>CM052547.1:43137150-43183924 GCA_028533065.1 Trachops cirrhosus | reverse complement strand
GAAATAGAGTTGTCAGTGACCAGAGGGAAGAGGGGAGGGAATTTCAGGGGAGAAGGGAAGGGTTTACAGGAACAAATATAGAGGACACATGGACAAAACTAGGGGTGTTGGAAAGGGGAGGGAGGAGGGGAGGAATGGGTGGGTGGGCTGGAAAGGGAATAAAGGATAGAAACTGTACTGAATAAACTAAAATAAAAAAAAAAAAAGAAAATGAAAACACAACTTTCAAAATTAATGAGATGTAAAAGCAGTCTTAAGAGAGGTTTCTAGTTATCTAGGCCTACCTTCAGAAACAAGAAAATTCCCAAGTAAATAATCTCACTCTACACCTAAGGGAGCTAGGAAAAGAACAAACAAAACCTGAAATAAACAGGAGGAAAAAAAAAAAAAAAAAAGAAATGTTGTCCCAAGCAGAACTGAGTGAATATGGCGGAAGGCTGCAGTCAATAAGATGACAGGAGATGATCCGGCAGGATGCAGTGAAGGGACACACATGAATAATGGGTGGAGAGAAGCTGCTCCTTCTCACAAGAGGTAAGAAGATAGAGAAGTGCTTCTTAGTGCTTGAAGTCAGGCTTAATGTTTCACTTATTAACTTTAAGAAGTGAAAATTAATATGTATTATAAAAATAAGATGGATCAAGATGGGTCAGTTTAGGGAGAAGAGTAATAAGTAAGCAAGACAAGCACAGACTTCAATTGAGCCCACTGGCCTGTAGCATACTGCCCATGGTCCAGAACAATCCTGCGGTTTACTAGAGACATTCATTTCTTTTTTCCTATTACTTTGTTTGCAATTAGGGTAAGTTAGCTATGTTAATCACATTGATCTCTCAAGTTTGTGTTAATAGTCACTATACTAATAAACTCAAAAACCACAGAACAAAATTCCTCTTAGGGGTGGCTGTGTGTCTGCTATGATACAGACTATACCAGTGCTCTACACTGACCATCTTATCAGGCTTTGCAGGATCCCAATGAGGAGGAATTATTCTTAATTCCATCTGATGGATTGGGAAACTAAGGCCTAGACTGGTTTAACAACTTGTTCAAGGTCAGGGCTTGGCACACTTTTTCTGCATATGGCCAGTGAGTAAATCTTTTAGGCTTTGCAGGCCAGTCTCCATCAAAACAACTTTGCAAATGCAAAAACGGTCAGACAATAAGTAAAGGAATGAGTGGGATTATGTTCTCACAAAGCTTCTTATATGAGAACTGAAGTTTACTTTATATAATTCCATGTGTTACAAAATATCATTTTCCTTTTGAATTTTTTTAACCATTATATGGTTCTTAGGCCTTATAGAATGAGGAGGCAGCCTGGCTTTGGCCCAAGAATCATCATTTACTGACCTTTGCTCAAGGGTGTCCATGAAGGTGAGGGGCAGAGCCAGAATCCAAACCAGGTTTCTCAGTCCACAGAAACTGTGCCACCTCCTTCATGTTCAAACATTTACTCCACTTGGTCTATGAGACATATTACTTTACAAAATTCGCTCATCCAAACATTACCTATTATTAAAATATATCATAATAACTGATAAACAATATCAAGTGAATTTTCAACTTATTTAAATCTAAAAATATTTATTGAATATATATTAATATAATAGGTGAGGTATATATAAACATCTAAGGAAAGTAGCCATTTTCTCTAACCTTTAGCAATAGTTATTTCCTCTGTGGTTGATTTTCTCCATGCTTCCACTGAACTTCACCTTCAACCTAAGATTTGGTGGGGCCCAAATCTAACTTGTATTGAAATCCCTTAGAATCTTAATGGATATTACTATATGAATGTTCATAGCAGCTTTGGAAATAGCTCACACATCTATCAACAGATGAATGAATAACAAAATATGGCCTATATATACAATGAAATATTTAGCCATAAAAATGAAATTTTGACATATGCTACAACATGGATGAATTTTTAAACATTATGCTTAGTGAAATAAGTCAAATACAAAATGGCAAATATCGTATGGTTCCACTTATATGAAGTACCTAGAAGAGGCAAATTTACAGAGATAGAAAATATAGGGTCTAGTACAAATAATGACCCATTTTTATTACAAAGTCTTTTATTACAAAGTAATTCTGTAACATAACAACATCAGACTCAAGAATACCATGACATTTTAGATGAAATGTTGAAATTAAAACTATAAATTATTACACCCATATTATGATCCTACCAACCACACTCAAGCAGGCATTACTCCTGCCTGATCCTGGAGAACAGAGGTTACCAGAGGTTGAGGCGGATGGGAGTTACTGTTTAATAGGTACAGAATTTTATTTGGGGGGTGATGAAAATGTTTTCAGCATAATAGTCAGGATGCTTATAGAACATTGTGAGTATATATGACGACACTGAATTGTGTACTTGCCAATGGTTCAGATGATAACCATTGTTATGCATACTTAACACAATAAAAAATTTAAGACCTCACTAGGGACTCCTGTGACTTTTCTTTTAATCAAAAATAAAAAGGTTCTACTCATTCTTGTCAAGTAATAAACTAATGAAGGATTACATTTATTTTACCAAAAATTTCAGATTGTTGTAAATCAGTTTTATTTTATTTTCAAGTACTGATACATACTTGCTTTTTAAGGACATCAAGGAAAACTGAAAAGTTTTTGTTTACTTAACATTTCAAAATAAATCAATAAGCATTATGAACAAAAACAAATGAATCATAACAATGTTGATCTGAAAATTTTGTTTTCAAAATTTAACATGTTTTACAATTAGATAGCATGATATTAATGAGAGCTTTAAATGTATTCACTTTTCATAGATTTTTATAAGCCATGTAAAACAGAAATCAAAACTTCATGCTCCATCTGAACATGAGCCCTCACTGTGTCCTGGAGCCCAGGTCCCCACCACTCCTCACCCTTTGCTCCCCAGAGAGTTGCTGGCAGCTTCTGGCTGTTGGTCTGCCCTCTACACACTGCAAATCAGTTGTTACACAGTGGAAGGACTGCTGTTCCCCAAACACTGATTCTGACATCTATTATACAGTAAGTATTTTGATGAGAGACAGTATGCTATTAATAGTTTAACAACAATTAGACAGTAAAGATTTCTCTACTTGTTCCTTTGCCAATGGCTAAGTCAGCTTCAACTTACATAAACTCAACTGAGTTAGTCTGCTTCTAATAATGTAAAAATAATCCCTGTAAAATCATATTTGCACACAACCTAACAAGTGTTAATGTAAATTTTAACATGTTTCTCAAGAAATACACTGTGGGGAGTAGAGAAATAAAGATAGATTTGGGGTACAGTCATAGCTTGAATAGCTGTGGTTCGCTGTCAGTTGTATGTTGGTGCTAACAACTGCAAGATTAGCTTTCTAGGGCTGCCGAAGCAAAGTGCCACAGCCTGGGGGGCCTAAACAGCAGAAATTTACTTTACCACCTTCCAGGAGGTGGTAAAGTCTAAGATCACGGTAAGAGCAGGGTTGGTTCCTCTTGAGGCCTTTCTCCTTGGCTTGCAGATGGCTGTCTTCCCCTGTGTCCTCACACTGACTTCTCTCTGTTTGTGTCCTCATCTCCAATTTTTACAAGGACATAAGTCATATTGGATCAGGTCTCAACCTACTGGACTCATTTTACCTTACTTACTTCTTTTAAGACCCCATCTCCAAATACAGTCATTTTTGAGGACTTGTGGTTAGAATTTCAATATATGAGTTTTGGGAGAATACAATTCTGCCCCAAACACTAATTCAGAACACCACTATGAATTACTGTGTTTAAAGATATTTTCCAAGGTTAAAATGTTTGCTCAACTTGGACTATCCCAGTATCCATTATTCCCAGTATTACTGATACTGAGTTAACTCCAGCACCTGCCCACTGCTCAATCTCTATCAAATCACAGCACCTTCATGCAGGGAGCTTGGCTGAGGATGCATGTCCACTGTTCCCAGTGTTGGGCCTGAACTTCCTTCCTCCCCTGGAACAGCGCTCACTCTTTCTGGCACATGCAGGTGATGTGAAGCACTGCCCAGGGAATGGCTGGCCAATCGCAGATTTGGATAAGTGCCACTGTGTTTCTCTGTGTTCTAAGAATGGACATGAAACACAGACTAGAAAATATTCCTCAGCGACCAGGTACACATAAAAGTAAGAAATCTGTTTTTATCTTCCCTAAGAAAATGAAAACACATTTCAAAAACCCTGCAAAAGTCTTTGATTTGTGTGTATATACCCTGTTAGAACTGAAGACTTGAACTATAGGGGACCTGTTATCACATTCATTTCAAATTCTGTTAAGCTCTCTAGAATTTTTAAAAAAGGTTCTTAGCTTATCTATTTGAGCGCTAGGTCTTAGATAGCTTTCCTTTTATCTTTCAAGTTCAAAATATAAATTTAAAATAAAGGTTTTCTTTCTTGTGAATCTGAAAGGTTTATACTGTCAGGAACAATGGGTCTAAGGCTTTGGACATGCATCCCCACTCTGAAGGAACTTTCATTTGCCTTCCACATCTTCCCCCTTAGATGTGGTCAGGACTACAACTGTTCTGAGTCCACTCAGCCCCTGAACACATCATGAATTTACTCTTTGATTAATAATTATGATGGTAGATTTTCTAAACATATTCTACATCTGTATCAGTTTGAATTGGTTCAAAGGCTGTATCACTTTTAGTTGCCTAGCGACAAAGTAACATGCCATAACAGAAGGAACTGGATTTGGAACCAGACACACGTGGAACTGTACCTCAGTTCTGTGTGATCTTTGAATATCCCTTAACATCTCAGAACCTCGCCTTCTTGATTTGGAAAGATACTGTTACCTTTCTCTCAAACATTTTGGAGATTAGGTGAGAAAATGGATGTGGTAGTACTTTATAAATTATATGTACTAATGATGGTGTCACTGGGGGCATCGTTCATTTTTCTTGATTCTTCAGTGACTAATTGCTGCTCAGCAGTCATCACTGCCCTTTCTTTGTTTAAAAACACTAGGTGGCCGTGTGGCCTGGGGCTACTTTATATCTGGACTTTTTTGGGAACCATTCCATGTGGAACACTGAAACACTCTGCTTTTGAGACTACACTGCATTCTAACAATGTAATTTTTATTCATCAGGTTAATAATATTTCAATGCAAACTGACTGCCTACCAACCTTGATAATGCCAATTTACTATTATGGATGAAAGTCTGAAGTATCTTTTGCTCTTTAGCATTAAATATTGAGTATGAGTGGAACTTTTATTGACAGTTTTATTACTTTATTTTACTACCACACATTTTTATGTGACAGTAAAGCAGCTAAACACATATTAAATAAGTGCTGAGATAACTTGATAATGACCTTCCACACATTATTTTCTCCAAGAAGGCTGGTGGCAAAGATGTCTGGAAAATGTATTAAAGGGAGAAAGTAGCCTGACCCAGACAGAACTGGGAGCAATTCTGTAAATGTCTAAAACATACCTGACCCTTAGCATGTGCCTGGCACTGGTGCACATGAAATGCAAAGTATCTATGTTTTTGTTTCCTTATCTTATAGACTAATGATGGAGCCAGAGACAGAAACCATCTTTAGCATATATAAGACAAATGCCATCAAAAAGGTCTGTTCAAAGTGATGGCAGGACAGGAGACAGGGCGTTAATTTTGTGTGGTGAATAACACAAAGCCTCACAGTTCCTTTACACACAGGAGGTGTTAAGTGTTTGACAAACAGAAAAGAGGAGGAAAGAAGCTTTTGAGAAAGGGAACAGCATGTGAAAAGGCATGGAGGTATGACAGAGAATGCCAGAATAATGTGCTCAGGAAAATGGAAGAGGTCCCACGTGACTGAAATATAAACTGGTGGAGCAGGAACTGGCCAGGAGTGTTGAGTCCTCAATGGCATGACCCTAACAGGCCTTCCTAAAGCCCCCTGATTCTAACAACTCCGAGAGCTACCTGTATACTTAGTACTTATTTGTGCTTCAGTACTGCTCAATGACACTGCTCAGGAGCACACCTGGAAGGTGGAGGCTTCCAGCTGGCCTATCAGGTGGGTGAGTCAAGGATTCTGAGAGGTACATCTTAGACTAACTAATACATACCTCCATGATGGCTCCTATGAGAAAAAAAAAAACATCATTCACTGCTCGTTGGACGTTAATACAAACTCTGAGTGACATGGTTTCATTCATTAAATATTTGTGAAGAGCCCATATTGGGCAGACGCTCATGTACATCTATGAATGAGACAGACATTATTCCTGAATACTTGAGGCTTCCAGTGTAGCAGAGATATCTGACATTTAAAAGTAACTACAAGGGAACACATGGTTCTCTTGTCTTGTGTTCAAGGAACAGCATGTGAAAAGGCATGGAGGTATGACAGAGAATGCCAGAATAACGTGCCTTGTGTTCATGATAGTTTAGTGAAACCTCCATGAGGAAGTGATATTTCAGCAGGGATATAAGGAAGAGGAATGCAGGGTCAAGAATTGGAGTGTGTAGTGGCAGGGAGACACCACCTTCAAGGTGTTTCTTAGTCAGGAAGAAACTGGGGTTGAGGAAAGTGAAAGAAATGCAATAAAGTTGAAGCTGAGACAGCAAAGGCACCCGTGTGGAGAGCTGATGGAGAGGGATGCCTTCCATGGCCCTGGCACTGCAAATAAGACAGACAAAAGCTCTTCCCTCCTGCAACTTATGTTCTACTGGAGGGAGACAGATTAAAATGCCCAGTCCACAACTGGTATGTCAGACTGTGAGAACTGTGATGCTGGAAAGGGAAGCAGGGGAGGGGACAACTGCCTGGGGCAGTTGCATGGGAAGGGGTCTGTATTTTGTGGTCTTTTTGCTTGATTTGCATTTTAAAAAGATCTCTCTCTGTAGAACAGAGAAAGTCTGGAGGGGAGCAAGAGGAATTTGGGGTGATGAGCTAGTAGGTTGCACAGTGAACCATGGTGGGTGGCTGAGGCTAGGGCATGGCATTGCAGATACACTCGTTAAACACCGAGGCATCTGGGAAACAGAATGGGCAGGATTCAGTGACTGATTCGGTAGGGAGTGGAGTAGTGGGAAGAGTCAAGGGTGAGTCATATGTTTCTATGGAAGGACTGGGAAGTTTGTGGAAATATTTATTTAGCTAAGGGACACGAAGACAAATGCTTTTCTTGGGGGCATGGGGCAGGGAAGGCTATCAGGGGAAGATGCTCAGTTGCCTTTTAGGGACGAAGAGTTAGAGATACCCAGGTAATCTAAATAAAGATGTTCTAAATAAAGATGACTCCTAGGAGACAGCATGCTTAACGCAGCAGTAGGCCTAGTGGACACCTGGAGTCCCCTCTACGCTGGGCTGAGGACAGGAGTGTGGAAAAGGAGGAACACACCCTGGGAGTAGTCAGACCCAGGGTGTGGTTGAGCGTGCTGCTTGCCCCACAGTCCTCCTCAGTCAGAATGAGGAAATGGATCCAAAGCTGCTTCAGTTGAAAGGCCAGTGCAGCCCATCACAGGCTCTCCTGTGTGCCCTCCACACTGTCAGGAGACTTCAAGGTGACAAGGAGACATTAACCACCATACCAAGACACTGGAGCCTATGGTTTCCCATTCTGATTTCTTAATTTATATTTCAATTCTGCTATTAATTATTCAAAAATATATCAGTTTCTGAGTATAAACTGCTGGATAAAGAAACATAATGCAAATATACTGTGTGCTCTATACTCTCTTTAGGAAAAGAAAGTTTAACTTAAATATTTTTAATTTGTACTAATACATACAACACATAACATGTTAGCAATGTGTCTCAACTGAAACATCTTAGATGCATAATCTGTCCAAAAGAATAGCTTTGACCCACCTCTAAACCTATTTTTAAAATGTTTCCAAAGGTGCTCAACTGATGAACTCATCAGGAGGAATTATACATTGCTAACTTGGAATTCTGCTTCCTAAACCCTCAATACTTTTATATACATACTAAACTACATTGCTGCTTTCTTTAAAACTCATCCTTAGAAATTCAGTACTCTACCCTAGAATGGGATGTTTGTGTGTTTTATTTACTTAGTCAGGGTTAGACAAAGGTGGCCAGAAAAAGAACCTACATTGGAAGGTCAATGATTTCCTCTGTTGGCTGGATACAGATCATCTGCAGAAATCATTTCTATGCCCTCACTTCCTTTTTCACTTTGGCTGCAGTGAGAGCTTCAATAGCCACAATGAAATTAAAGGCCCAGCTTACAGATAGGTCACCTAGGTAACATTCAATTTTCTTTGACATGGGCGTATGAAGGTAGAACCATGTTCTGTTAGTTTCCATGCCAAAGCACTATTTTTCAAAAGTTGCTATAGGCAATTCTGAGGGTGAAAAGAAGTGTCTGTTTTCAAAAAATTATGAAATAGTATTGGAATTGATATGAGAGAATACTCTTGTCACCTGCTCACAAACCTTTCATAACAATTAATAACCGAACATTACTATTATGATATAAACCCTTTTAATAATTAAAGCTGATATGTGATCGGTATACTATATGTGGGTCAGATATAATATGGATAAAGTACAGAAGAGTTATGATTTCACATGGTCAAGATGGAGGCGTAGGTAAACAACTTTGCCTCCATGCACAACTACAGCAAAAATTACAACTAGACTACAAAACAAATATCACCCAGATTTATCAGAATATTGAGCTGTATGGAGGTTCAACAACCAAGGATTTAAAGAAGCTGAGTTTATCCAGACGGGTAGGAGGGGCAGAGATTCAGAGAGACACAGAGAGGCAGGGGGAGCCACAGAGAGGAGGTAGAACAGGTGGTCGCATATTCAAGTGTGGTGGATAAAAATCAGCTGGGATACCTTGGGAGCAAGCGATCCCAGCCCCAAACCAGACCACCCAGCCAAGGGTTCCAGCTCCAGGAAGATACGTCCCCATATCTTCTGGCTATAAAAACCAGTGGGGGTGGGGTGCTGGAAGAAACTGTGGGATTCTCAAGAGACTCCACTTAAAGGGCCCACAGTGGATTTAGGACTCATGCAGACCCACCCCCTCTGGGATTAAGCTCCAGGGCAACAGTTGGAAGGCCACAAGTGGCATATAATGAGAAAGTGAGGTGACTGGCAAAAGGGCAAGTGCCAGAAGATAGCTTCCTCCAGGGCAATTTCCAGAGGCCAGGCAGAGGAACTGTCCACTCTCCGAGCCCTCGCCCATACAGAGTCAAAAGCATTGAAATGGGTTGCCCTGCACTGCTGATTACGGAAGGCTCTGCCCTACACAATTTACAGGTGCCTTTTCTACAATAGGCCACACTACTAAGATAGGGATTCAAAGCAGCCCTACCTAATACACAGAAACAAACACAGGGAGGCTGCTAAATTGAGGAGACAAAGAAATATAGCTCAAATGAAAGAACAAAACAAAACTCCAGGCAAAAAACTGAATGAAATGGAGACAAGCAACTTATTTAGATGCAGAGTTCAAAACATTGGCTTTCAGGATGCTCAAAGCCATCATTAGTTACTGCAACAAGCATAAACAAGACACAGGCAGAAATGAAGGTTGCATTAAGTAAAATAAAGTGTACAGGGAACCCACAAGGAAGAAAAAAACAAGAATAGAATAAGGAGCCTCTGGGACATCTCCAAATGTATCAACATCTAGATCAGAAGGGTGCCAGAAAGAGAAGAGGAAGAGCAATAAATTGAAAATTTATTTGAAAAAATAATGAAAGAAAACGTCCCTAATTTGGTGAAGGAAATAGTCATACAAGTCCAGGAAGCACAGAGAATCCCAAATAAGTTGGATTCAAAGAGGACCACACCAAGACACATCATAATTAAAATGCCAAAGGTTAAAGATAAAGATAGAATCTTAAAAGCAGCAAAAAAAAAAAAAAACAGAGGGTTACCTACAAAGGATTTCTCATAAGACTGTCAGCTGATTTCTCCAAAGAAACTTTGCAGGCTAGAAGGGACTATCAAGAAGTATTCAAAGCGATGAAAAGCAAGGACCTATTATTTAGGTTACTCTATCCAGCAAAGTTATCATTTAGAATGGAAGGGCAGATAAAGTGCTTCCCAGACAAGGTTATACTAAAGGAACTCTTCATCACCAAGCCCTTATTATATAAAACGCTAAAGGGAACTATATAAGACAAAGAAGATAAAAACTATGAACATTAAAATGCCAACAAATTCACAACTATCAACAACTGAATATAAAAAACAAACTAAGCCAACAAGTAGAACAGGAACATAGATATGGAGACAAGAAACAGTAAGCATATCTATGCTTGTTGTTACCAGAACAAGCACAGATATGGTAACAACAAGCATAGATATGGAGATCATTTGGAGGGTTCTCAACTGGGGCGGAGAAGGGGGAAAATGGGGGAAATGATGCAGGATTTAAAAAGTATAAATTGGTAGGTACAAAATAGACAGGGGGATGTTAAGAACAGTATAGGAAATGGAGAAGCCAAAGAACTTATATGCAAGACCCATGGACATGAACTAAGGGAGGGGATTGCTGGGGGGATTGGGGGTACCAGGTAGAGGGAGGCAAAGGGGGAAAAATTGGGACAACTAATAGCATAATCAATAAAATATATTTTTAAAAATAGTCCATAACAGATTTAAAAAGAGGTACAATTTCACAGTACTAAAAATTATTTTTAAAGAGAAAAAGATATATGCTAGTGTGCCAAAACAAAAAAAATGTTACCCATGTATACCTAGTAAGTGAGCGGATGGACTTGCTAATGTGAGAGTACAACCAAAAACAAAGCAGTTAATGTGGCCCTCACTAAGTCTGCATATCCTTTTAGCTAGACGCGTATTAATATCTGGTGGCCAAGTAGAGTTCCACTTTATAATTTAAAATAAATTGACACCTAGGCTGAGAATTGGAGCAATAAGCAAATACAAATCTAGAAATAATAGAGAAGGTGAACTAATCACACATTGTACTTAGTAAAGCTACAACTAAATAACTCTGGCAGATAATTATCTCTTATTCTTCCAAGTATCTCTTCAGACTGATATAACCTCACCAGGTTATATCTGTATGCTATATACAACCAACTACCTGCCTCAATTTATATCAGTTTTATTTGGTTTTATCTTAAAATGACAAGTTCTTATCCTTAACCATATCCTTAAAGCAACTCCAAATCAAGGCTATAGGCTTTATTCACAGAGAGAATTTTTGTAGTGAGGAAAAATGCAAAGTGCCCCGGGAAAGTAATGGCTCTGCGAGTTGCTTCTGCAGCAATGGACTCGCTGTGCACTTATATATGTTCAGACTTGCTGTGCTCCCATACTCACGAGGCACTTGTGTAAGTACTCCATGCACTAGTGCAAACAGACTGGGTGTGCACTTGTGAAAATACCTGCTGTACACTTGTGTAAATAGACTGGCTGTGTACTTGTGCAAATATACCCCCTTGCAAATATACCTGCTGTGAAAATAGACTGTGTGCTGTGTCGAAGACTGGCAGTGCCCTTGTGGAAATAGACTAGCACTGTGACTCACTCCAGTTATCCAAATCTCAACTTCTCAGTCAACAAAATGTAGGAGTCAGGTGAAATTATAAAGAACTCAATTTCTTCCTTGTAAGTATATTCTGTCAAGAACTGCAAAGGGTCTGAGATTTTACACAACTTTCAAATTAACAAGTTACCTGCTCTAGCTTCAAGGATATTGGCAGGAGATGTGAGACTCATAGGTCAGAGACAAAGGACTTCAATACTAACAACACAGCAAGTAGCAAGAGCTTAAGTTGCTGTTGGTTCCCTCTTCCCCTCAAGTCCCATGGGGGCAACACAGAGGGTCCAAGTCATGTGGCACATGGAGTAGATTTGTGTCGCATATCAAGAGCTGTGAGTTTAGGAAATCCAAATCTTTTACTATGGGTGTAAGCAAACCTGCCTGCCTTTTGCTCCAGAGAGAGATGTTATCTTTATTATATCATACCAAACTCTAAGACAGCTTGTCCTCTGCTCCAGTGGGAAGCACTATTCCTGTTTTCCAAGGCTGTTCACTATACAAACACTCTTGAAAAGACAGCCCAGAACCAAGGCCATCAGTGCCTCTGTGGGCAAGACGTGCCAAAGTATGAGAGGCCCATAGAGAACCGCATTCCAACATTCTCTAACAATTCTGGCATTATATATTTCTCTCACTGTAACTGCACTCAAGGTAAGATCCAGGCTGAATATGAAGAATGGATTTCCAATTAATCCCTATAGTAAATTTTTCTATTATCTCTACTAAAATCAAGGTTTTTTAAAAATGAAAACTAAGGTTCTTTGAAGATCTCAGTTCTGACACATAGTATATAAATACTTAATCGTGAACATGTTTACTCAAAATTAGAAAGACTTTATCCAATTTCTCAATAATAATTTGACCACAAGTACTTCATTCAATTCATATCAACAATAGGAGAAACTGTTAATTCTTATCCAGCATTGATTCTCCTCTCTTCTTTCCCAGTAGCTCCCCAAATCCCTGATTTCATTCAGCTGTTTAGTTCTTCAGACCTTGTAGGTCAGAGGCAGCTGATCCCATCTGTAGGCACAAGGGTACACTGTTTTTCAAAGAGCAGGTTCAGGTTCACAGCAGAATTGAGCAGAAAGTACAAAGATTTCCTTTATACTCCTGTCCCCTCAAAAAATCCCCCCCAATGTCGACATCCCCCACCAGAGTTGTACACGTGTTACAACTGAGGAATCTGCACTGACACAGCATCATCACCCAGAGTCCACAGTTTACATCCAGGGTTCACTCCAGGTGATGTAAAATCTATGGGTTTGCTTAAATGTATAATGACAGGTATCCATCATTATATCATATAGAGTATTTTCACTGCCCTAAAAATCCTCTGTGTTCCGCTTATTCATCCTTCCTTCCCTCCCCTGTAGCAACCACTGATTTTTTTCACTGCCTGTATAGTTTTGCCTTTTCCAGAATCTCTTACAGTTGGAATTATACATACATAGCCTTTTCAAATTGACTTCTTTCACTTTTTAATATGCCAAGCTGTCTCGATAAGTGAATGTACTGTTTCTCATGCCTGTGGGCAATGAATAAGAATCCCTGTGCTACACATACTCACCAGCAAGTGATGTTGTTAGTGTTACGGATTTTGGCCATTCTAATAGGTTTGTAGTGCAAGGCTGCATTGTCATTACTCCAAATCAGGAATTTTTAACCAGCAGCATCAGCATCACTTGGAAATTTTTTAGAAATATAAATTCCTGAGCCCAACCCCAAACCTATTAAATCATGAACTCTGGGGTGGGACCCAGCAATCTATCACTTAACAAGCCTTGCAGGTGATTCTGATGTAAACTGACATCACGGCAGTACAATAAAGTTTGAGAATAAGGGGACTAAGTCAATCAGTTTACAAACATTTCCCAGTTATTATTACTGGTACTTAATTGACCTAACAAATTGAAAGAAAGGAGTTACATTTTAGGATTGAGAAAATGTTTCTCTCTCCCTTCTGTCAGGTTTGAGCAACGTATGTTTTTCTAGTTGCTTCTAAAGGCCACCTTATGACTATGAAGAGGATCAGCCTTGAGGTAAAGCCAATGTGGGCGAGATTTAGAAAGAACTCATGTCTCTGATAATATTATAGAGACACTAAAATGGATCAACAAATTGTAAATTGTGACTTATCTATGAACTTCCTGTTACTACAAGTAATAAATTTCCTTATTGTTTAGTCTGTATGAACTGGTTTTATACAGACTTGCAGTCTAAAACATCCTGATTAAAACAATTTATTTGTAAAGGTTGCCCTACTGTTTATGCTTACTTTTAAAACTTTCTCCTTTACACTCTTTTACAAAACTCTTCAAGCTTTGCTTCATGCACACATGCACCTACATTGCAAAGCAATGGAGAAATATAAAGTAGAACTCGATGTCCATGAGGCCAGGAAACTCATTTTACTCACCACTGTATTCCCAAAGCCTAGGAGAGAAACTCTCAAATAATAGAGTCTCGATAAATATTTGCTGACTAGATTAATAAATGAATAAATAAATGAAGCAAGCCAAGATTTGATGTGAAGGTATTTTAATTCAGTTGTGTCTAATCAGCTCTAATACTGCTGTCCTTTTAAACGGCTTCCTTGTGGGCACTTGACGCCTGCTGCACTGCTAGACACCATGTCACATACCGCCCCGTAACAGAGCTGAGAAAGGGCCATTTCTCTTTGTTCATCTTTAAAGAATGAACAAAACCTTTCCCAGAGGGCTTTCCAGTCCTGTAGACTCCTCACAAGACTGTTGACCAAAATTTCACTGACTAAAGACCTAAGGAAAAAAAAAACTCTTTAAAAATATTCAAAGAAAATGTTGCAAAACACCTTCAAAAACAATACTGGAAAGTGAGAAGCCACAAGGAAGGACAAAGGTTTAATTAGCAAATGCTATGGCATGTCTGGCCATCTACCTAGAATAGATTGATTTAAATTCTAATGAAACTTTTATCATATATTAATATATATGGGTAGCCCTAAAGGATATGATTGATAGATTTAACTTTATGAAATGTAACCATTTCTTTTTAACAAAGTGTACCATGAATAAAATCAAAAGGCAAATGGTGAAATGAGGGAAAATATTTATAAAACATATGACAGACAAATACCCTACTAATATAAACCACTCCTACAAATTGAAAAGGAAAAAATTGAAAAGGCATTCCAAGGACAGAAACATATAATCTGATGGTGAAAAAATATGAAAAGTCAATAAACACATGAAAAAAAGTAAAATGCAAATTAAAAAAGTAACATAGCACTTCTAAACCAATAAACTGGCAACAATTTTAAACAAGCATTAATATTCAATGCTCACAAACATGTTTGGAAACTAATGTTCTTGTATCTTGCTGATGGAATTAAACTTGCTAGCCTTCTGGAAAGTAATATAACGTCTACTAAAATCTTAAATGCAGCCCTGGCCAAGTACCTAGGTTGGTTAGAGTGTAGTCCCAATACCCAAGGTTGTGGATTTGATCTTGGTCAGGACAAATATATGAATGAACCAATAAATGTATAAATAAGTGAAATAACCAAATGATGTTTCTCTGTTTGTCTGTCCCTCTCTGCTCCCCCTTTCTCTCTCCCTTCCTTCATCCCTCTCTCTAAAATCAATTCATTAAAATTTTTTAAATTAAAAAATAACATTAAATGCACTTCCCTTTGGCTCAGCAATTCTACCTCAAAAATATAACCTATAGAAATAAACTACTTTAATATAAAGAGATATATTTATAGATATTTATTGATATGTTGCTTTCAATAGAAAATAACAAGAACTTATCCATCAAAAAAAAAGGAGGGCTGAATAATTATGGTATAGATACTCCAGAATAATAAACAGCTACTACTATAAATGAGTTAAATCTGTATATTTTGCACTAGATGGTAGCAACTAGAGAGATGTTCAGAGAATATCAACAGATGTAAAATAAATCTACAGAATAGTATATACAATATGATCTCATTTTGTCATAATTAGTTAGGAACAGATCTGGGACATATATTGACAGTTATATATCTAAATGGGCATAGAGAGAGACGCAGAAGGATAAATGCCTATGTATTACCTCCAGGAAAGAAACTGAAAGAAAGATAAGGGATCTTCTAGTAAGTACTTCATCATATATTTCTTTACCTCATATAGCATCTATGATTTCAGTAATTAAAATGGATCATTAACAAGAAATAAATATTAACAAATCAAATATTAGTTATGATAAATTCATAATTCAAATTAAGAGCAATATACCCTATCTAAAGAACAGTGAAATAACAATATATAATATTTAATGGAAATATATTTTAACATCTGTATGTTCTCTGCTAATTATTCATACTAGAAAGGGTTTTGAATGCCAATTACAGTATAAACATGGTTTACTGTCTCTTGTCTAGATCTATATCATAGAAATACTGCTATTTGGTCAATAGAACTATTTTACCTAAATAATTATATTATTTATGCTACTCATTCTACAAAGGTAGTAACAGGGATGGAAGATCAGTAATTTTTATATCAAACAGTGCTATTATCTTTCTTATTTTAATAATAGGAATAACCATACTTCAAAATAAAATTTCTTATATTTGTAGTTTTAATTTCATTTATATGCATGATTCATTTTTAAAGCTTCCTATTCATTGCAATTTATCCTAATAGATAATATAGTTACCAGTTCTTTATATTTTTAAAATTAATTTATAAAAAATATTACACAAACCAAGGAGCATGGTTAGTCTTTATAAACTAAAATTTTGACATATCAAGCTTTTATATTCTGTTGTTACTACTGTGGAGGTTTCAGCTCTCATCTATTTTACCTCTTATAAATTTAGTTTTAAGAACATGAGCAGCATTATCCTTACATATGAAGTAGTAGGCAAGTTCTACTTGGAGGCCACATGTCACTAAATGAGTTCGGAAGAATTCTCTGTCCATGTAATGGGGACAAATAAGCTGAGAGAAGGTTTGATAACAGAATAAATCTGAGTATGCTTATGGAGCAATGGATAGAAGCACAAAGAATGTGTGAGGTCAATGATAAAAATTCATCTACTTCCCAATTCATACAATTGGTTTTGGACATGCTGCATTTGAGATTCCAGGCACAAACAAATAGCATACCTTGTTGGTTAAGAGTGAGTGAATTTTTCCTAATATGTTCTGAAGACAAAGGTCATTCAGAAACTAAGTCTTTTGCTCTTGGGTCAGGGACACAGAATACAAGCCTCTCTCAGAAGCAGCCCTCATAGTGGAAGATTTTACCTGTGTATTTCAATTCCTTAAGTCTACAGCATCACCACCTCATTATCCATCTCATGCAGTAAGAGTCCTCTGCCTTTCTGAGGTCTGTAGGAAAATGAGCAAAGGGAAAGATGTGCCCCCAAGACATCTTGGTCTTATCCCATAGGCTGCCTTGCTGCTCAAATCAAACTGGTTGTCAAGCTTTGTATGTTCTGGACAGACTTAGAGGTGTTAGGGCTGGGGCAGTACTCTTCACTCTTCAAAGCATTAAACTGTCAAAAATATTCACCAAGTTGCTAATAATTGTAATATGTCCCCTGTCACAGAATAACAAGGTCTCAAAGGTAAAGAACACATTCACATTATTTTCTTTGCCACCTACTTCTCCCATGTTCTAAACTTGTAATTATTTTCTTGACATTAGCTCTATAAGATACATCTATTTTATTTTATTTTATTTTATTTTACTTTATTTTATTTTATTTTTTTTATTTTATTTTAGATTTAGGACAAACTGCAACTTGATGTGTGTGTGTCAAACAAAACCCAATCTACTCAGCTTAACAGTTCTATTAGGAGATTATGCCATAGTAATATCCTCAGTTGTAACAAGTTTATTAAATTTATAAGTGAATGAGAATTTGCTAGCAAGCCTATTTAGAATTCAGTGTCCATCAGGTGAACAAAGTAGTCTGCTAATCATTTTTCATGGCTTAGCACATTTAATTCTCCCAGCAGTGCTGTAAAGAAGGTGCTAGTATTGGTAGGAAACTGATTAGAATTATTAGAAAACTTAGATCCAGGACGTTTAAGTAATTTGTTGAGGTATTTTCTAGATATTAATGTGAGAACCAGCACTCAACCCAAGAGAATCAGACTTTAAAGTGAAGGAAGTTAGCCATTTGTCTTTTCTAAGTATGTCCAAAATATTCACAAAGGTCATGATAAAATTACATACCTCTATGATAATTTAGAGTGGCCCATCATACTAAAGGGTCCTAAAAAAAACACAAGTATGCAGTACATACTGATTATACAGGAGACCCCAGGGTATTATAAATGCTTACATAGAGACCATAAAATACAACTTTACTGCCTCATACATTTGATAAGGGATGAGAGCATTTGATTTAATAAAAATTAATAATTTCATTAATAATACTTTTTTTGCTAAATATATGAGATTTGGGGGCAAATTTAGATCACTTGGGGTCTCTTTAAAAACTGCAAAGATGTAGTGTGTGTTGTCCTTTTTCTAGAAAACACTGCTGTGGGAGGCAGGGGCACCCTAAGCATGCCAGTGGCCTTAGGACTAACTACACTAAACAGACTGTAGTTGGTTCTCAATGAGGGACTAATGCTGATAATGGTGATGTTTCACTGTGATAGAAAAACCCCTTTGACAGAGAGCGACAGAATCACAGCAGTAGAAGAAGGAATTTGCTCAAGCTCCCAACTGATAAACATACAGGGTAGGGCAAAAGTAGGTTTACAGTTGTGAGTACATAAAACACAGAGTTTATTTTTGTATTATTTATTACTTATTAATTTCTATATGAGCAACTGTATACCTACTTTTGCCTCATACTGTATAAAATGTGGTGCAGAGCAGTTTTGTGATTTTTTTCCCAGCATTAAATGACCCATCAGAGGCTACTGATAATTTCTAGATCTTGTTCTTAATTTTCTCAAACTCCTCGGCTTATTCATAGTTACAGAGAAAGCTGCCTATGAGGCTTCAAAATCAGGCCTAGAAGGACTGTTACTATGCTTATTCTTCAAAGCCAAGGACCCTGCTTGACACCTTTCTGAGAACTATCTCGGTGCTCTAAGAGTCAATGGGCAACTCTAAAAGCAACTGTGTCCATTCATCTGGTCTTTTTTTATTTTAGTCCCTTTACCTTTCATTGAATTTATTGGGGTGACACTGGTTCAGGCACTTCTAAGCTTCTCATACAGGATTTCTCTGTGTGACCTAAGGGTTCAGACAGGGGAAGGTGCTGACCCAATGTCTAAAGGCAGCTGGATTTGAGGTTCAGGTATTACAACGTCTCTGGGGCATGAGGCACATGTATTACAATGAAAAAAGTGCTGTATTGCTACTATGTTCTTGTCCTCTGCCCAAATGCAATGCTACCCAATGGGATGTCTTTACCTCTGCAGTATAGTAGGGAAGATACGTTTCATGCCCTTCTAATGTTTATAGTTTAAAAAGGTTCTTAGTGGTTTGATGTGTTGGAAATGCATTGAAAACATAATGCACTGTGGCAGACCTATTTTAGAATTAGGACACTTTATTTTTTTTCCCTGTAAACAAGGTTGTATCAAAAATAAATTACCTTGTATTTTGCTGTGTATAATGCATGCCTTTTTGTTCAAATCTTTGAGGAAAAAATAAGGGTGCTTACTATACATGGGTAGTACCTGAAATACCTTGTATCTGTTCTTGTGTTTTGTAATTATTCATTACATAAAGTTCCTTATACCATAATATGTTAAAAAATAAATGCTAAAATTCCTTTATAATACAAAAAACAAGTATCCAAATATAAATATTAAAAAATTGAAATCAAAATTAAAACAAAAGTTTTTTCCTGAAAGTCGGGGCCAAAAATGTGGGTATGGATGATACATAGCAAAACAGTACATTCCATTCAATGAGGTCCTTCATTCTGAATAATAGCCATTGTTAGATCTTAGACCAGTTCCCAACTGCCCCATGCATATGGGCCAGCCATGTAAGTCCAAATGTATATTGTATTGCTGGTAGCAGATTTGTCAAGAAAAGATACATCTGACTATCTGTGATTTAGGAAGAAAACAAATCTGGTTTTGGTAATGAATAATTTCAAATCAGCCCCATTCCAACCAGACTGTTTCTTTTTCTTCCACAAGAGGGACTAAAAATAATAAACAGACACAGGTCAGTTTTCAGTGGAATGCAGGCATCATGCAGTTTGGGCTCCATGTAAGGCCCCCTTGCCAAGAAACCTATTCACTACTCATTTCCCATATGTGACTCACAGTCAGGCGTATTTAAAATGAGTCACTCCAGTGTCACATTTCGAAAACAGGGTGAATTAAAATTTAAAAATCAATATTAAACTAAATCTCATAAGATTTAGATTGGACCTGGTAGGGAAGAGTACTCTACTATATAAACCGTACTAAGAGGCATTAGCAGGGTATATGGTAAGACAACACAGAACTTTAACCTTGTAGTTAGTAGAACCTTTCCACAGGCAAGGACGCTGGGCCTCTGTCCTAAAGGACTGCTGATCTGCCGATCCCCTGCACATATATGTATGTGTTCATCAAAGTACATGGCAAGGATGTAAGAGGGCTACACAGGTATATCTGTTCTAGCTAAACAGTACAACTACCACGTTTGATGCAAGGACTGATGATACCTGAAAATATACATGATGGGTTGGCACAGACTCAGTCTCTCTCAGACCAAGGAGAATTGAAAGGTGGACTGATTGGAAGGAGATGAAAAATATGTCCCATCTCTTGTGTCACTGAAAGTACCACAGATAAAATGTCTATAATTGCATGTTATCAAAGCAACTGAGAACAAAAATGAATTTTAATGTAACACACATTTGAAGTTTTTATTACAGTTCTGTAAAAGGTTCTAACTAGGCATATATAAAAAAATACCTCTGCAAAATGGTATTAAATTCACTCACCCTTACTAGTTTAAAAGAACGGTATATTATTTACAAAATCCTCTAATTTCTTACATCACTCTTGTTCTTGACAACTAGAAGCTGACTGGTGGTGGGATGGCTATACACTCTGACACAGTACTGCTAGGTATGTACCGGCACTTCGGTTCTCTGGCAACACAGCAGTACTGCCTGCCTCAGTAGGCGAGATTTCCATAAATCATAAAGGTAAAGAATTTTTAAACTTTGAGAATTATTAATTTAATTGAAAGCTAAAGCTGGTGCTTGAAGTCTCAATATAGTTTACAAAGAAACCCATAAACTAAGTATATGTAACACAATTTTAAATGTAATTAAAAAGGTGCAATCACATATGCTATAATATGAATGAACCTTGAGGACATAATGCTAACTAGAATATGCCTGACACAAAAGGACACCTTCTGTATGATCCGGCTTATTTGTGGTACCTAGAGCAGTTACAGAGACAGAAAACAGAGTGGTGGTCGACAGAGCCCGGGGAAGGAAACATGGGGAGTTAGTATGAGTGCAGAGTTTCAGTTCTGCAAGATAAAAAAAAGTGCTAGAGATCAGTTGAATGCACTTAACATTATTGAACTTAACACTTAGAAGTAGCTAAGGCAGTACATTTTATTTTACTATAGTTAAAAAATTTTAAATAATCTTGAAAAAGTCTCCTGCCTGCCCACTCTCTATCTATTTTTCTTCATATCATTGATCGCATTATATACCCATGTGTACAGTCTTGTTTATTGCCTGTATATTTCCTCTCTCCATTACTCCCAAATTTATCAGTTCTGAATGCAGGATCTTGTCTTCTTGTTGTACCCTTAGGACCTGGAAATGTATCTTGCAAATATGGGTGCTCAATAAATATTTTATGAATATTATTTTAAAAGGTACAATCATTCTTTTTTTCCAAAGCTTTTTGGTTATAGTAATTCTAAAAAACACATTTCAGTTTAGCTTTTTTTCACTCTCACCAGTCTTAATCGTTAAGTCATTAGTTTATCATCATCCTTCTTTAACTCCTGGGGCCAGTTATTAGCAAGCCACTTAACCACAGTTAAACAATAACTAGGATACATAAAAAGCAATATCCCAAAATAAAACACATAAAAAGTCCACTGTGAAAATTAATCTAACTGCACCTCCCGTTTCTCTTTTTCAAGTAGCTACCACTTAATGGCTTGTGATACACAGGCTGCACATAATTATAAGAATGTAAGATATAATAGAAAACATGAACTAAATTGCATTTTGCTTAACTGAGTACTGAAGTAATTCCAACTCTCTGAGATTACTCAACTATAGCTGAACTACAAAGTTGGAAAATAACTGGATATGTGTTTAATTCCTGAAACTAGATCCTGACTATAAATCACTAAAAAATGCCCCATATAGGCAGAGCACTTTTATAATTTGTAAAATACTTTTACAGATAATACCTAATCTAATCTTCAAAAACACCCTGACAGGGTAGTTGTCACTACCCTAATTTAAAGATGAGGAGGTAGAACAAGAAAAGCTAAGTGATTTGATCAAGGTTGAATAGGGGGAGCTTGTGCATATATTTGAAAGTAATTTTCAGACGCATAAGAAGCAAGAACTCTGGAGGTATGCTACAATAAAATTCTTGAATGAAATCAGAGCAGGTAATGAGACTGCGTCTACTAACTACACATGAAAATCAATTCCACTGTACAGGGAAGAACAATAAATAGTGATTTTGCCATTTTAATGCAAAAAGTTAAATACATTTTCATAGGTGTCACTAAAAACATTATAGGACAGATCTCATTGGTTCAGCACAGAAATGAAAAGAAATCTCGTCCAAAAAAAAAAAAAAAAACCAAACCAGATTTAATTTAAAAAGAAACCCACAAGAGAATAATGTCTGCCATGAATGGAATGCTTAATTGCTGGAAATTCTGTGAGCTCATATTATAAAACAGTGGTCCTCAGATTTGCAGACAGGAAATACATCTAAAACATCTAGGGCGATGAAATCAGGTTGCCAATATCTAACTCTTTTGATTGAAAATGTTAAAGAATTTTTTAAAAATTTAAATGACAGTTAACTTGTATTGACCACTTGCTATATCTAAGGTTCTCTTCAAGGTACCTTATTTCCATCAGCTTATTAAGGTGTCATGGCCACACTACAAGACACATATTATTGTTACCACCCCTGTTTTATAGATAAGGCAACAGAAGTCCAGAAAAGGTGTGCAGTTTTCCCAGGCCACATACACAGCTCCAGCAGAGTCCGAACTCAGTCTGGGAAGCCAGGTCCCAGAACCTGTGTTTTCACCTGCTGACTCTGGTTCTAGTACTCGGACATCATCATTTCATAAAAGGATATTTTCACACAAATCCCAGATAGGATATCTCAGAATAAAAGTCATTTCTTAAAATTTAATCTATTTAGCAGTATTAAATACTCACTACTCTTCCCCATTTGCTCAGCTGTTTGTAAACCTCCACTGGCCTGCAAAGCAGGAATTGACAAGCACGATTTTGAAGTACTTGGACGAAAATAACATGAAGTGAAATTCAGAGTGTCAGGGAAGAAGCATACGACGGATCATCACATTAGAAAGAGAACAACACATTAATCATAGAATCTTCATCCTGAGATTCTTCAGGTTCAACCAGCTCAATCCTCTGCTGAGTATCGAAGTCACCGTCTACACTGTCGGGCTCTGCTGGAATGAATAAGCCATCGGAAACTCACTATTCAGGATTCAGCTCTTGACAAATTTGCATAGACAATGCTCTTCTCCATTACCTTTCTCATTCCTTTCCATTGCTGCTCACTGGTTGAGCAAGGTTCCAGAACCTTTATTCTTCTGGGTCCTATCCCTTGAGTACAGTCTATTTTGTACTTTCTTAAAATGCAGGAATAGAAATAAATACAATAGTTACAGGGAGGCTAACTAGCACTCATAGAATAGAACTATCACCTCCTTCAACATGAGCATTTTGCTTCTTTTAATGCAACCTAGGGTTACATTAGATTTTTTCCTGGGGGGTGGGTGAGGCAATAGCATTACAGAATAATTAATACAGTATGAATAATATTATAGATTCATATGCATTTAAGCAAGCCCTCAATCAGTTTTTTTTAATGGATGTTGTTGCTAGATTTTATTACTCTAATTCCATACTAGTACTCTTGGCTTTTTAAACCATACCAGGTGGATGTGGAATTATTCCTCCTACATATCACCCTAATAGATTCATCCATTGGTTCAAAGTGGCCAAAGACATTTTCCATAAATTTTGCAAGAATGCTTAAAGTTCCTCCCAGCTTATGAAACCCATGACTTGCTCTTTATGAACCCTTAGGGCTCACAAACCATCCGGGACTACTATCCAATTTTTCAGTCTCTACTTCGCAGCAGCTGTCTTCTTCCTTATAACTGAGTCTGCTCCCCACAGTGTCCCAATGCTCCCCAACAGCAGTCACCTCTCTTAGCTTCACATTTTCTCAAAAGCCTCAGGTCAAGAGAGGGTGAAACTATATTTCTCCCAACAGTAAAAAGTCTTCTTTGACTTCACTTTCCTCGCCCACATACATGACTCCACCTCTTATTTCTTGCTTTGACTCACTTACCTAATATCCCCTAAGACTGACTTGTTCAACTACAACAATTTCAAAAACATTTAATGCCAGTGCATGACACACTGTCAAAGGCAGGTCACAAATGGTAAGGGGAAGAGAATGCCTTATCCCTGGGCTCCTTGCTTAAGTGAGGCTTAATCCTTCAAGACATAGCGATGGCATGCAAATATCAGTTCAGAATTGGTTTCAATGTTAAAAAAAGGCTATCAAGCTATTATAAAGGCTCACTGTCTCTTTGAGATTTATATATTTACACATGGTGCAACAATAGCAGAGGATTCTGGAAAACAAGAAATACATGCACTGTATTCAGGGAAAATATATTGAGTAATTGCATCAACAGCTGAAATGTACAGGCAACAAACCAAAAGAAAAGAGAAAATATATAAAAAGAACAGAGCTAGAAACATAAAAGTAGGTGGGTTTGTTAGTGACTAGAATAAAACATTACATGCTCTCTCCAGTTTATGAAATGGAATTCTAATCTCCTTTTGCGGAGAGAGAAAGAGAGAGAAAGCGCGTGCCTGCTCACGCACCTATATAATGGCAGGCCCTAGACAGGATTCCTCAAAATAACACTGGAGTAAAATGATACTAAATGTGTTGCTTACAGAGCATGCTCAGAGAAGGACAGAGATCATACAGGCTTCCATCCCACCACAATCAGGGGATCACAATATCTGCCCTGGAGACTCCACAAGGCAGTTATGAAATAAGTCACATATTTGAAAGCAATCCCTAGATTGTAAAATGATATGTGCAGTGTTCCCCTTACCTATTGTTTGCATTACAACAGATGATAACATAAATTATTTCACAAAAAGGAAGAAAAATTTATTCAACTAAAGAGAGCAAGGAAATGACATGGTTTACAGAAGTGAGGAGAAGAAAGGGTTGTCTAACTCCTTCTTCCTTGGAACCGCCAATCAGGACTGTGGGGACCAGCAGTCTGAACAGCAGTCCGCATTCCAAAGACCCTGCACAGACAGTGTGACCTGTGCACTGTGCATGCAGGTGTGGACACAGGCAACACATGCAGGCCAGCTAAAACAGGCCCGCCATGTATCCCCAGAAGAAAATGCTACTTGTGCCCCTTTCTAACAAAAACTTTTTTTAAAAAACAAACTAAACAGATTTTTTCCCCAAGAGTTTTGAACTTGTGAAAATAGTACACTCCCAATTATGAAGAAAAAAATGAAACATTTCCAGCTTTTGATGTTTAATCATTTCTCCTACCTAACAGGGTCAGGCTGCACTCAGTACTTTTAAAACTTAAAAAGAAATGAAACATATTGACATGTACCTTCTTAAATAATGCTATCTGAAGAATCAATTAACTCCATAAAAAGTTATGGAATCTCTTCACTTGAACCCACAATTCAATAAAGGAGTCTTTATTTAAATGATAAAATACTTCAGTATCCCAATATACTATTCTTCTAAACTTCTGGCCAGAATGTAGCCATATAGAAACAATACTATACTCTCTAGTGGGAAGTAAGGTCAGGTTTTAATTTTTATGAGACTCACCATTTCTCTCCCTACTTTTATTTAAGCTGCAGAGTGAGTTCAGCACAGTCAATTAGAACTAAATAATCTAAACTTAAAGACTGCATGCAGTCCACAAATCACCCTTGCTTATCTTACAAATGGGCTCCATGTCATTGGCAAGCAGCCCTCCATTAAATATCCATCAATAGAAATACAGCTTTAAAGCTATCTCTTAGATGAAATCCATTATTCCAAAGCTCCTCCAGGCTATAAGCACATTGACTGTGAACATAAAACAAAGGGACCAGGATGAAAGGATCTGACCTGTGAATAGACATCATTAAAGCAGATCTTTCTGTCACATTTTGGGGTAATTTCCACTTGAACTCTGTGATCCTCACAGGAAGGTGTAAATAAAGAATAGGGAAAAAAAGGGGTGGGAGCTGCCTGAGAGACACCAAGCCTTGAGGTACCAAAATACACAGGCTGTTGGGCCACTGTTCACAGGCGAAAGGAATTAATTGCTCCTGTACAGGATGCGGCCAGGGCTGGGGGAGCATGTTAGCCACCTGATGAATACCAATGCTGCAGGTCAATGCCCAGAAGGACAATGACAAGTAGTCCCAAGTTTCCCATACTCACCGGCACACTTTGTTCTTGTTCTGAGTGCTGGCCCAGGAGAACCAGTGCCACCCTCCCCTGGCCTGGTGAGGAGCACACTGATCTCATACTCCGTATCTGGGTCGAGGTGCCCAATCTTGTAACTTGTGGAATCCACTGGCTGCCGGTCATTCCAGCTCCCACTTGCTGTGCAGTATTCTACCTCTCGGGCGACAATGGGTCCGTCCCCATTGATGGAGTTGGCATTGAGTTGTATCCACAGATAGGTCGCCCCCACTGAGGCCAGCTGAGGTGGGGCGATTGGTACAGGTGGTTCTGAAAAGCAAACCCAAGAACCATCTGTCACTCTGGTCTTCAGTTTTGAAAGAGCTAAGTGCAAATCAATTATTAAAATATAGAAGACATTAACATTTCAGGAATAAATTGATGAGAATGGCTTTGTTTAGGTTATTAATAAAAATATACTGAGATACAGGCATTCAATGTTCACGTGTGGAATAAACCATTTAAAAAACCTAAGCTTAAGAAGGTATACTTCCAATTTGTTTTAGAATACCACCCATTTTTCTCAGACAGTTTACACAGACTTCAAAGGACTTTTTTTCCACTAAAAGTAACTTTTTAAAACTCTCTCAAGTGGTAATGTTTAAGCTCTAGGAAGCATTTTATTGTCAATCTATTTATTGAAAAAATGTCTTTGAAATCATCAAAGGTGCTAGTTATCTCTATCATTAAATTTAGTTTTCTTATATTTATATCCCAAAGATATCATCACTTTAAAGACATGGCCAAACTTATAGTTTATCTAATTATAAATGCATATCCAGGAAGACTCATTTCCCAAAAAACTATCACAATGGACACATTTAGCTTCAGGAGAAGTGAGCAGTCTGGATAATCAAGTCTACCACCACTGCTGTTCAGGGCACTTCCATTAACAAGTTGTATTAAATTAGTGAATAGAAAGAAAAGCTCTGAAGCAAAGCACGAGCTATGTCCTGCTTGATAAAACTGTAAGTAATCAATAGCAAACACTCTTTACAACCCAAGAAAGTCTCTCATTGTTTAAAACCTGAGACCAACTCTTTTTCCAGATCATTGGGAAGAGAAGGGAGAGGTAGATAATCTTGTTTTAAATAGTATTCCCAATATACTTTTGAGGAGCTGGCTGAATGGCTCTTCAGGCAGCAAATGAAGCATTTCATATGCCAATGTCACTGTGAGTGGTACCAGGAAAGGAGATAAATGTACAAAATAGCATGTGTCTACCTTAATGAATCTCCTTCAGAAAAGAAAAGATACAATGAACTGTTTTCAAGAATATTTCTGCAGTTGTTTGTGTCTATTTGTTGTTTATTTTTTAAACTCCTCATTTAGCTCATGTGAATAAATGGAAAATAGAGCCTGCTATGTTCCACTATGCTTACACTGGCTTATGTGATACAGTTCCTGTCAGTGGCACATGCAACTAATTGGTGATGGTCATGTTTCCTGCTAAACAGGACCTCAGGGCAGCCAGCACCATCTGACCCTGACCCTGATACCAGGTGATTCCCAGACTGGCTAAAATGCCAGCAACATCCCTTTGTTGGGGTGGGGGTGTCTTTGTTCTTTTCTCTATTCAAGGTAAGTCATACTGACTTTCTAAAATAGCTTGGGAATCAAAATAAAACACTAAAGGATTAATTTTATTTAAGGGAATACAAATTTAGTATAATTTACTAAAATATCCTTCCTATTGTTTGTAAACTACAACTTTGTGCTGACTGCTCATTTTTTAAATAGTTCTGACTCAACTCATAATGATTCAACATTAATTTATTTCAATAGGGTGATCCCTTGAACCAAGACATGAAATGGGCCTTTTGTGGTGCATCCTAAGGCATTCATGCAGCTAGACTGAAAGAGCAGTTAATTACACAGAAGCTGCAAAATGCTAGCAAGGATTGCTAAACTGCCATTCAAAATACAACTCAGGGGCAAGGGCACAAAGGTTAGTGAGTACACCAGTTCATTTAGGATATTATTATCCATATCCTAAAGTAGATATATCTTTAGTGCTTGTTTGTCCTGAGAATTAATTCCCTATTAAGAAAAGTACCATATATGTTAAATCAAGTCAGAGATTCAACAAGAACCTGGAAATAATTGAGACAGATATTCAAAAGAAATTGTGGGCTGCTAGAAGCACCAGTACAAAAATAAGTCAATATTTAAATTTAGATACATTTTCCTGAAGGGAAAGAAGGAAGGGAGAAAAATCTATACTAAGTGATAAAAAGCAATTTAAAATATTTAATTCAAGTGAAAGTAAAAGGACATTGGGGGAGGTTAAAGAAGGTATGGGAGGGTAAATGGTGATGGAAGGAGACTTGACTTGGGGTGTTGAACACACAATACAATGTACAGATGATATGTTCTAGAATTACACACCTGAAACATACACAATTTTATTAAACAATGTCACCCCAATACATTCAATAAAAAAGAAGGGAAATAAAACAATGGTAGACATCAATAAGATCAGAGTAAGAGTTAGAAAAATGACCTGGGTTTCATTTGGAAAGCTGGCACCAAATCAGTGTGTAGCTATAAGAAAGCTATAAACTTTATGGAGTTCATCTTTTCCCACTGAAAAAACCAGAACTCTAAATAATATATGCAAATAACAAACTGTTAAATATATATAGGTGGCCTAAAACTGTCATTGTATATTTTAAAGTAATCATCTCAAGGTAATTCTTTATTGAATGAGTAGAATCCAGTAGGTTATCTCATTTTAAAAATAAAATGTACGCAAAATATGGCCATAAAATTCTAAATGGAGGAAAAGTCAAGATTCATATTTGGGCTGTGACTTCAAGCCAATTGTCACTGGCTTTGGTGGTGTGCAGCGATGGAAAGAAGAGCCCAGATACTTTTATCACAATGAGCCACGGTACCGCTATGCTGTCATAAGAAAGTAAAACATGTTGCATGTGGGTGAATAAGAAACCACTCATTCTTGTGTTTATGCTTGTTCTGTCAGATAAGACATTTGTAATTCACTTATAACTCCCAACAAATTAACTTTTCCACAGAGGCAATTTTTAGAGAAATGACTTGATTTGCATCATACTGATCATGAAGCACAATGCCTCAAGAACCCAGGCACTGGTTGGTTACAGCAAAGCTGATGTAGCAAACATAAATCAGAAAAACCACAAGGAACTACACCAAAATGAAGATTATGTAATAATGATGATAATAAGGAACTCAGCTGTGGGAACACTGAGGCTGCTCTACTGGATCTGTTGGTAAATGGTGTCTACTTTCTACATACTCTTCTCAGACAGCTTTGGCAGGGTCTGCTGAGCACACCTATGAAAAGTTTCAGGTTCCTTATAGATATCAAATCTAAACTCAAACATTAGCTAGATAACCTAAAGATTCACTAGAAAAATTTATATGAACCTGATATGGCAAATAGGTTTTCAAGCAGATAGTTGGACATGCACTTTCTGACAGAGAACACCCTTGCTGCAGATTAATACTGCTTGAGGAAGGCTCACCGATAAACATTTTCTTTCAAAAGCCAGATGTGACTGGTATTGGCAGCAGTGATTCCACAAGGGAAGCACATGCCTGAATTACCTATAGATTTGATAACAGACTATGTCCCGTAAGCTTCCGATTCAATATGGGTGTGGTGGGGGAGGGGAGAATAGGTGGGCAGGCATTTACATTTTTTAAAATTTGGAGAGGTTGTGCTGACATGCATTACCAAATAAAGATCACTAATGCACTGGAGCAAAGAGTAGGAATCACCATGTCCGCCCCCTCCTTCCCATCACAGCACAAACAGGTGCTGGCTGCTTACTAGGTATACTGTCCAATGTGCTATTCATACACTTTTTGCATTTGATCCTCCTGATAGACCTATAGGATAGGTAATACTATTATTTCCACCTTATACATGGGGAAACAGAAGCACAGAGAGGGTACTGGCCCACACCCACAAAGCGAGTGCTGGGGTTTGAACCCTGCAGTATTTAAAACTGCCTACATAGGAATTCGCTGACAAAAGAAATAGCTCATCTAAGAGAGATCACTTTTATGTCCCATATTTAGCAAATGCGGGGGAAAGAGTTAAAAAACTGGCATCATTTTTTTCTGCCAAGACAAAAGAGCAGTGGCCTACCACAAGTTGTCTAAAAACACCTCACAGTACATCTAAAAGTCCAAATTATTCTGTCTGGGACCGAGACTTGCTTTGGCAGTTTAATACGATAAAACTACTCAGCTCACACACATAACCCCCCCCCCAAAAAAAAAAACCATACACACAATAAAACACATAAGGAAAACTTACTTCCCCCTCTTTTTTCCCTGTCCCCAACCTTCCTTAATATAATGGCTCAATTTTTCAGTCATGCCAAATCTAGTAATGGAACCTTAATCACAACATTACAAATATTAACTCAGAATTACTGATATGGCTTGTGTGATATGACTGAGCGCTTTTATACTGACAGTGCCTCATTTTGTTAACCACCCTGCTATCATAAACACCCTGGCTGGTGAATATTTGCATTTTAAGTGATTTTCTATCAGTAAAAAATTTTCATTCCTTAAAAAAATTTATAGGTTGTAATCTCTGTATATATAGTTGGAAGAAGAACTTGCCAAGAGCACATTTGTTGCTTTGTATGCAACTAAACCAGCATAAACAAAATACATTTTTCAAAAATAATGCTCACATATGAAATTTGTACTTAAAATGCAATCCATCAATATAGACTGCCACCAAACTACTGTTCAGAAACAGACAAGGATAAGTTTGAGCTTTAAGCAAATAATGAACTCATAATCATGTAACGTATCTATTTTAATAGACTAGTTTGGGGTATAAAAATACATTAAATACCTTTAACTACCAACTCTGCATAGTTTGATATTCCAACACCTCCTTCTGTGCGAATCATGCAGCGGTACTTCCCAGCATCTCGTTTTGTCGTGTTCACGACATTAAATGAAGCTATGAATCGCCGGGAACTAGTCACCTTTATTTCCTTTAGAGGAGCATCTCGTACATCAATACCCTGTATAAATGGGGGTAGGGAAAACAAAAAAACAAAACAAAACAATATCAGCTGTACAGTGAAACAGTAAGACACCTGACAACATCTCATCAATGTTACTTCCATACAAATCTTGGTTCAGTTATTTATTACACGTGGGCAGTTGTTCCAGGAGAACAGCTGTCCAGGAAACTGAAATTCTGTTGTAGTCAACAATTTCAAGATTGAGGGATGCAAAATTAACTGTGTAGAAATGTCTTGTTTTTTTCCCCTTCAACACATTAATTATGTTACATTACCTTAACAGAAGAGAAAAAGCATATGGAAAAATTCTTTATTTTGCTCCCAAACTATCAACATTTGATCTTTTCATAATACTTTCCTTGTTTTCATGCTTGACTAGGAAATAAAATTAACTCATACACTACCCTACTACTGACCTTATTTTATATATGAACAAATAAACAACTTCTCAAGAATTACATTAAAAATGTAAGTAGGCATTAGCGTATTCCCTGCTGAGTAGGTTTGAAGGACAAATCCAAGCTTTATGATATTCCTCCTGAATATATGAGTTACAAAACCCAAGCAGAATATATCCTTAGCGTTACATGGTACATTTCAACAAGAGCAGTCCCTGTCTCCATACAATAGTCTAGGGGCACATAAAGCAGGTTCCACAACTGGGGCAGCTTTGTCTTATATTGTCCCTGACACATGAAGTATTTAGTTTGCACACCTGGAAAACAATCCTATGCTTTCTATAGTTTAAAGCCCAAAAAGAAACTTACATATTTGAGTTCTATATTTTTTACAAATATCAGGAAAGAGACTATCTTTCAAATGTTATTTGCAAGTATTAGGGAGAAAACAATGAGCAAAGACCTTAAGGTAGATGCACGATGCCAAATAGAATATCTATTTACTCACCTAGCATCCATTTTGGGGTGCCAACCCCAAGCTGTCACTGTGTTAGGACAAAAGGCTCACAACAGTGAACAAAAGTGGCTGATGTGCTCATGGGGCTTCACTTAGTGAGATGTATAGGCCACAGATGCTAGCTAGAGTGGGGAATGGACAGATCAGGTGGCTGGCAGAAATCACAATGTGGACCAACTTTAGAGATGGTGGCAATGTGAGGTCAGTTAGAGGAAGTGACATCGAGAGTGAGATCTGAAAAGCAGAACCTAACCAGGTAAAGGGGGAGGGTGGGAAAGGGGAAACAGGAGAGGAAGCCCAAGTGTTAGGAAGAGCTGAAGGCCTTGGATGTTTAAGGCAGCTCGTGGAACTGAGGAGAGAGGCAAGCACCTGTGCGTTCATGGACTTACAGGCTACAGTACAATGCTTTTATTTATAGTTACTAAAATACTAGTCTACAAAACAATAAATCTCATCTGTATTACTTGGTGATTTATATAATGCAAATCCCATAAAAGCTTTTATCTGTGATATTTTCTTTGACAATATGTCCTAATGGACACAAGTTTAGGAGTAAGAGTGACCAAGTGTCAAACCTAGCTTCAAAGTGATTTACCTTCCTACAATCTCCCTTTGCTCATCTGCAGTGAGAAAATGATACAATTCACTTTCAGGGCTATTGTAAGAACTTAAAGATGTGTGCAAGGACACTGGCAAAATGACTGGCACCACACATGAGTTCGAGAAAAAAGGCAGACAGACTGTCAAAATACCAACTTTTTTACAGCTGCAGAATATGGCTGATGTGTAATAACAAGGTCTTGGCTAATACTGAAGCACAGAATTAGAAAGACTCACCTACACAGTCACAGGCCACACTAGAAAATCACAAGGCCTTCTTTATGTTGGGAGCGGCTGTAAAACTCAGGATGGAGGAATAGGGTTTATATAGGGAGTTAGCTCCCAAAGAAGGGGTTGGGCTGTGCATGCTCAGCGCTTCCTTCCCAGGCAGCTCCTGCTTGTCAGAGAAAAGGCATCAGGAGTGCTGCACTAGTACAGTTCCTGCCACAGGGAAGGAAACATCAGGAGTGGGGAAGAAGAGTTCCACTAACATCACCTTTAGTATAATCTGTCAAAACAACTTTGTTAATAGCTTAAAAAGTCATCAATCAGAATCTGAAGTTATATATATTCCTTATATATCTCATATCTGTCCCCTAAATTTGGCTTGAAGAGGGCACCAAGAAATGAGAAAAACAAAATATCAATCTAGCATTATTAATTACATCAACCCTCTCTGTATTCTGTCCATTCAATCTCCCATCCTCTCCCCCAGATAAATAAATAATCTAATTCTACCAGTTACACAGAGAGGTCTGGCCAGAACACTGAGCACAGGGGAGGGACACCCGAGGGGGGTTGGGAAGTACCTAAGGTGACAAATGAAATAGTAACCTACACCATGTGACAGGCTTCCAAACCCCAGGGAAGGGTAGGCTCAAGGCAAAGCTTGCACAGAGCCTGCACAGCCTGAAAAGGTCGCAACACACATGTATTGTAAATGTGAGCATGGCAATGCTGTCCCCTGGGCAGAGACACTGCACTCCTTACCAGCTTCTGGATCAGGGCAGCCAGAGGAGGGGCAAAGATGCTGTGCAGGCTGATGCCTGTGGTGGACACCAGCCAAGTTTGGCTGGGAATTTGGACACTTCTGTTTCATGCAGGATTTGGGGGTGAAATATTTAAAATGTAAGGCACACAGAAACTCGACCCTTTTTGCATTCCCTTCATCCCACCCAATTGGAGGCGGACGACTGGTCCTTCACAGGACCCAGCAGATGCAGAACACACTCACAGCTCTTGCCTTGCCCTCCTAGCATGGTCAGGAGCAGATCTGTGGAGGACATGCACCTCACCAATGAGACCCCATGCTGCACAGTGCACGGATCCTGGACTGCTCCCATTTTCTCACTGTGAGAGCAGCACACAGACTCATGGGCCAGGAAAGTTTGCCAGCCCCGGGGACACAGGCAGCTTCGACACTGGAGCCCCATGGACAGGGCCCCTACTATGACCCTCTGCAGTGATCTGGCAGTGTGCTCTGGCCCCAGGAAAGGCAGGAAGCTGCAGTGGGACAATGGAGATGCTGGCCCCACAAGTGTGCACTCTGGAGGTAGAGCCTGGAACTGAAGAGATGGATACCACTTTGTGTAGCAGCCTCAGGCTCCAAAAAGCAGATAAGAGTGGAGGGAGTGTCTCTAGGCATGGATTTGAATGTCATTCTTTTTGGGAACATGGGGATTTCTGTGTTTTGCAGAACAGAATGGCTTGGAGCTGGATAGTCCTTACCTCCCCAAAATTGAGCACCCTGTTAATGAAAACCTTTTTCCTTCCCCACCAATTATGGTGTTGTGCTTGTGTTTCACAGCAAGCAGCTGAATCCTACTTTGTTTGATAACAGTAGGAGTAATATTAGACCTACCACTCAAAAAAAATTAAATTTTTCTCTTTTCAAATTGAAAAAAAAACTAATCTCCAGTTTTGAGGAAAAAAAATTAAGGCCTAAAGAAAGGCAGATTTCATATTTGTATTTTTTTGTTTATTAATGACAACAACAATAACAAAAAGGGCTATCTACTTATTGATTTACTTACTGGTGGCATGAATCTTATAAAAATATACTTCTATAGTAATCCTGTAATATTTTTTATAATAGAATAAGCCTATCTAAAAAAATGCTTATTCAAAAGAATTTTAAATTATATACTTATTAGTCACTTACAAATATTCCAGGCTCTATTGAGGGCACTCAAGTTTAAGAAAACCTCCATTTTGGATTTATACATATGTTTAAAGGAGTATTACTTCATAGTTTTTATCTTTATGCCACAGGTTTCTCCTTTAAAATTAAAATAAAAAAATTCAAACTAAAAACTCTACACTATTCTAATAAGTCACATGAACTCAGGAATAAATTTTTTTGAAATCTTGTATATTTAATCACAGAGAAAGTTAGATTCAGCTTCTTAAAGAGAAATTAGTATATATAGGAAGGAGCAACCAAGTGCTAACCAGCAATTATTTTAATTTAGGATCCATACCAACTCATAAATCTTGCTCAAATCTGCAGGTCATTTTCTATTAAATCATTCAGATGTACATGATCCAAGCACTCCTTCAACCAACATTTAGTAAAAAATTTTTAAGAGGCACACAGTTGGTTACTGCACAAGGAGCATGGAGTGAAAGAATAATCCCTTACCTAACTGAATTTAGAGTCTTGTTAAAAAAACAGATAAGTAAGGCAATCATTAGAGGACATAGCAATGAACTGCCTAACACAGTAAACTCTGGAAAAGGGGGCCTTGCAGAGGGGTATAAAGATTGGTTTTGCAGAAATGCTACTTAGGCCAGACTTAAAGATTAACAGGGGATTCTCAGGCACTGACAAAGGAGAAATGAAGCCCAATGAGAGAGAACTCTGCAAAAGTCAAGAGCCAAGACAGCAAGGAACTATGTGGAAAGGAAAATTTATTCCATGTGGCTAGAACAAAAACATTTCTAGGAATGGCAGATGATAAGGCTAGAAAGATAAGCACAATATAGACCACACCAAGTAATATGACATATTGATCATTATCATTTATATTGATGCCAGGAAAGGAAGAATTTTAGTTAAAAGGGTGACATGAACACATCTATGGGTATGGTAATGGACTGAAGGAAGGAATGTGGCAGCCCAACTGATATCAAGGGACACTTGTTATATATTTTTCAGAAATCATAGTAACAAATGACCAAAAGAGAGACAAGACATGAGAAGAATTCTAAAGATATTAATAAAATGAAATCAACAAAAAATATCTTTCTCTTCTAGCACACTATAACATCCACCAGTCAAGAAACATAGCTTGCTCATTACATGGGTGCACAAGAAATAGAACCCAATAATTATTTGCTAAATCTAGGAATAATAGCCTCAGTGTAAAAAATGTTCCATAGTAGACTAGAAATACAAGGTTGTTAAATTAACAGATTTATACCAAAGACCCTAAAACTGGACAACTAATCTTTATTTACAAGGGAGACCAATAGGGGAAAAAAAGGTATTTTACTTTTTTATGTTTAACAATATGTTTTTGTTTTATTTTTTAATTATATGTTATTGACTATGCTATTACAGTTGTTCTGATTTTTCCCCCATTGTCCCTCTCCTCCCTCAGGCAATCCCTTCACCAATGTTCATTCATGTCCATGGGTCATGCATACAAGTTTTTTGGCTACTGTATTTCCTATACTGTACCTTACAGCCCCATGGTTATTCTGTGCCTATCTATTTGTATTTCTTAATCCCCTCACCTCTTCACCCATTCTCTCCCTGAGCCCTCCCATCTGGCAACTTTCCAGTAACTAACTTCTTTTCTCTTGCTTTTAAGAGTCTCTCTTTATGTTAACCTTTGGCCTTTTAATAATGATGTGTCTTAGAGTGGGCCTCTTTGCATCCATCATAATTGGGGCTTTATGCGCTTCCTGGACTTGCATGTCTATTTCCTTCACCAAATTAGAGAAGTTTTTTTTCAGTATTTTTTTAGATAGATTTCCAATCTCTTATTCTTTCTCTTGTCCTTCTGGCACCCCTACAAGGCTGTTAAAGTTGCCCCAGAAGCTTTTTATAGTATCTTCATTGTTTTGGATTCTTTTTACTTCTTGTTCTATGTGGCTGTTTTTTGGTTCCTTATGTTCCAAATTATTGATTTGATTCTTGGCTTCATCCATTCTACTGTTGTTTTCCTATAAATTGCTCTTTTTTGTCAGTTTTTAAAAAAATTTTATTGCTCAATTACAATTGTCCCCATTTTTCCCTCATTACTACCTCCTGCCTTACCCAATGTAAATTATTCTTTATTTTAATTAGTGTATCCTTCATTTCTGACTGGGTCTTTTTTATACTGCTGAGGTTCTCACTAAGTTCTTTGGGCATCCTTATAAACAGTGTTTTGAACACCTGGGCCTAGCTTCTTAGTCTCCTTGTTTTGGCAGCGTCCCTGTGTTTGTTTTTGTGTATTAGGTAGAGCTGCTTTTACTCTGTGTCTTGCTAGTGTGTTCTGTAGTTTCCAGTGGCACAGCCTCCCCTATCACCCAAGCTGGGTATTCGAGGTGTGCCCTTTGTGTGGGCTGAGTACACCCTTCTCTTGTAGTTGAGTCTTGGTTGCTGTTGGGAGATCAATAGGATGGATTTACTCAGGCCAGCCAGCTGCAAGGACTGGCTGTGACCACTGACCACCAACCACCACTGTCTGTGAAGGATCAGCTGTGCAGGGGCAGGGTGATGGTTCTCTGATACGGTCTGTAGCTGTCCACTGGGTGCACTGGCCCTGGGGTTTCCCAGGTGGTGCAGGCCAAGGTCTGCCCTAAAAGAATATTTTAGAAGTTCTGTTGCGTCCCTCAGTCAGCAACATTGCCCACTCACAGTGATTGCAGTAGGCAGAATAATGGCCCTCAAAGATGTCTGTTCATTAGTTCCTGTAACCTGTGAAAGTGTTCCCTTACACAGCAAAAGCGAGATCGTAGAGGTCATTAAAATAAAGATCTGGAGATGGGAAGACTAAGCTAGGTTAACCAGGGGGAGGGGTCCAACATCTTAATAATGTCAGAGAAAGGTAGAAGGGTCAGATACAGAAGAAGACACAGAAGCAAAGGTTGGAGTGATCAGTTTGAAGATAGAGAAACAGACCCTGAGCAAAGTTATGAAGAAGGTCTCTAGAAACTATAAAAGTCATGAAACAGATCCTCCTGCACAGCTTCCAGAAGAAACCAGCCCTACCATTATCTTATTTTAGCACTTCTCACCTGTAGATCTGTAAGAAAATAAAGTTACTAAGTTTGTGGTAATTTGTTACAGCAGCAATAGCACGCTAATACAATGACCGTCAGGTTAATGAAAAAGCCTGGGAGTTTACAAAGATGTAAAATTAAGTGCGTTATTTATAATAGCAGGGATACATTCTGAGAAATGCCTCACTAGGCAATTTCATCTTTGTGAGAACTCCCCTCACGAAGGGAGGACCCCCACAAAAAAACCCCAAAATTATCTTCTGGAGGGTGGGTGCCTTATAGTATAGGCTTCCCCCATTACGTGAGTGTTCTAGGAACCCATGTGTATCAGTGTATCAGCTTGTGTTGTTGTGAGAGGCTGCATTTGGCTTCTGTGAAATTTTTTTGAAGACTCTTTCAATGCATTTGCCCATTACATGTTGGGTAATTTACAAATGCACCTGCCCACACCACTCTGAGTGTTCAGCAGTTTTTGACTAAAAATGGCATGACCCCCATGCCCCACCCTCCCTATTCACCAATCTCTCCCTGAGGGACTTTTTGTTTCTTTGTTTCCCCAGGTGAAAAAAGTCTTCAAAGATAAACATTTTGCAGTTGTGGAACAGGTGAAACAAAAAATGGCAGAAGCACTAAAAGGCATCAAAATCGACACATTCAAAAAATATTTTGAGCAGTGGGAAAAAATGTCTCAATAGGTGTATTGCATCAAATGGAGAGTACTTTGAAGGTGACTGAAATTTTAAAGTGTAAGAATAAATAAACAATTTTTAATAAATAAATTCTGTTTTTTTGGGTCCCCCCTCACAGAGTGCACTTACACAAACCTAGTTGCTATAGCTTACTACACACCTAGGCTATACTGTACAGCCTATTGCTCTTACATACATGCCTGCATAGCATGTTACTGTACTGAATGCTGTATGCCATTATAGCACAATGGTAATACTTGTATATCTAAATACAGAAAAGGCACAGTAAAAACACGGTGTAAAAGGTAAAAAAAATAATGCACCTATATAGGGTACTTTCCTTGAATGGAGCTTGCAGGACTAGAAGTTGCCTTTGGTGAGTCAGGGAGTAATGAGTGAATGTGAAGGCCTGGGACATTACTGTACACTATTGTGGACTTTATAAACACTTTACACTCAGGCTACTCTAGATTTGTAAAACAACACAGGATTAAACTGGGCATAAAAGAGAATGATGCAACCAAGAGACACTGGAAACTCATGCTGTATGGCGCAGCTGTTGGTGTAACACCACATACCATTATACTGCATACTTTTTTTTAAGAGTAGAAAGAATACACTCTAAAATAATGATTAAAACATAGAATAGTAAATACATAAACCAGTAATATAGTCATTTATTGTCATTATCAAATGTATACTGTACGTAATTGTATGTGCTATACTTTTAAAGGCTGGCAGAGCAGAAGGTCCGCTTATACCAGCACCATCACAGACACATGAGTAATGTATTATGCTACAGCATTATGATGGCTATGACATCACTAAGTGATAGGAATTTTTCAGCTCCATGATAATTCCATGGAACCACTGTGTTATATGTAGTCTGGTTTTGACTGAAATATCTTTTTACAGTGTTATAGTCACATGTCTTGATTTGTCAGCCTTACAGTGCAAATATTTAAGGCCAGTTTAGGTATTATTGGCTACCAAGGGTTCTATTCCAAAGCTATCACTGTGGCCAAAACAAAAGCTGGAAGACTCACTTCTCAACTTCAAAACTTACTAGGAAGCTACAGCAGACAAAAGTATAGTGTGCTACTGGCATACAGACAGACATAGACCAATGTAACAGAATAAAAACCCCCAAACAAACCCCCCAGATGTATGGTTAGTGGATTTCCAACAAGGGTGCCAATGCCATTCAATGAAGAAACAGTAGGCTTTTCAACAAATGGTGGTGGGAAAACAATATATCCACATGCAAAAGGATGAAGCTGGACCCTTATGTTATAACACGTACAAAAAGTAACTCAAAATTGATCAAATGCATAAAATTAAAGTCTAAAACTAAAACTAAAATTTCTTAGAAGAAAATGTAGGGAAGAAATCTTCATGACCTTGAATTTGTGATTGACTTCTTAAATATAATACCAAAATCACAGGCAACAAAATAAAACAGATATAAACTAGACTCATCAAAATATAAAAAAAGACCTCTGGCCAATGTGGAGGTGTAGGTAGACACACTGTGCCTCCTTGCACAACCAAGATAGGGACAACAACAATTTAGAAACAGAATAACACGCAGAACTGACAGAAAATTGAACTGTATGGAAGTAGGACAACCAAGGAGTTAAAATAGATACCTTTATCTAGACTGGTAGGAGGGCTGGAGTTGGGCAGCTGGGCAGAGAGGGGTCACAGCACAAAGAGTGGTGGGACCCAGTGTGTTAGGCATCCTGGGAGCACAGACCACAGAAGGCAGACCTTGGGCATGCAGGCAGAGGCTGGCAGACCCCAGGCCAAGGGTGGCAACCAGCAGACCCAGCAAGGCGGCGATTGTGAAGCAAGACACTGCCCACAACCCAGGTCCCAGTGCTGGGAAATGGAGCCTCAGAGCACTGATTGAAAACACTTTGGGGGTTGAGGTGCAGGGAGAGACTCCCAGCCTCACAGGAGAGTTCCTTGAAGAGACCCAAGGGGTTCTAGAACATGCACAAGCCCACTCACATGGGAATTAGCACCAGAAAGGCCCAGTTTGCTTGGGGAAAGCTGCGGAAGGGACTGAAGTCTGACAGAGAGCGGAGCAAGCGCCATTGTTCCCTCTTAGACCCTGCCCCCACATACAGCCTCACAACCCAGCAACTGGGTTGCCCCAACCTGGTGAACACCTAAGGCTCCAACCCTCATATGTAACAGGTGGGACAAGACAAAAAAAATGGCCCAAACAGAAGAACAGATCAAAGCTTCACAGCAAATACAACTAAACAACCAAGAGATAGCCCACCTATCAGATGCACAGTTCAAAGCACTGGTGATCAGGATGCTCACAGAACTGGTTGAATTTGGTCACAAATTAGATGAAAAAATGAAGGCTACACTAAGTGAAATGAAGGAAAATGCACAGGGAATCAATAGTGATGGGAAGAAAACTGGGACTCAAATCAATGGAGTGGACCAGAAGGAAGAAAGAAACACCCAAACAGAAAAGAATGAAGAAACAAGAATTCACAAAAATGAGGAGAGGCTTAGGAACCTCCAGGACATCTCGAAATGTTCCAACATCCGAATTATAGGGGTACCAGAAAAGGAAGAGGAAGAACAAAAAGTGGAAAAGTTATTCAAACAAATAATCAAGGAGAACTTCCCCAATTTGGAAAGGAAACAGACTTCCAGGAAGTCCAGGAAGCTCAGAGAGTCCTAAAGAAGTTGGACCCAAAGAGGAACACACCAAGGCATATCATAATTACATTAGTCAAGGTAAAAATGAAGGAGAGAATCCTAGATGTAGCAAGAGATAAGGGGACAGTCACCTACAAAGGAGTTCCCATCAGACTGTCAGCTGGTTTCTCAAAAGAGATCTTGCAGGCAAGAAAGGGCTGGAAAGAAGTATTCCAAGTCATGAAAGGCAAGGACCTACATCCAAGATAGCTCTATCCAGCAAAGCTTTCATTTAGAATGGAAGGGCAGATAAAGTGCTTCTTGGATAAGGTCAAGTGAAAGAAGTTCATCATCACCAAGCCCTTATTTTATGAAACGTTAAAGGGACGTATCTAAGAAAAAGAAGATCAAAAACATGTATAGTAAAATGACAGCAAACTCACAATTATTAACAACCACACCTGAAACAAAAACAAGAAGAAACTAAGCAAACAACTAGAACAGGAACAGAATCACAGAAATGGAGATCACAGGGAGGTTTATCAACAGGGGAGTGGGAGGAGGAAAGAGGGGGAAAAGGTAGAAAGAATAAGTAGCATAGATGGTAGGTAGAAAATAGACAGAGAGAGGGTAAGAATAGTATGAGAAATGTAGAAGCTAGAGAATTTATGACACATGGACATGAACTAAAGGGGGGGAATGTGGGTGGGAGAAGGTGTGCAGGGTGGAGGGGAATGAAGGGGCGGTAATGGGACAACTGTAATAGCATAATCAATAAAATATATTTAAAAATGTAAAAAAGTTATTGTGCATCAAAGGACACTATTCAGAGAGTGACAAGACAACAGAGTATGATACTTACAAATTATGTATCTGACAAAGGATTAATATTCTGAATACATAAACAAGTCCTACAACTCAATAATAATAAAAACAAACAAAAAACTCCCAAACATTCCAATTTTAAAATGGGCAAAAGACTTGAATAGACATTTCTCCTAAAGAAAGTAACAAATGACCAATAAGCACATGAAAAGATGTTCAACACCATTAATCAACAGGGAAATGCAAATGAAAATCACAGTAAGATACCACTTCATGTCCAGTGGGATGGCTATTATAAAAAAATGAAAAAAAGAAAGAAAGAAAAGTAAAATAACAATTGTTGGCAAGGACATACAGAAATTGGAACCCTTGTGTGTTCCTGGTGGAGATGTAAAATGATTCAGTTACTGTAGGAAAAAGTTTAGCAATTCCTCAAAAAGTTAAACATAGAATTATCATATTAGTCAGTAATTTTACTCCTAGATATGACCCAAAATAATTAAAAACAGAGACTCAAACAGAACGTCAATGTTCACAGCAGCGTTACTCACGAGAGACAAAAGGTGGTCAATACCCCAAGTGCCAATGGAGGAATCAATGGATAAACAAAATGTGGTTTATACATACAATGGAATATCATTTAGCATTAAAAAGGAAGGATATCATGATATAGGCTACAACATGAATGAACCTTGACAATGTTAAGTGAAATAAACCAGTCATAAAAAGACAAATATGGTATGGTTCTCCTTATATGAGGTATCTATAATTGGCAACTTCACAGAGACAAGGAATAAAATGGTAGTCACCAGGGCCCAGGGAAGGGAAGGAAGGGGAGTTATTTCTTAATGGTTTTTGTTTCATATGATGAAAAGTTTCATAAATAATAGTGAAAACAGTTATATAACTTTGTGAATGTACTTAATGCCACTGAACTGTACACTTAAAATGATCAAAATGGTAAATTTCATGTTATGTATATTAAAAGAGTTCAACAGCACAAATCCAGCTTTTGCACCTACATTTTAAGACTAACCTAAAATAAACTGGAGTGCAGGAGAAAAATTTTGGAAAGAAGAGGTAAAATGTACTTGGGGAGGTGAATGGAAAATCCCAAGAGACGCAAAGCAAATGTGGTATGTCCAAACAGGATCAAAAGCGAAACGCAAGGGAGAAAGGCTCTAGTCAATCAGGTGGAGTAGAACAAATACAGAATACACATGGTGAAGTGGTATGGACATCTACGAGTAACAGGTACACCTCACACAGGGAAAACATTCACAAAGTATGTGATACAGGAAAATAAAAGAGTGACTTTTAAATTCAAATATTTATTATAGAAACTTGTTTTTTAAATACATAAAATAAAAATGTGGACATGTAAAACAACTACGTAAGCTCATCATTCAGAAATAAAAACTTTAAGGTATTTTAGTTTCCTTTTTCTGTTACACATTATTTTTTAAAAATTTTATTTATTCATTTCCAGACAGAGGGGCGAGAGGGAGAGAAAGGGAGAGAAACATCAATGTGTGGTTGCCTCTCGCACACCCCTTACTGGGGACCTGACCTGCAACCCAGGCATGTGCCCTGATTGAGAAACGAACTGGTGACCCTTTGGTTAGCAGGCTGGCGCTCAATCCACTGAGCCACACCAGCCAGGGTTACATTATTTTACTTTAAATAAAACTTGAAATAGTGGTCCAAAATATACATGAGGTTTCATCTTCTGGTTTAAATTACTTGTGACACTTGTAGAATTTTCCATAGCATGCAAAATATTTTTAAAAACATGCTTTTTAATGTTTCCTACTTTAGGGTTATAGCCATTATTTATGTAACTATTTCCCTATTGCTATACATTTAAATTATTTATATTTTCACTATTATAAATGATTTTAGGACAATCCCTATTTCCTAAAATTATTAAGTGACAGAGAATAAATATGTTTCAAATTTTTTGATGAATAATATAAAAGGCTCTATAGTGAGTTAGTATCTATTTACAAGAATTACGTCTTTTTAAGCTTTTAATTTTTTTATTTTTAAAGTATATTTTATTGACTATGCTATTACAGTTGTTCCAATTCTTTTCTCCCCTTTATCCCCCTACTCCCTGCACCACCCCCTTACCCTCCAGCATCCCCCTCCTTAGTTCATGTCCATGGTTGTACATATAAGTTCTTTGGCTTCTTCATTTCCTATAGTATTCTTATGCACCCCGTCTATTTTGTGCCCACCTATTATGTTTCTTATTCCCTGTACCCTTTCCCCCTATTCTATCCCTCCCCACAATGATAACTTTCATGTGATCTCCAGTTCTGTGATTATGTTCCTGTTCTAGTTGTTTACTTAGTTTTTGTTTTTATTTTTTAGGTTCAGTTGTTGATAGTTGTGAGTTTGTTGTCATTTTACTGTTCATAGTTTTTGAACTTCTATTTCTTAGATAAGTTCTTTTAACATTTCATATAATAAGGGCTTGGTGGTGATGAACTCCTTTAACTTGACCTTATCTGGGAAGCACTTGATCTGCCCTTCCATTCTAAATGATAACTTTGCTAGGTAGAGTAATCTTGGATATAGGTCCTTGCGTTTCATGACTTCAAATATTCCTTTCCAGCCCCTTATTGTCTGTAAGGTTTCTTCTGAGAAATCAGCTGAAAGTCTAATGGGAACTCCGTTGTAACTGTCTCCTTTTCTCTTGCTGCTTTTAACATTCTCTCCTTCTCTTTAATCTTGGGTAGTGTAATTATGATGTGCCTTGGTGTGTTCCTCCTCAGGTCCAACTTCTCTGGGACTCTCTGAGATTCCCAGATTGGGAATACTTCCTGGAAGTCTATTTCCTTGGTCAGATTGGGGAAGTTTTCCTTTATCATTTGTTCAAATAAGTTTTCAATTTCTTGCTCTTCCTCTTCTCCATCCCACATCCCTGTGATTTGGATGTTGGAATGCTTAAAATTGTCCCAGAGGTTCCTAAGCCTCTCCTCATTTTTTTTTGCATTCTTGTTTCTTCATTCTGTTCTGGTTGGATGTTTATTTCTTCTTTTTGTTCCAAATCATTGATTTGAGTCCTGGTTTCCTTCCCTTCACTGTTGGTTCCCTGTATATTTTCCTTTATTTACTTTGTGTAGCCTTCATTTCTTCCTTCATTTTGTGACTGGGTTCATTCAATTCTGTCAGCATCCTGATTACCAGTGTTTTGAACTCTGCATCAGATAGGTTGCCTATCTCCTCGTCACTTAGCTCTTTTTCTGGAGTTTTGATCTGTTCTTTCATTTGGGCCATATTTCTTTGTCTAGGCACACCTGTTATGTGGTAAGGGGTGGAGCTTTAACTATTCACCAGGGTGGGGGCAACCCTCTTTACTGTGTGTTTACTGTGTTGGCACTGTCTTTGTGGAGGGGTCAGAGAAGGAACAATGCCTCTTGCTCCACTCTCGTCCCACTTTTTATCACTTCCTTGGCTTCTGACAACTGGATTGTGCCCTGTCAGGTGCTGATTTGCAGGTGGGTGGGTTTGAGTATGTTTTAGGACCCTGTGGACCTCTCCAACAAACTCTCCTGTGAAGCTGGAAGATTTTCCTACTGCCACAACTCCCACAGATTTTTTTATAGCCAGGGTTTTGAGTCTTCAGTTTCCCAAGCTGAAACCCTGGGTTTTGCGATCTGTCTCACTCCCCCATTGTTCCTTCCTGCTTATCTGCGTGCAAATATGGGATGTCCCCATGTTGTCCTCCGCCTTGCCTTGTCGTGTGTCTTCTCTGCCCTGACTGCCCATCTCTGCCCCTCCTACCAGTCTGGATGAATGTTTCTTCAACTCTTTGGTTGTTGGACATCCATGAAAATGATTTTCTGACAGTTCTATTTATTCTTTGTTTTTAATTGGTTGTTATCCTTCTTTTGGTTATGTGAGGAGATGAAGCATTTCTGGCTACATGTCCATCTTGGCTGGAACTGAATTGTGTTTTTTTAATGAGAGTTCCAATAGTTCCTAAAATCAATTTATTTTCAAAATCTTTTTAAATATTACAAACAGATCAAACAAGACAGAAAACTGGTCTAAATCATTGACTTTTTCTTACTAATATCTCCCAAACATTATATAATAGGAAGAAAAGAAACCTTACCTTGGGTAAAAGATAAAATATTCAGAAGAATTTTTCTTTTCTGGTGGTACTGCATTGTTTCTACACTATAAAGGGGTCAGTTATTCTCTTATTACATCACATTTTAAAATTAAGCAAACTCATTTTTAACATTTTCAAGAATGATAAATTCCCTATAATTTTCTCAGATGTAGTCTACACTGACCTCTTTCCACAAGACAAAGATATTCCTTGAAATTCATATCTTCAATATCCACAAGTGAATATTTCTAAAAATGGAATATATAAACCAAACTAAGTAAGATTAAGTGTGCTGAGATAATTAACAGAAATTTATATGGAACCATAAACGACCCCGAATAGCTGCTGCAATTTTGAGAAAGAAGGGTAAAGTAGGAGGGATCACAATACCTGATACTAAACTATATTACAAGGCCACTGTAATCAAAACACCTTGGTACTGG
>CM052547.1:43079942-43136650 GCA_028533065.1 Trachops cirrhosus | reverse complement strand
CTGGAATGGGAATAAAAGATAGAAACTGTACTGAATAATCTAAAATAAAAAAAAAAGAATAATCTAATAATAGTCAGAGGGGAGGGGAGAGGGGACAGTGGGGAGAAGGGTTTTCAGGAACTACTATAAAGGACACATAGACAAAACCAAGGGGGAGGGTGGAAGCAGGGAAGGCAGGTGGTTTTTGATGGGATTGTGGTGGGGAGAAAATGCAGAGAACTGTAAATGAATGACAATAAAGTAATTAAAAATGAAAAAAAAATAAAACACCAGGAATATAAAATGAGAACTGCACTTGAATGTTATGGCCATGGGGCCCTATCACTTATCTGAAACTCTTGGGGTAAAATGTGACTCAGAATTCAGATATGTTTTTAATTTTTAAAAGTTATGCATTCTGTTTATTATGTGATTCCCTCAGGAGAGACTGAGTCAGCACCCTATTACCAGACATATTGATATTTCTGCATCAAAAGATATGAATATTGACTACAAGGAGTAAAAATTAAAGGTCATCAATAGCTTCACATCAGTTCAGCTCATGATTTGTCAATAAATGAATTATAAAAATGGGCAGGTTTTGCTATAAATTATACATAAAAATTTTCAGTTTTTAGCTTTGGGAATAAAAGAATGACCTCCAGGAATGTACACAACCAATCTTACCCACCAGCACACACCACCACTGTTTCCTCCCCACACACACTCCGACACCACTCTGCCATGAGCCCCCCAACTCTTCTTATCTCAGCTCCAGCCATACCCCACTCCTCTCTTTATCACCCAGGCATACTCCTCCTTAGGGTCCTCTGTCCTCTTCCTCCCCCTCCATGAATGTTCTTCCTAACTTATCCCTACAGTTAACTCCTTTATCTCCTTCCAGTCAGTGAAGCCTACCCAGACCCCCGATTTAAAACTGAAACCTGCTCCTTCATGTTACTGCTTATCCCCTATCTCCTGAATAGCTTTTCTTAAATGCAACCAATCACTTGCTAACATTGAATACTATGTGCTTCCTTGTCATGGTCATTGTTTACTTCCCCTTATTAGAACAAGTCCCACAAAGGCAGGGATCCTTGCCAGGTTTTTTATTGCCGTTTCTCAAGCATGAAAACCACGCCTGGTACATCTTAGGAAGGTCTGGTTGTAATATTAAAACAGATTTAGGCACTGAATGGATGACTGAACAAGATGATTTTTAAGATGCCTCTTGGTCCCCAGATACACTTCCTCAGGTCAGAATTAAACAGGGAAGTATGGGGAACAGTCACCAGCCAGTTTCCTTTGATGCAAGGAGGTATGAAAGACGCATGGGTCTCTTTCCCTGTGTGCCTTTCCACATGACAGTGGTGACCAGAAAGGGCAACGTGTTCAGAACTTCCAGTATACTCTTGAGCATCTAGGAACCTTCAGGGAAATGTTTTGTTATTCTTGCAGAACAAAATGAGGAAGATGTACACTTAGGTAGAGAAAGCAAATTTGTAAACTAGTTTTCTCTCACTTTTTAGAGTTAGAACAGTCCTGCCAAGGATTGGAGCTCTATGTTCTTTTTTTAAAAAATATTTTATTTATTTGTCTTTAGACAGAGGGGAAGGGAAGGAGAAACAGTGGGAAAGAAACATTAATGTGTGGTTGCCTCTCGCATGCCCCCTACCGGGGACCTTGCCTGCAACCCAGGCCTGTGCCCTACTGGGAATCGAACCAGCAACCCTTTGGTTCACAGGCTTGCTCTCAATTCACTGAACCACACAGCCAGGGCAAAGAGTTCTATGTTCTTAATACCATTATAGCAGGACAATGAAAAATTGCCAAGGAGGGGCATTCCTGTTGTTCTTTACAATCTTAGTTCCCTGGGAGAGAGAGCCTAAGACTCCCCAGTTGTCAAGAAAAAAAAAAAAAAACATGCTCAATGAAGAGCATGGCACTTGAATGGCCATAGTTGTTAAAAAAATTGCTGGCCCATCTTTTGTTAACTTAATGAAACCACCATAATGGCTATATCTGAGAGGAAATGACCTTGGTGGGTTAACAATAGCTTTTTATAAACAACAGTGTCTTTAAACATGCATGTATTTTAATTTGAGCAAGCTAGAAAAAATACTTAAAGTTATTTAACTCAGACTTAGAACCTTCTTTATGCAGTGGACTAATGCTAGGACTTCTAAATGAACAGTAATTTACTAGCAAAAAGATGCTTCAAAAATAGTTTCACAATAATCAGAGCAATGATTGAAAAAAAATTGAGGTCTAGGTAGTTAGCAGTAATTGGAGCAAATTAATCAATTCCAGGCATTTTGTAGCCCTCCTGAGTGCACAAACTTAGAGGAGGTATGGGCCAGTCACCCTTCCTTAGCCATACAGATGGGGATTAAACTAAGCTCTCATTTATTCAATAGGGAAAATAGCCTCTATTATCTCACTTTCAAATATGCTCATTTGTAAGATACCGATTGAAATTCTTAGCACTGGGGTCACTAATAATATTAGCAGGGTCTGGAATAATTTTGTTTAAAACATTTTATGTAATCTAAATCTAATAATTATTGAATACCTCAATAAATCTATTTTCTAGAACACATATATATTCATTTTAATAAAAAATAAGATAGTGCCAACCTTGGATTTCTAGGCTATAGCCAAGCTAATACAAATATTTATCAATTTGGAATACTAAAACCAGAAGTTCTTACTAATATTATCATATACTATAAATATACAGGGTCTGACACAAATAACACCCCTATTTTATTACACAATCTTTTATTATAAAATCATAAGCATGTAATTATGTAGCATAACAATATCACACTCAAGTACACCATATGTCATTTTAGGTGAAATGTTCAAATTAAAAACTCTAATTTACACATCCATATTATTACCCTACCAACCACGCTCAAGCTGGTGTTACTTCTGCTGGACCTCAAATATTTACAAGTATACTTCAGTTAGCTAATGGATATACAGCTAGCCAAGTAATATGCAGTTATCCAAAATGATAAATTATTTGAACTAGTCTTATAGGAATGTCTGAGTAAAAATTTTGATTATAAAAATTTAGAATCTCATTCTGATATTTGGACATAGTTCATTTAATTATATATTGGTAATATTTGAATATTATTTAAGCAACTTATGTTTCAATTTTATTTAGCGGTTCATGCAAAAATGTAGTGTATATACATAATAAATGTAGTCATTATAAATACCAATAAAATTAGAAGTTCTTTAGTCTTAAAATCAAATATCCAACTGTTGACTGAATTAACCCAGGCACATCAAACTGAAGAGCCTAATACTGACATTTCCTTTTGGGCTAAAGGTTTGGGTGTGGAAGGCAAGGACTTGACCCTATTTATTTCAAAACTATAATCATGGCACTCCAACATGAGGAAGATGGTAGTGCCTGTGCAATCATCATGATCTAAAAGACTAAGTTAGTCATAGACATGGCCAGCTAAGAGCATCACTTTTTCCCAGTCATTATGTCTTAAAATACACAATTCTTTCTGAAAACATAGTTGAAAAAGGATAAAGATGCAAGATAATGAAGGCTAAAAGCCTCGTAGTTCTGAATTTGTATTATAATTATCATAATGACCTCAGGACATACATTTTACTTTTAAATCTATGTGTGTGTACATATGTATATATCCTAGCTCTGTCTCATGGGAAGATCCAGAAACATTAAATAGTAGTAATGAGTATCTCTGTGGTCAGACTGTAATTCCCGATTACCAGTTCCCACTAAAAAACAATCAAGACTCCATGAAGAAATGGCTGATTCTACGTCATTAAGGTGGAAAATCTGAAAATATAAGCCTAGAATACATTGTCACACCAGAAAGCAAAAAATGGCCCAGAACAGAAGTCACCCACCCTGAGTAAGCCCCATTATTCAGGGGCAGAAGATTTGAGCAGCAGTAAAGATAATATTTATGATGGATAGAAACACATCAAATGTGTTTAAGTCTTCAATTTGATAATGATGACAATAAAAACAACAACACTAATACTAAAATAACCTTGGTCACTTTTAGGTGATGTTGGTGAACTATGTCATTATTTTGGAAACTTGCTAAAAAAGACCTTTAAAGTATCAAGTATTAATGGCATCTTCTCTTTATGGTTTATATGTCAGGGTACCAAACAGTTGATATGAAAGAGCTCTTCTTTTTTAAAAGTACTCTAGGTACTAAGCAAAGAAGGACTGACATGATAGAGCCAGTCTGCAACCCAATCCCTAATGAATTAATAAACCTAGGAATAATCATCAATGGCTGATAAGATCACAGAAAGAAACACAATTTGCTAGAAAAACAGCCAAAAGAACACATTAAATGACACCACTGGAAGGTAATGAGCAAAACTCAAGATATGCACAGGACAAACACAGTTTCAGCAAAAACAGCCACCATAAATAGAGGGAAATGGGTGGAGAAACTAAGATAATGAGGACTTAGGGGATCAGGGTTTATATACTTTGTAAAGCATAAACTTTATTGCAATGATAATTCAAACAATCTGCTAAAATAAATAAACTTATAAGACAGTCAAGTAAATGTGAACACTGACTGTTTTTTAGGGCTTACATAGTGACTATTACTATTATTTTAAGGGCTCTTATTTTTTACAGCAGGGCCTGAGGCTAAATCTACCTCCCATTCACATTTTGCACAGCTTGCAAGCCAAGAACAATTTTTACATTTTTAACTAGTAGAAAAATCAAAAGAATAATAATATTTTGTGACAATCAAACTTATATGAAATTTGGACTTCAGAGTCTATAGATAAAGCTGTATTGAACACAGTCACACTCTCTTTACAGGCTGTCTGTGGCTTCTTTTCTGCTATGTGGAAGGATTGAATAGCTGAGACAAAGTCGACTGGCCTGCAAAATTTACTATCTGGTCGTTTACAGAAAAAGTTTGCCAAACTGTGTTTCACAGAAACATTTACAAGTTAAATGATAAGATGAATGAGACTGTTCCAAAATAATCAGAGGGGAAGCAGGTGGAAATATAGATGAAGCAATTGGCCACGTATTGTTAGTTGTTGAAGTTGGATGTTTAATATGTTAAGTTCATTGTATTATTCTTCTACCTCTGAATGAATTTACAGTTTCTATAATAAAAGTAAAAGGAAACTTTTCTTCAAAGCAATTAGAAAGTAATCTCCCAGTTTTGTATTTTTGAATGACTATTCTAACTGTGATGATTTCTCTAGGAAAAAAAGATGGTTTTGCTGCTGGTTTATACATAGTCCAGTGCTACATGAATCAAAGAACCATTTTGTCAAGGTATTCACTTCCTGCAAAAGAATCAAGAATTTACCATCATACCTTCATATGGTAAAGGTACCACCAGAGTAGAAGAGAAAATAGTTTGGCAAAGCAACCATATCCCAGGAGTAGCGGCCTTATTCTGTAGCAACATTTTTAATAATAAGTAAGAATCACGTACCTAGCATATAGAATATGTATAATATACATTTCTTGAATGAAAGTAATAATCAGCTTTCAAATGTTAAGAATGAACAGAAACAATATCAATTTGTCACTTTTCCTTTGTGCTTAGTGGACATCACTTTGTGTAACAGAGACAAACATAATTTTATTACACTTGGGCAACAGCCAATTTCCTTTCCTTTGAATGAAGGGGATGGAGGATGGCACTTTTGTAAACAGGAGAGATGCAGAAGAGAACAATAATCTGCTTCCAGATTTCAAGGTTCATCCACTGTGGAAATGTCCTGGCTGTCGCTGTGTGCCACACAGAGATGTCTATGACCCTGTCTCAAACTGGGTCACACTGGGACTAAAAGCAGCATGACTTGTTTTCATTCTACTTGTACAGTCCTGAATAAATTTTTGAAATTAAAACCCATCAAAAGTTGTCAGACTTTCTTTCCATATCAAGGGAGGACCTGAGTAAATTTTCCTCACTCTATTCTTGGTACATAATTCCAGATTAACAGCAGAATGAAAATCTTCTAGGACTTTTCAACTGTACCTAAGGCAGATACATAAACCTCCTAGCTAAAACGTTTTCCATTTTCCCCTCTTGTTCCAGAAAGAAGAGACAGAGAGGAAAAACCTACAGATCCTAACAGTGCCCAAACTCTCCAGGACCCTTTCTGTATGGCCTGAGGAACTAAAAGGAGACAGAACAGGCAGAGTGTTGGTATCTTCAGCCTCAACACAGAATTCTGAAGCACTGATTCCATCCTCCTTTCTTAGGATAGAGCTGTGGATGCTTGGAAGCAAGAAAAACAAATGAATCTTTTGATAAAACAAGAAAAGAAACAGAATAAATGCTTTGGTGGTTCTTGGGTCAAAAGAAAGCAGTCCTTAAAATTAGTAGTTGATACTTTTCTCTTCTGCCCTCCAAACTGAACCATCCTGACCTGCGACTTTCCTGGAGAAATTCAGATTCCCATGGAGGAGAAATCCCATTGCTGCTCCAGCTTTACCTAGTGCATCCTACTCCAAACACCAGCTGCTTATATCTCTTTTGACTAAATTAGGTAATATGACAAAGTAAAATATATTAATTTCCCCAAGATTCTCCCTAGGCATGCCATACTGTTCCATCAATGTACAATAAGTCTTACCTTTAAATTTAGGTAATTCAAAATCATACCAAATTAAAATACATAATATATGCTTCAAGGCTTTTGATGGCATTAGTATGAATGTTCAATATTATTTTATATATATAATACATATATATGTATTTAATAGACTAAAACAATAATGGATGTGATTTCAACACCTCAATTTTAAGGAGCAAATGGTTCCTATAGCAACTGTAGACAGTCCTTTTTATGCATTCCTGGTATTTTCTGTGATGGTAAGTGATGTTAAATTTATGCTTTAATATATATGGTGTCAAATATCCAAGTTAAGCTTGCCCAGGGAACCATAATTTTACTCCTTTCCAAATCATTTTGTAGCTTTTATATATAATAGCAAAACTGTTCTCATATACAGTTGTGATTTTTTTCCTCTCATTATCTATAAATGAAACTAAAAGCCACCAAGAAAGGTTGACTAAATGTACATATTCCTTAAAACAAAGCCAAGGAAAAATTCCACATGTGAATATAACTTTAATTTTAAATTCTGACAAAAATTATCACTAAAATCAATACATGATGTTTATGAATCCATGAGGAAATACCTGTGTCTTTGTACTATGCAAGAAGTGGTGTGGTTAAGAATGTAGATTCTGAACTTAATGGCCTGGTTCAAATCCCAGCTCTTGTTACTAGCAACGGGCTACTAGAAAAAAAAAATCACTGAAAGCTCTTGAGCCTTGGTTTCTTCTCTAAATGGGCATGTAAGAAAGAGGGTTCTCCTAAGGATCAGTTCAGGAAAAAAAAATTGCTCCCTAGCTGTTGTGGCTCAGTGGACTGAGCACAGGCCTGAGAACCCAAGGGTGGCTGGTTTGATTCCCAGTTTAGGGCACATGCCTGGGTTGCAGGCTAGGTCCCCAGTAAAGGGTGCATGAGAGGCAACCACACATTGATGTTTCTCTCCCTCTCTCCCTCCCTTTCCCTCTCTCTAAAAATAAATAAATAAAATTTTTTTAAAAAATGCCTGAATTATAATGTAGCCTAGTAGAGTACTTAGCACACAGCAGTGTCCAGAAAATGCAGTTGTAATTATTTTATTTCAAACACATCTGTTGAAGTCAGTAATGTAAATGATGTTAAAAAAATTTATAATTTATTCATTTATGTCCAATATTCTTCTATAGGTCAGAAGACCTATTCTTATGAAAATCATTTTAAGTTACAAAAATATCAAGATTTTCCCTTTGCTCTCAAAAACAGCTCTAAAATGATCTGAGCTCAGAAAAAAATATGAGAAATTTATTAGGCTGGTAAAAAATACTTTTTTTACAGTTGGGTAACTTAATACCATTAAGTAGAATTATATTTCAAATTCTCAAAAGAAAAAAATCTCTGAACCAACAACTAAAAACTTTTGATCCCAAATGAATATTATTTTAAAAAAAATGAAGCTTCCCAAATTAAGACCTCATACTGAATTACATGTCATACAAACAAAATGAGTGGGGTGGGTTTTATTCATTAATTGCTGTGATGTAGGTCTGTTGTCACGGTGAGAACTCAAATGGATTATGATTCATAGAGGTAACTGAGATCCTATGGCAAGACATTTTTTAAAGGGGGAAATTAAAGAACAAAATTTTACAACAGAGAATGGAAGTACCTAGGAAAGGGGTAATGAAATGAAAGCCTTGGAAAGACAATATGTTGACTGCATTTCCTTCTAAAATTCCTCTAACTTTGAGGGAAATTTGCTATATATTCTGAAATAGCATGAGGTGCCACTAGGTTCTATATGTCCCTCTTCTACTCAAAGACCATCCCTCTGAAAATGAACCTAAAACAAGCAGCCCAGAAAGACAGAGTTTGTGCCTGTTTTCCTCATCTAACATGGGCCTTTGAGATTCATCTGAAAGGAGACACATAATTGTTTCAGTAAGTCCGTAGGCCAAGTGCCATGAACTGGCATTTCCTGAGTGTTTGTTGTGTGGCAGGCAGTATTCTAGATGCTATGCTGTAACCACTGTTTTTGATGGTACTTCACAGTAATGTCATCTGAGTCACTTTTCTATTTCTACAAATTGATGCATGTTATGAAATCAACTCTGATGCTTTACTTCTAATAAATACCAAGCTGTCTTCTAAAAGAGTCTAACTCAAATATATTTTATTATGATGATTCTAAAGTTATCACATACTTTCACAGTAAATCTGAGAATATGTGGCCCAAAGGCCAATTTTACTTGAAATACAAGGTTAATCAGTAGGAAAAAGGTTAATCGGAAGAAAACTGTCCAAGTGACAAAATTTACTAATTTGTAAATTAAGCAAAAATTTTTATACTTATAATTTATGTTCATTAGCAAATAAGTGTCATGATAAATACATAATATACCACTGTGTTAAAGTTCCCTATTTTTTCTGGGCTTCTGTCTTCTCATTAATAAAATGAGGAATTTAGGTTAAAGACTGTTCCACTTAAATTAAGAAGTGTTTCTCATTAAAAGATGCCATTTAATGTGTAAAAAAAAAAAAAGACTGTTTCAAACTCAGATGTTACATAATTTTGTGATTCTAAAAAGTAAGCCATTTAATAATAATAGGGCTTCATAATCAAGAAAAAGTCATTCTTTTCCAGGTTTCCTTCACCAGCTGCTATTCACCCAACATGCACATGTAAATCCCTGCCTTGACCAAAGATGCTATTCATCTACTGTCGAAAAGGCATTTCCCCCTCCATTTTTTCCTTGCTTTCTGCCATTTGTCCACTGAACCACTTTCATTTCTCACCCAATTCTGAGTTTGATGTTGTAGCTGAGGGCCACAGAACAAATATTTGTATTCCCCCCAAATTCAAATTCATATAATGATGAACCCTAATGCCCAATACCATGGCATTGGAGGTCAGGCATTTGGGAGATAATTAGGTTTAGATTAGAGTGGAGCTTTCCCATGAAGGGATTGGTGTATTTATATGGCATGACAAGTCCAGAGCTCTCTCTCTCTCTCTGTCTCTGTCTCTTCCCCCTCTCTCTCCCCGCTCTGTAAGAATACAGCAAGAAATAAGGCTGCCTACAATCCAGAGAGTGGCCCTCACCAAGAATCCCATCATGCATGATAGCACCTTGATCTTGCACTTTCAGTCTCCAAAAGTGTGAGAAATAAATGTCTGTTGTTTAAATCGCCCAGTTTATCTATGGTAATTTGTTATAGCAGCCCAAGATGACTAAGACACTAAGAGTAATGAATGGAGGAGCCTCTGCAATGTATCAAAAATGAATTAAATCGTAAAAGTTAAAAAAAATGCCCCAAAGGTGCCTACAATCCCTGGAAAAGAATGTGCACAAGCCATCTTCAGATTTACAAATATCAACACTGCCTTTGGAGATCATCTTTACTCATTGAAAGACTGAAAGAGGTATTATAAATATTAATTCTCAAGAAAAAAAAGTATGGGGAGACATGTTCAGTAAGTATCTAGCCATATACTAGGAAACATAGAGACATTTGTTCAAGATACAAGAAACATTGTACGCAGGAAAATGAAGCCTCAGTCCCCTTCAAAGTAGGCACCTTGGGACCTCACACAGTTCTCCCAGTTGCCAGTAGCTGCCCTGTCATATTTTCCTGAATCTCATCAATGGTCTAAAATCTCTTCCCTTTCAAAGGTGATTTTAATTTTGGGAAAAGTCAGGAGTCACAGGGTGCCAAATCTTGGCTGTAGGGGGGCTAAGTAACCTGGATGATTTGCTGTTTCACCAAAAATGTCTGCATGAGACATGATGCATGAACTGGTGTGTTGTCGTGATGAAGCTGCCAATCACCTGTTGCCCATAACTATGGCCATTTTCATCCTATTGCATCTCTCAACCAAGGGAGAGCATTGAGGTAGTACTCTGTGTTAATTGTTTGGCCCGGAGGGGCATACTCTTGATGGACAATACCTTCCCGACCAAAAAACACAGTTAATATGGTTAACATAGTCTAGATCTTGCTGAGACTTTGCTGGGCCTTCTTCAGGCGTGGAGAATCAGGTGACTTCCATTGGGATGACTGGGCCTTTGTTTTTGGATCATGGCTGTAGACCCACCACTCATCTCTGGTTATGACCTTCTTGAGTTAATCTTGTTCATTAGTAGTGGTTTGAATCAAGTCGTTAGCGACTGCAGCACGATGTTCCTTCTGCTCTGGTAGCACAAGCCACAGCACGAATTTTACCATGACGTATTTCATGCCATGATCCTGCGTCAAAAACCCAGACACAGTTTTTGGAATCCCCATATCAGCTTCTAGTTCTTGCACTCTCAGATGCCTTTCTCTGTGGACTGCAGTCCGCACACGCTCAACATTCTCAGGAGTTCTGCTTGTTGTAGGCCTTCCAGAACGTGGATCACTTTCAATAGATTCTCAACCATCTTTGAAGCTTTGTGGTACACTTTTATTTGTGCTGCATTCATTGATTCATCTGTGAAAGCCTTCTGAATCATCCAAAGTTTCTGTAGAAGATTGTTCAAGCTTAATGCAAAATTTTATGCAAATTAATTGCTGTACTCGCTCAGTCATAGTGAATGTGATGACCACACAGTACACATGCTCACTCAGTAATGTCTGCCACCCCCACTGACTAGTACAGTGAAGTCATCATTATTCAAGCATGTACGTTCCAGTCCACTCTCCTTTCCTGTCGTCACATTGATGTCACGCAAACCATTATGGTTATATTACCAATGGCCAGACTTTTTCTAGACAGATCTTGCATGTAGAAAAATAAAACTTAAATACTCTGTGAAACCATAGTGGAATTCCTGCCTCACATACAGGTTAACAGAAACCATTATGGCAAGTGAAGGACATTAGTCTTATTTCATCTTAAATTCCATTTGCTCCTCTCAGTAATATATATATATATACATACATGCATATATACTCTAAAATATTTTCAAAACATAAGCTCCACAAGTGGTAGAAAGTTGATATAACAAAAAGTATGGTCATGTGCTTGAATGAGTTTACAAATACATCTCATTTGACTATCTCCCCTGGTTATGTCAGTGCTGTATGCATAGACTGCCATATCTGACAGCATACAGCAAGGATCTTCAACAAACCCGTTTCACATCTGTTCTGTACAATAAAAAGTTTTGTAGATGCTGTTTTCTACTGCACATTGTCTGCAAGGTGTTTGAAGTACTTTGCAGCTATAATAAGATGTCCATGAACTATGTTTTATTTTGTTGTCTGGAAAAACTGATTCAGCATTGGCAATAACCTGTGTGGCCACAGATGCAATGAAGAAAATGTAAGCAGATGGGACACATCTGTTAATCATAAACATTTCTTCATTAGTGTCATCATCAGATTTATTTGTGTTGTATTTCTGTGAAAGACTCTGACAGTGCTGACAGTGATCATATTTAATCTATATTTTAAAACAATCAAACCAGGCCCTGGACAGTTAGTGCAGTTGGTTAGAATGCTGTTCTGACATGCCAAGTTTGCAACACATACAAGAATCAACAAATGAATGCATAAATAAGTGGAATAGCAAAATGATGTTTCTCTAACTAATAAATAAAGTTTTAAAAAGTCAAACCATCGGCCATTTTTCTTAGGTGTGGATCAATATGTACATGACATACATATGGACTTTTTAAATTTTGTTCAGGATGGCTCCTTGGTGTTAATCATGTAATGTCAGTCACATCTAAATTTTTGTAACAAAGTGGCAAGTGCATATTGTCTACTCACTCAGCACTGGGGTATGCGAAGATGGCAAAGCAGAGTGGAATTAATCAGCAGTGAAGAAAAAGTAAAGACACAGAGGTGTACTATTACCAGCTATACTATTCACCTTTGTGACCTTGGACAATGCTGCCCCTCAACCTCCTCATCTATGGAAGAATTATAAGACCATGTGATATACATATGAAAGCCTATGCAAAATGCATATGATAGGTAGAATTCAAAAGATGGTAACACAAGTAACACAAATTATTGCAAATGATGGTGCTCCAAATCATTGATGTTCCCCAAATGAAGATTTATTAGTAATTTCTAAATCTTGACTTACTACTGAGAAGATTCAAATTATAGAAAAATCTAAAAATTTTTTAAAATTCAATTTTCTGCCTGGATTTCAGAATTATCTTGAGGATCCAAATGAGTTATATGCAAGAAAGAATTTTTGAAACTGCTATAGCATTAGCATAATAAGGAAGAAGCGTCCATAGTTATACCTCTAGACTAGGAAGAACTGCTCCTTGATTCCAGGTTTGCTTCTCTCTACAACATATGCAGAATAGCCTGAGGCAAAGGACTGGGCCATAGCACAAGAGGGGGAGAGGGCTCTGCGAAACCACCACCTGCTGCAAATCTTCATTACTACTGGAAGTCTCTCCTCACATACAGGGTAATAGAAATAATTATTGCAAGTAAAGGATGCTAGTCTTATTTCATCAGCTACTAAAAAATATCTCTCCACAAAATGACTACCCAACCACAGGGAATACAACATTTAACAGTAAAGTTATTTTAACCTCACAAAGATTCACAAACCAAATAGAAAACTAAATTCAGGACAAACCAAGTTTCACTCAGAATTTCAAAGTCACAACAGTTCTATCTTTGTCATTCCATCCTGGGCACAGCCATGTGGAAATCTGCAGGGTACTATGCAGTCCATGATGGTAATAAGGGAAAAAATGGACTGGGCAACAGACAAGGAACCACATGAATGAACACATTGTAAAAACAATTTACCAGCCCTGGCTGCTGTGGCTCAGTTGGTCCTTCATCCCATACACCAAAAGGACACAGGTTTCATTCCCAGTCAGGGCACATAGCTGGGTTGTAGGTTTGGTACCAGATGGGGGCATGTACAACAGGCAACCAATCGATGTTTCTCTTTCACAATGATATCTCTCTCTCTCTTCTTTCCCCTCTCTCTAAAATCAATAAGCATGTCCTTGACTGAGGATAAAAAAATTACCAACACAGTAATCCTCAGGTGAGGATAATCAAGTTTGACAGAATGAAAGCAAGAGAAACCCCATACATGAGAAATTCAGAAGGAGGCTACTGAATACAGGTACCAGTTATTAACTTATGTCTGCCTTTTACCTTCTTAACTTGGAACATGTGTTGTACTTTGCTTCATACTAATGATTGTCAACCCTGGACATACACTAGAATCACCCCTGGGAATCATTTAACAAAATATTGAAGGCAGGGCCCTAACCCAGACCAATTAAATCAGAATCCTGATACAGAACAGACATTAAGAAATAAGCAAAACTCTCCATGTGGAGGAGTGGAGTCAGGGTGGAGAACTCTGCATTTAGACCCCATTTTTCCCCAAAGTAGCAGCTTTCTCCCTACGACGTGAGAGACTTTCTTTAAAATAGTCTCCCACTGTGTAAAGGAAATAAAGATCTCCAACACCCAAGGAAATGCTCAAGTTTAAGCATGAGCATCCTAAGTCCAAGATATTTGCAAAAACAAAGAACAAATAGAATCCTCAACTTGCCTGTAAATTCTTGGAAATATCTAAGACTCTGTTGAGGACAGAGCTTGGACTTAATATTGTATTTTTCCAAGTAACCTTAATACAAATATCAGGAACAAAAAATTTTTCCATGACAAATTAAGATTTCTCGAGATAAGTAAAAGATGACATGGATAGTTTAATTTTTTAAAGGTCATTAATGCATTGTGAAAAATGCCAATTAAAATGTCTCATAAATTATCATAGATAGCTAATCTTGATAGAATTTAATAGTAAATAACCACAAAGAAAATAATTCTCAATCGCTAACATCAAAAATCTGAAATAATTGGAAAGTGGGATAAAAAGAAAAAAGTCAAATACTGATGAACAGAGTCACACACAGTTTTCACACACTGCAAGAGCTTTTAAAGTAGCAATTATACAATTTTTAGAAAAATGGGAATAGTAAAGATGAATTTGGTAGATACTATTTCAGTCCTCTGCATATATACACTCCTCCTTTCTAGCAAGGGGACACGCACAGGGACAGCAGGACATGAGAAAAGAGAGTGACATCAAAGTAGAAGGTGAGGAATTGTGTAGAGGCCCAATGCTGTTTGAGAAGCCTCCTGCAGAGTGTGTTTCCCATTTACCAAAGCCTCACTGACTAATCTTGTACAGCACATTTGGCTATCTTCCTTCTTCTCCGGAAAAGGAGGATGTAAAATGGCCATTTGTTTCAGTTGCAATGATGAAAAGAGATAAGGGATTTGAAAATTGTAGAGTGTCATGCCAATGTGACACCTCACAATCATAATTACACAGCAGCAGAAGAAGAGGTACAGTAGAGGGTTGGAGAGGTGATGTGTACAGAGGAGAAGTTAGCAAGCAGGAAGTGGAAACTAAGGTGAAATGGAAAAGATACACTGAAGGGTTAAAACATGGAGCAGCTCAGTAGTAAACACAATAAGTAAATAATTAACCAAACCAAAATAAAACCAACTATAGGACCTATAAGGAAAGAGGGGGAAAATCAACAATACTCAAGGTGAAGAATGAGCAGGCTACAATTTCAATGCTTGAAACGAAGAAACAAGAACAAAATTGGATAATTCTGTGGGAGAGGAAAGGAAACCTAGAATTTCGGTAAAGAAGTGGGTAGCACTCTGGTTAGAGGGTGCAGGTCACTCATTCTGTCAGAATTATTCAGACCATGGATCTAACTGTGAAATTATTTGCCATGCAAAATACATATGGAGATATTTGAAAGACTGTAAAACACACAAATTATGATCACCCTAAGAACATCTACTTAATATTCTCAAAGGTAAAAGATACGTTATTAATTTTCTAAGTTTAGGTTTATTGCTGTGTAAATTCAAATTACAAAAAGGCCAATAAGCATATGTGTGTGAGAGAGAGAAAGAGAGAGAATCTTTGGACTTTTCTCTAAAAGAAGAGTAGAGAAAGGGTACTATTTTGTACTTTAATATATTGCTCTTAAAGTAATTTGACAATCAGCTCTTCAAAGCAAAATGCCTAAGCAGAAGTAAAGGGGGAAAAAACAAATTCAAACCAAGGTCTGTAACGAACAATAATGATGTTATCTAAGAGCTCTTAGTAATCTGGCCACTCACTAAACAAGGAAAGGAACCAGGAAAACTACCCACAGCATCAACCTTCCAGTGACCCATGTCTCTGAGCTCCTCCCTGGGGGCATGCATTTTTCCCAGTGAACTTTCAAACTGATGAAAATGAGTTACTGTACCTGCAGCCAGAGCCTGTCCCCTGCCATGGTCCTGCCGATGGCACTGCACTGGAAGGTGGCAAACTGGCCGGCATTCACTTCCACATTCTGAATTCGCAGGAAGTGGGGGGTCCTGGCTACATGGAGAAAAACAAAGAAAGATATTAAAAGTGGAGACCTCTATCTAACATGTGTCTTTCTGACTCTGTCTGTAATTTCGGGCCTTTCCATTTTGTTTACCTTTGAAGAAAATAATGCTTTTGCTTATCAGAGCTTTAAAGATTTCATTATGATTGTAAAAGAGATCATGGAAGGCTTTGGTGTTCTCTGTAAAAGAATAATAAAAAACCAAGTGTTCTGGGATGGAACCAAACAGAAAGAAGATATTTTATTGTTCCTGCTGTGCAAATTATCACAGCTCAGCAGTCTTCTTGTAATAACAGATCTGTATTAATAAAGATTATACTGAAGCCTAATTGATGTTTTGAACAAAAACATATTAGATATTTATACTAGCAACATGAAAAGAACAGTAAGAAGTTAAATGATGTTGTCAAGGAAACTTTTTAAGCCAAGTACAGAGCTGTGCAAAATATATATTTCAATACAACTAATTGGTATGCAGCATTACTGGTATAGTATTTCCCAGCCACCAAAAATACTATCGCTATAGACAGACTCTGAAATTGTGCTGGGACTGCCATACCATGGCAGTTTTGCTGATTGTATTTCCAGTTCAAGAAGAAAGAATGATTCCAAATGCTGAAGTGTTGGGAACCACCCTGCCTGGTTTCAGAAGCTGTAACCCCCACCAAAGCTAAGGCTGAGGGAGTGACCTTGGACTGTAAGCCACCAAGGAGACAAAAGCTTATCTCCCTGGCAGGAGCATTGCTTCTGCTCCTCTTTCCATAACTGGCCCCCAATGCTTGGTTGGTGAGCCAATGACGGGTAAGATTCCCCAAGGGGGGAACAACCTAAGACAGGCATGATCACATGGGAGGCCCCCAAGGAAGGACTTTGGGGGGTACAGCAAAAGCAGGTGATAGACTGGCACCCCTCGGCTTTTGACAAAGCCTGAGTCCTTATTCTGTCTGGGAGAAGTCTCCTAATCTCTTGGCTGCCTCATTTCCCTAAGCCTGAAACAATGACAGAGGGTGGTGCAGCCCTGTGCTGGAAAGGGTTCCCCAGGCAATCAGGCCTAAGAAAGAATATGTAAAATCATGTGAAAACTGCTTTGTTTAGAATGCTCTCAATTAAATGATAAGGGCCCAAGTAAGAGGTGAGTTTGTTCCTCAAAGCTTTACAGCTCTTTAGCTATCTGACCCTGACTCAAAATAGACCCTCAGAGTTCTTTGTTATCTATTATTTGATCCTTACTGCCTGACAATGATTAATGAGCTTTATCTGTAATCCTGTGCAAATGAACCCAGTAAAAGCCCATTGTGGAACAGGCTCCTGGCCCTTCTCCTTTGATAGATTGGCCACCTTTCCTCCCCAAGCAGATCATGTCTTGGTAGACTTATTCTCATCCGTGGGGGGCGGGGGGCGGGTGGAAGCTGCGGGTGGAGCCCCCCCCCACTGAAGAGCATTAAGTTGTCCACAGGGACTGCTGTTTAAATAAAAGTTAATTCTGAGAATCACAGACCAGTTTCTGAAGCACACTGAAAACATGTATCAAGGGACTAGAATAATACATTGCTCAGGAATTAAATTTTTTTGAAACTTCTACTTTTAAGAAAAAAATTCTCTTATCACAGTGATGATAGTGTGAGAGAGTAATAAGGGGTGGGGATAAGAAAGGTTAGGGAGTATAAAATGGAGATAACAGGATGATAGTATTTTCTGGGAATTATGGACAAAGCTGGACAACAACTAGAAATCAATATTTCTTTTCTTTTTTTTTTAAAGATTTTATTTATTTATCTTTAGAGAGAAAGGGAAGGAGAGAGGGAGAGAAATATCAATGTATAGTTGCTTCCTGTGCATTCCCTACTGGGAACTGGCCTGCAACCCAGGTATGTGCCCTGACTGGGAATCGAACCGTGATCTCTTGGTTCACAGGCCCGCGCTTAATCCACTAAGCTACACCAGCCAGGGCGAAATCAATATTTCTATGGCATGCCAGCTTTCCCTCACAGCCAACATGTCTTTAGGTCACATGTAGACACTTTCAAAGAATGGTGCCCAATTACTGGGTACCCAAAGATGATAAACGAGCACTAATATAATAAGCCTGTGAAAACATAATTAGGAATAGAAATGGGTTACTAACCAAGAACAAAGAAAAAATGAATTTTAATATGAACAACACACAGGAAACCCCCATTACTAATTTGGAGATCACTAATAATTCAGACAATGTATTCTTGATGCTTAGCATGCAAAATACCCCAAGGAACTTCTTAAAAAGCAGCATAACTACAGGTCACTGTTTGTAATACTAATATATTAATTTAAAACCTTATGAACTATTTTTCACTAACTTAATCAAATTACCCTTGGGCAAGAATAACATGATTCTATGGCTTTTATAGATCTCTGTAAAAAGTCCCTAAATCAAATTTCTTTCCTATTTTCTGTTCTCAAAAAGCTAAAAGTCCAATTTTTTTTAGAAAATGAGCATCTTTAAAAAATATTTTATTATATGCTATTAAAGTTATCCCATTTTTCTTCATTTACCACCCTTCACCCAGCCCATGATCAAATTCCAAAATTAGTCCCCTCACCATTATCCTTGTCCATGGGTCCTTCATATATGCTCTTTGACTGGTCCCTTCATCTTCTTTCAGTCAGTCCCCACCTTCCCCCTCCCCTCTGGTAGCTGTCAGTCTGTTCTATGGTTCTATGGCTCTGGTTCTGTTTTGCTTATTACTTTATTTTGTTCATTAAATTCTTCTTAGAAGTGAGGTCATATGGCATTTGTCTTTCACCGACTAGCTTATTTCACTTAGCATAATAGGGTCCAGTTCCAACCATGCTGTTGCAAAAGGCAGGATTTCCTTCTTTCTGCTGTGTAGTATTCCATTGTGTAAATGTACACAGTTTATTCATCCACTCATCTACTGATGGGCACTTAGGCTTTTTTCAAATCTTGGCTATTTTAAACAGTACTGCTATGAACATGGGGTATACAAATTCTATTGAATTGGTGATTCAGGATTCTTAAGGTATATTCCCAGCAGCAGAACCACTGGATCAAAAGGCAGAACAGGCGTTTCTCCAAGGAGGGCATACAGAGGACCCATAGGCATATGAAGAGGTGCTCAATGTCACTAGCCATCAGAGAGACCCAAATTAAAACTACAATGAGATATCACCTTACACCTGTCAGAATGGCCATTGTAAAGAAATCAACAAACAAGTGTTGGAGAGGATGTGGAGAAAAGGGAACTCACATGCACTGTTAGTGGGAATGCAGACTGGTGCAGCCACTGTGGAAAACAGTATGGAATTTCCTCAAAAACTAAAACTGGGACACTTTTAAGCATTTCTGTGTCAGACACTTTTCTTTGAATAGTCATAAGTGTCCTATGAGGTAGGTATTTTTTTTCCATTTTACGACGGGGACAGGGAACTTGGAGGTACTTGGCTAGTAAGTGTCAGAAGCAGAGTACAGACTCTGGCTCATCCAGTTCCACAGCCCGTGAATGGCCCCTGGAGCCACCCTGCCTCAGCATGGCTTACTACCTTGGGTTGGCCATTGCCATGCCCTTCAGACCACTGCCAGGGGCTCCCTGTCTGATGGCTGGGGTTCTAACTTCTTTCAAGGCCCTTTGCAAATGCTATTTCTTCATGAAGCCTCCATGGATTTTCTTACCTTGTTGTTAGACCTTTCCAGTATCCCATATCCTTTGTCTCATATACAGTAGTTCCCCCTCATCAGTCGGGGGTACATTCCTAGACACCCAGTGGATTTCTGACACCGCAAATACCACTGAATTGTATGTATTCTATGTTTTTCTTATACATACCTACCTAGGATAAAGTTCAATTTATAAGTTAGGCACAGTAAGAGATTAACAACAACCATAATAATATAGGATAATTATAACAATATATTGTAATAAATAAAAGTGTTGTGAATATGGTCTTTCTGTCTCTCAAAATATCCAATAACTGATCTGATAATGAGATGGCAGCTAAGTGACTAAAAAGTAATAGGCTGTAAGGTGTGGTTACAATGAACACCCCAGGTGGGCCAGAGTGGAACTGTGAAGGACTCTGTCATGCCACTCAGAGTGGCGCACAATTTAAAATTTATGAATTATTTCTGGAATTTTCCATTTAATATTTTTGGACCACGGTTGACCACAGGTAACTGAAACTGCAGAGAATAAAACTGCGGATAAGGGGGGACTGCTGTATTACTGTTCCTGGGGTAACATCCCAGTTAGGGTAATTGGAGTGATACTCACTGCTGTTCTAATCACTTATATGTGCAGTAAATAGCACTTGGTATTAATGCCTCCATATAGCAGACACTCAATATCATAGTTCAATTGAATTCATATTATTTAACATTAATAAACTTATACATATATCCTTGAAAATTATTTACAGTTGACCCCTGAACACAGATTTAGGGGTGCTGACCCCTCACTCAGTCAAAAATCCATAGTTTTTTTAGTTGAAAATCCACTACCGCTTTTTAAAAACTTTATTTATTTTTAGAGCGAGGGGAAGGGAAGGAGAAAGTGAGGGAGAGAAGCACTGATGTAAGAGAGAAACACTGATCAGTTGCCTTTCTCACAGGACTTGTCGAAGGACTGAACCCACAACCCGACCTGAGCTTGTATGCTAACTGGGAATCGAACTGGTGACCCTTTGCTCTATGGGATGATGCCCAACCGAGTCACACTGATCAGGGCCACACAGAGCTTTTGATTCCCCCATGACTTAACTACTAATAGCTTACTGTTGACCAGAAAGCTTACTGATAATGTAAACAGTGGATTAACACATATTTTGTATGTTATATGTATTACATATGTACTCTTACAATAAAGCTACAGAATAGAAAATATTAAGAAAATCATGAGAAAATACCTTAATATTTATTGCATGAAATCTGTGTATAAGTAGACCTGCACAGTTAAAAGCCCCACTGTTCAAGGGTTAACTGCACTTGCAATTTCAGTTTCTGTAAAATTCTACTCTCCTACATCACCTCTGATGCAAATGAGCAAACTTCACTATACAAAAACTTGTGGCAATTACTATTGTACACCTACCTACAACACAGATTCCCCAACATTGACTGAAATCATTAAGAACCTGAGATTTGACTAAGTTAATAGGACTACATTGGAAGCTGAAAAGCTCTTTTCTTGTCCAGGAAATTTATACAAAACTGAGTATTCTTTCTCTTCTAATTCAACACAATGTGTTCATTATAGTACAAATGTCATCAATTGGAAACTTTTTCAAATGTTTTTTCCCCGTAATTCTAAGCACATTACCCCTAGCCACATGGACACTGAACTACAATATGTATATACCATTAGAAAAAAAGCAAAAGAGAAACAATGGAAGTGGAATCTCCTGTGTTCACCAGTGTATTTGTACAAAGGAAGGTTTTAGCTACTTCACGTGAATTCTAAGGAGCTGACCGGAGTGGTGTATGCTCTACAGTCTTTCAGGACACACACACTACCTCTCATTGTGACTCCTTAAGGAGCTGCTAGGTCCATTTCCTGCCAACTATCCTGAGCCACCAGTGGTCCGCTTCTTAAGGGATATCCCACTTACTATCATAGCTTCCACCCCTTTATGAAAACTGCTCTCCTCATTTCTCATTTCCCAATGATGAGGCATACTTTCAGCCACTCTGATCATTTTTCTAAACTTCCCCCAAAAACTTCTAAAATTTTCCTTTCCAAATCATTTTCCTTCAGCTTTTTCCTTTGTCCATTCTTCTTTGAGCTCCTCCTGTAAACATGGATTTGTCCCAGAACTAGAACTTGGCTCATTTCCCTTTGTAGAGTGTGTGCTCTCCCTGGCAGATGTCTTCTGTCTCCGTAGAGTCAATAATCCAGGGCAGAGTAAGAACTCCCCAAGTCATATCCTCAGTGCTCTACTAAAAACATGTTTGAGGCTCCTAGAAACAAGGAACCTGTGAAAGGCTCAGTGGGCTACACTCCTGCCAGCAACAAGGTAAATTTTATTTGATTATTAGAAGTCTTGGAGCCACTGAAGGCAACTGTGTGGCCCTGCAAGGGCAGACAGGCCGCTCCAAAGTCAAACCTGACAATCATGCTGCACTCCAGGCAAAGGGCAGCCAGACCAAGGAAAACAACAGCCGCTATAGCCCACATGGTCAGTTGTGTCCTAGAGCTACAGTCCACTGCTGAAGTCACCAAGATGAAAGCTGACAAGCCAGTTGTGGTCAGGGAGTGAAAAATACTACAGAGCACTGTTGTCCTGTGAAGAGCAGGTTTTTTTTTTTAAAGCAGGCCTTTCTGTCTAATGAAGGAAAAACTGGGACACAGGGGAAGGGTAGGGGCAATTGGTAGGGTAGGGGAGAATGGGAGCTGACTTCCAGTTTGTGAGATGGACACAGCATGCAGAAACTATGGAGAGGCATGTTCCCCTAGAGGTGGAGAAGGGTTTCCTAACACTCAGACTGGCAGAGATGGTATGAACTGGCTAATGAGGGAGCCTGCTCAAGCCTGTGGCTTAGATTATCCCACAAACTCAGCACAACATCTCACCCATGTTGCCCTCTCCTGTCCATCTCACTGTCTCCTAATACTTCTCGCCTCCTGCTGCAGGTGAAGTTGCATCTCTAACACAGGTGTCTGGGTGTGTAGCCATTTTCATTATAACTTGGGTTAAAGGGATGTCACATCTGAGGCTGCTGTTCTGCAGTTTCACCTCCATTTGGCTAAACCCAGGTTAAGTCTGTGCTGAAGGGTTGTTGAATATTTTCAGCATTGACTCTAGTACATCCCTCATAGTTAAGTTACTGAAAATTAAAAATTAAAAGTCCTTCCTAAAAATCTACTGTAAAATCTCCACATGCCCTTCATGTATGTCTTAGCTCTTGACTTCTTACCCTGTACCCCACCTATGACTCCTTCTTCCTCCTCCTTACTGCCCACCCCAACTCTCAGGCTGCCATAATTCTCAAAATCCCTCTTGCTTTTCTTATGCATTACAAACGAGCTCTCTGAACTTTTCTCCACCAGAAGGATCACCAAGATGCTGTGGAAACAACTGAACTCTGCACCCACCTCTTTTCCTATAGATGTAGACATGCAAAGGTTTTCCTTCCTGTAGTTACCTTTCCTTTCCTGCTAATTCAGATTTCCACCCCTTGAAAACCTTCCACACTTTCTGAGGGGCACATGGGAAAATACACTTAGTTTGTAACATCAAGAGTAAGCTTCCCATGGACTAAAATCATTGAAAGAACATGAATTTATTTCTTGAAAATTTTAGGTTCATTGCTTATCAAGTATGTCAGGAGACTTATTTTGGAAGAACAAAAGTGGACTACCGATATAGTTTATTTTCCTTTAAGAAATATTATATAGAATGTTTCTGAACTGAGAAATAATTTACTTTCCCCCCAAATCTGAATGACTTCCTGAAACAACTTACCTAGAGTATCTTCATTTACATATTCCTCCTACTGATAGGACTAATATATTAAAAGCAGTCCAAGATATTTCAAGTCAATTTAATTCTTTTTCCTAAGATTTATGATTTAAATAATTTTTTCTTTTAAAATATTTTCAATAATAAACATTAAAAATAGACAAGTACTTTTTTTTAAATCTTCACTGAGGATATATTCATTGATTTGAAAGAGGGAGAGGGAGGGCGGGAGAGGGAGGGAAAGAGAGGGAGGGAGAGGGGGGGAGAGAGAGCGAGAGAGGCATTATCGGTTGCCTCCCACATGTGCCCTGGTCAGGGACTGAACCCGCAACCTAGGTATGCTCCTGCTGACAAGGAATCAAACCCGCAACTTTTGGCTGTACAGGACAACACTCCAAAGGACTGAGCCACCAGGCCAGGGTAACAAGTACTTAATTTTTTAATCATATATAAATTTATTTCTAAGAAGCAACTTTTAAAATATGCATGTATTTCTGCACACTTAATTTTTTTTAATGGAAAGCATCCTAAACCTGTTAACCAGTTGAGAGGACACATAGCATGCTGACCTAAAGCTTGAGCCTCTTGAGGGAGGTTGGGAAATTAAAATTTGATGTGTCTAGGCTCAGAGTGAATTCAGAAATACATATTACATTAAAATAGTACGTACTATTTATTTACACTAGGTAAGGAGGCAGATAAAAAGCCAAATGCCAGGAATAGCTGAAAATGGGGTAGGAATGGTGGGCGGTGGTGCACATAAAAATAATTGGAACCAAAAAGGAAAGCTTCCCGCACCTGGTAGAATCCCCTCATGTGGACTTATGGGTGGCTATGTTATTCATGACTGTTTTGAGAGATCTGATGGGAGTATCTGGCTTTGCAGAGAACCATCAGAGCAATCTGTTGCCATTAAAAAAACTTTACATTCTCTAACCTGGTCTATTGATATTGTTTTTACATTTTTGTGGCAACTACACACCTTTTTAAAAGATTTAACAAGGTATTCAGTATTTTCCCTTGTTAAATATTCATTTAAAAATTTGTAAAATAGCAATACAAAAAGTACCTATTCATTTAAAACTGTTTTGAAAATCTGCCTGATGTACATCAATGATCCTCAATCAGAGGCAATGTCGCACCCCCCCAGGGAACATTTGGCTATGTCTGGAGGCATTTTTGGTTGTCACAACAAGGGTGGGGAATGTAGGGGCTCCACTGGTATCTAGTGCCCAGAGGACAGGGATGGTGTTGAACATCCTGCAAAGCACAGGGCAGCACCCAAGAAAAGGAATTACCAGGCTCCAAATGTCAACAGTGTCAAGGCTGAGATCCTGGTCTACATTATATGGACATAGAGAAGTTTACTGAAACATTCTTCCACTATTGAACACTGAGTTTCTTACACACAATGCCAAGATAAAAGTTTTCATAATTAAATTGTCATGTAGACTTTTTGTTTTATCCTTTGGATAAAATTTAGAAAACCAATTATTAAGACAAAAAATACATATTTTTAAAAGACTTTTGACACAAATTGCCAAACTGCTTTCCTTAAAGCATATAATGATTTGCATTTCTACCAGCAGGGTATATAAGAGGCTCTTCTCACCACCCACTCAATTATGTTATGAATTAATTTTTGTAACTGTTTTATTTATTTATTTATTTATTTATTTATTTATTTATTTATTTATCTGTGACAGGAGGACAAACTTTATTGATACCCCAGCACTAGTTCTCTTTCTCCTGAGTTTGGTCAAGAGGCTGTAACCTTTTTTGATAAACTTATGAAATATATACACTCTATCAGCTAAGTTAATAATAGTAGATAATTTGAATTTCAGGATTGTCGCTGGTTCTGCTGTCAGCCTATTCACACTCTGAAAGCCTGCCCTGGAGACACTGCTTCCCAAGTGTCCTGTTTCTAACAATGGCTACCTGGACCACAACAGAAAGACATAGCAAAACTCAGTTATCAGTGTACTCCCTAACACTAACTGTCTTCAGGGGGGTTGTGTTAAGATGTAACTAGCATTTTTAATTTGGAGGCAAAAATGTGGTTGTGTTATCTTCTTTCTGTATTCATCCCATTCTTAATAAAGACACTGCACAGAATGAAAGTTATCACTTTTCCTTTAGATCTTCAATATGGCTTTCTCAAAAAATGCAAATGCAGATTCTCTGTACAGTGAGGGTCACAGCCTGAGGAACTTTTATCTATGTCCAAATTGTGTTTTGGGGAGGGCCCTTTTGTGCAAATGGCCAACTGTTTTGCTTTGGGAAATAGTGTTGCTTGGTTGAGAAAAAACTGCTGGAAAAAAATTATCTGGCTAAGATAAAAAAGCTCCACCTCAAATGGAAACCAGATGAAGGCATACAAACATAAATACTTACATAATCAAATTATCCTTTTCAAATGAAAGAGTATTATTTGACCTGAATGGAAGCTGGTAACTCATCCGCCAGGATGAATAAGACAAAGGAGCTGTAGGATTCTATTTTCCAGATCAATTTCCTTCAAGAATATGAAAGTCAGAATTTCTACTAATGGAATTTTAAGTTTTTTAAAAATAAATATTAAAGGCCTATATAATCTTTCCAGTTTTAGAATGCCTGGATCCTCCCTATCTAGTTAAATAAATCCTGCAATTGTTTTCAGTTGGGAAGCAGATTAAGACTGACAATATTTCAAATTTGATTTTAGCACATGTGTGTTCAAGATTCAATACTTCAGCCCCTTACTACCTCTGAATAAAAGCAAAAGTGCCTAAACCTACATATTAGTGATTTTTCTAAAATTTGTAAAATAGCAATACAAAAAGTACCTATTCAAAGAGCTGGGATAAAGATTACATAAAATGATTAGGGAAGGCATATGCTATGCCTGGTACTTACCCCCCAAAAATATTCATTACTATTTAAAAGAATTGATTTATCACTGGAAACTGGAAAAGATCCCAAGAAAAAGAGCTCTACAGCCAGAAAAGTTTCAATCCCATGCTGAGCTGTATGCTCTGAACCTTGCCAAACTACCTTAATTGTAACACCAGGTACAGCACTGTTAAGAGTAGAAAATTTCAATCTATCCCATATTCAAGAATAAAAATGCTCTTTCCAAATTTATAGCCCTATTTGTCTCCTGGATACCCTTTCAAAATGCTATGACAGCTTTCTTCTAAAATCTGCAGGAGTTCTAAAAACTATCTTCCATGAATTTCAAATAGTTTTTTTTAGTATACCTTCCCTACTTCCTCTTTTCTGACATATTTTGTTGCTTGTCACTAAGAAAATAGTTTTTCAAACAATAGATGTTTTGAGGTATTAAGTGATCTCAAATCAGTCTTTGATCCCAAAGTCAGGAATTTTCATTGAACAAAATGCAAATCTTTTGCTAAATGTTTCATATTATTGATTCTTCAAAGTCTGCACCAAAATACCAACAACAAAAATCTGAGCCCTGGCCGAGTTGCCCAGCTGGTGAGAGTTGTCTGGATATGCCAACACTGTGGTTTTGATCCCCAGTCAGGGAACATACAAGAAACAACCAATGAATGCATAAATAAGTGGAACAACAAATCTCTTTTGATCACTCTCCATGCCCCCACTTCCTCTCTCTCTTTAAAATCAATTACAAAAATCAGAGAACAGTAATTTGTGAGATCAAAGTGCAAACTGAAGTGAAACAAAAGAGGACTGTGTGCTAACTCCTTTTTATTTTTATTTACATTTTGATGTGATGGCATAGGTTGAAATGAACTGGAGACATGCCCAAATGCCAGAATAAACAGCCAATGTTTCTATTTGTGTAGCATATCATCACAAACAAGAAAAACAATGGCTGCCAAAAACTTTTTAAAAAAAATTTTTAAATGGACACTTATAAGCTACTCCATTTAATAAATCAATCAATTTAGCTTAGGGTTACAATCTATGGCTGACTCATTCTAGTGGGACTGTCCAGATGTAGTACCTAATAATAATAATAATAATGATAATAATAATCTCTTAGAATGTATTAAGCAGTGCTCTAAATTCTTTATTATGCATTAATTCATTTAATCCCTACATTTACCCTGTGAGGAAAGTGTTATTATTATTATCTCATTATGTGAATAAGGTTAGGGAGCCAAAGAAATACAGAAGATTTAAGTTTTGCTCTTAACATGTTTCAGGACAAAAAAAGTATTATTTTTTGCTTGAAGTTTAAAATGGATCTTAATAGAATAACTCCTCAGGAGGAAAAATAGATTAAACATTCTTATCATAGAAAAATAAGTTAGTCACTATATACAAACAAGTTTTATAAGTCACCTGTATGTTAAAGAAGAATGATATTTCTTTGGAGAAAAATCCAAGTTTCTATATTTTTAAAATGAATTGTCAGTTCTGAGTCCTATGCATCTGTCAACCAAAGCACATGGATCTATATTTATTCAACAGAACATAATTCATAAAACATTTCTAATTTTTGATTTGTCACTGTTATTCTTATTTTAGTCACACTGTTTAATGACTGTCACACAATCTAAATTTGGGAGTAGGCAAGCAATGTTTGGGCATGCAAATAAATCAATTAATAAAAAAATAATTTTGTTTTATAAAATAAAAATTATTTTGAACCACATTTTACCTCAACATTTCTTAAATTTTAAAGAAACTGCTGACATTTCATATTGCAAACTAGCAATACAGAATAGTTTTGCATTTTGTACTCACTTTATACAATATGGCACAAAGGTTTTTTCCAATCCTTTTTATTGTATTATTTTTTTAATTTTTATTAACTGTATTGTGGTAACATTGGTTAATAAAGTTATATAGGTTTCAGGTGTACGTTCTATAATACATCATCTGTATATTGTATTGTGTGTTCACTACCTCAAGTCAACTCTTCTTTCACTACCATTTTATATTATTACATTTTTAAATTGGCAGAAAAATAGTAAAGTTTGATTCTGTGTAATCTCTAGATTTTAGAATTCAAGGCATCACATATGCAAATAATTTTATATTTAGTGTGTCATATTACAACATATAAAAAGATTATATACCATAACCAAGTGGGATTCATCCAAGGAATACTGGGTTGATCAAACATCCAAAAATCAATCAATATAATATGCCTCACCAATAGAATAAAAGACAAAACCATGTGATAATCCAATAGATGATGGTATTCAGGACACATTACTCCAAAATATGGCACCTTGGTATACTGAATATTTTAAGCTGAAGGTGTTTGAGTAAAATAGTAGAAGCAAGAAGGTCACTCTGACCTTCCCCTACCCTTCTTTCTCTCTTGAAACAAGACATAAAACTCTCAGTGGGAAAAGTGTTCTCCCTTATCTCCAAGACAAAAGGACTAGGAAAAGAATCTAAATAAGCATGCCTTGCCAAGTTTCCTTCAGTTTATTACACTTACCTCACATTTTTTAACCTATCATATTTCTCCTGGACTCTCCACTTTTCATCGAATATAGCATAAAAGTACTCCAGTGTAAGTGTCTCTTCAGGTCTTTATTCCATAGTAAAGCTCCAGAATCATGAAAATGGTATATTAAATAAAATTGTATGTTTATTCTTCTGTTAATCTGTCTTTGTCAATATAATTTTCATACCTAGCCAGGGACCCTAAGAGGGTTGAGGAAAAGTTTTTCCTCTCCTACATATGCAGTTTTGAGGGTACAAGCTGTGTGCTTTTTTGCTAAAAAAAAGAAGTTTTCTAAAATCCAACACTTTCTCATGATAAACAAAACAAAATAACAACAACAAAACACTCAACAATGAAAGAAAAAAAGAAAATGTCCTTCCTGATAATGAGCATCTACAAATAATCCAAACCCACAGCTAACAACACACTTAACTGTAAAAGACTGGAAGATTTCCTTCTAAGATCAAGAACAAGACAAGGATATTTATTCTTTCCACTTCTACTTAGGATTATACTAGAGATTCTAGCCATAGCAATTAGGCAAGAAAAAGAATAAAAACCATTTGGATTAAAAATAGAATGTAAAACTATCTCTACTTAAAGATGAGAAGGTCTTATATAGAGAAATTCCTAAGGATCCACAAAAAAACAATTAGATTATGTAATAAATAAGTTCAACAAGGTGTCAGGATATACAATCAATATAAAAACAAATTGTATTTCTATATATTTGCAATAAACAATCCAAAAATGAAATTAAGAAAACAGTTCCATTTATAATAGTGTCAAAATAAACTATTTAGGGACAAATTTAAGAAAAAAAGTATACAACTTGTACCCTGAAAACTAGATATCTTTAAAAGACCACAATTAAAGGAAAGACAGTACATGTTCATGGATAAGAACAGCTACTATTTTTAATTCTGGGCTCTATTCTGTTCCATTGATCTAAGTGTCTGTAATTATGCCAGGACCAGATTGTTTTGATTACTGTGACCTTGTAGTATATAGTTTGATGTCAGGTATGGTGAGCCCTCCTACTTTGTTCTTCTTTCTCAAAATTGCTGCAGCCATTTGGGGTCATTTATAGTTCCATATACATTTTTGAAATGTTTGTTCTATATCTGTGAAATATGTCATTGGTATTTTAATAGGGATAGTACATTGTTGTCGGGAATGCAGACTGGTACAGCCACTGTGGAAAATAGTATAGAATTTCCTCAAAAAAGCAAACATGGAACTGCCTTTTGACCCAGCAATTCCACTACTAGGACTATACCCTAAGAATCCTGAAACACTAATTCAGAAGAACATATGCACCCTAATGTTCATAGCAGCACAATTTACAATAGCCAAATGCTGGAAGCAGCCTAGATGCCTATCAGTAATTGAGTGGATCAAAAAACTGTGGTACATCACTTCTTGGTCTTTTGGCTAAGATCAAGTGTAAAAAACTGTGGTACATTAACACAATGGAGCACTACGCAGAAGAAAGGAAGAAGGAGCTCCTACCCTTCACGATAGCATGGATGGAACTGGAGAGCATTATGCTAAGTGAAGTAAGCCAGGTGGTGAAAGACAAATACCATATGATCTCACCTATAGGTTGAACTTAATCAACAAAACAAACAAGCAAACAAAATATAAGCAGAGACAATGAAATTAAGAACAAACTGACAGGAACCAGAGGGCAGAGGGAGGGAAATAACAGGGGAAAGAAGAGAAAGGGTCATCAAAGAACATGTATAAAGGACCCATGGACAAAGCCAAAGGGGGGGTAAGATTGAGGGTGGAAAGTGGGGGTGGGTGGGGTGGGGGAAATTGGTGGTGGGAAAATGGAGACAACTATATTTGAATAATAAAAAAATGATAAAAAAAAACATCTACTATTTTTAAGATGACATAGCTCCCAGCCCTGGCTAGGTAGCTCAGGTGGATAGAGCCTTGTCCTGGCACACTAAGGTTGCAAGTTCGGTCCCAGGTCAGTGCACATAAAGAAACAACCAATAAATGCATAAATAAGTGGAACAACAAATTGATGTCTATCTATCTCCTTCTGAAAAAAATCAGTAAATAAAGATGACATAGGCTCTGACTCAAAGTGAACTACAGATTCAAGGCAATCACTGTCAGTACATTACCTAGATTTTTTTGGCTGAAATTGACAAGTTCATCCTAAGATATGTAAGAAAATACAAAAGATCTAGAAGAGACAAAGCAATATTGAATTAAAAAGAACAAAGTAGGAGGATTCACAGATCCCAATATTGAATTTATGATAAAGCTAAAATAATTAAGACAGAGCAGAAGGACAAATAGATCAATGGAATAAAATGGGTGTCTAGAAATAAACCTTTACAATTTCATTAAGTTGATTTTCAACAAAGATGCCATAGCAATTCAATGAGGAAAGAAGAGTCTTTCTATAAATGGTTCTTGAATAATTGGATATATACATGCAAAAAGAATAAAGTTACACCTTATCCTTATATCATATACAAATATTAACCCAAAATAGACTAGAGACCTATATATAAGAGTTGAAACTATAAAACTCTTAGGATAAATTATAGTAGTAAATCTTCATGATCTTTAATTAGGCAAAATATTCTTATTTATAACAACAAATGACAGAAGTGGCCCAAGTGACAAAAGAAAGAAATAGAAAATTGGACTTTATCAAACTTAAAAACTCTGTGCTGCAAAGGCTGTCATAAAAAATTAAAGAAAATAAGCCACAGATTGGAGAAAATATCTTCAAATCATATATATCTGATAAGGAACTTATAACCAGATATATTATAAAAACTCTTAAATCTCAATAGCAATGCCCTGGCTGGTGTGGCTCGGTGGACTGAGCACTGACCTGTGAACCAAAAGATCACTGGTTCAATTCCCAGTCAGGACACATGCCTGAGTTTGTGATCAGGTCCCCAGTTGGGGGTATGGGGGAGGCAACTGATAGACATTTCTCTCTCACATTGATGTTTCTCTCCCTCTCTGTCTCCCTCCTTTCCCCTCTCTCTAAAAATAAATAAATAAAATCTTTTAAAAACCCCTCAATAATAAAAAGATAAATAACTCAGTTAAAAGTAGAAAAAGATCTGAATAGTCATAAAAGGTATACAGGTGACCAAAAAGCACACATAAAAAGATATTGAACATCGTTAGCAATTAGGGAATCAAAACTACAAAACTACCACTTCAAATCCACTAGGATGGCTATGATAAACTTGGTAGATAATAACAAGTGTTGGCAAGAATATGAAGAAACTGGAACCCTCATACTCTGCTCTTCAGAATGTAAAAGACTACAGGTGATTTGAAAAGCAATATGCATTTCTTTAAAATGCTAAACATAAAAGTTACCAGGTGATCTCTTCGTCACCCCCAACCCTTCCCCTCTAAGATCTGTCAGTCTGTTCCATGTATTCATATCTCTGGTTTTACTTTGCTCATCAGTTTATTTTGTTCGTTAGATTCCATATATGAGTGAGGTCATATGGTATTTGTCTTTTTTTGCCTGGCTTTTTTGGCTTAGCACAATAATCTCCAAGTATGCATATATGCATAGCCCATGGACACAGACAACAATGTGGTAAAAGCCGGGGTGGGGGGTAGGGGCAAAGTGGGAAGAAATGAGAGATATGTGTGACAGTGTCTATAGTAAAAAAAATAAAGGGACTTCAAAGTATTTTTTAAAAGTTACAAGGTAACCCAGTAATTCTACTCCTAAGTATACAAAAGAGAACTAAAACCAAATGTCACGCAAAAGCCAGCACATAAATGTTTGTAGCAGCATTATTTATAATAGCAAAAAGCTGGAAACAACTGCAATGACAATCAATTCATAAATGAATAAAAGAAGGTTGATATCATACAACAGAATATTGCCAGCTTTGAGAAAGAATGATGTACTGACACACTCCATAGCATGGATGAAACATGAATGTTATATGAATGAAAGAAGACAGGCAAAGGGGCTGCACATTGTCTGACTGCACTTACATGAAATATGAAGACAGACAGAAGTAGATGGGTGGCTGGCTCAGGCTGGGGTGGGGCTGGGGGCAAGGGAGAATGACTGTTAATGGGTATAGGGATTCTTTTTTGGTGATGAAAATGTTTAAAAATTGATCATGGGATTGAGTACACAACTCTGCAAATATACTAAAAACCATTAAATAGATTACTTTAAATTGGTAAATTATATGATATATGAATTATATCTCAATAAACCTGTTAAAATGCTGAATGGCTTGTAAGACATAAAAAATATATATCAGCACCACAAGGTAGCAATAGAAATACCCATATATTTATAGTTTATAACCTAGTTAAAAATAGGAAACAACATTATGAAGCTGATAAAATGCTTCTTCCGTTTCTCCTACTAGGATTATTGAACCAAATTCAAAATATATTTTTAGTGTGCATACCAAACACAAAAATTATCTATGTTCATTAGAAGTGGTCTGAAGCCAGAGAGCTCCTGTCTGCATGGCCATTTCTGCATTTCCAAGCCGATCCTGCATCTGTCACTAGACTAAAATCAATTTAATGAGCAACATATTCATAACAGAACAGCTACTTTTTTAAAAATGTTATAATGTTTACTTATAAACCTATATGAATCCAAACAGGAGTCTTTAGAGTGAAATAAATAAAGTTCAGCAGTTTGTATCTTCTGAAAAGGAAAGCTTTGGATATGAAGTAAAGATTATTATTTATAAACCTTGATAGGAAATCCCTTAAAATATTACCTGTAAAGTATTCCATTAAATGACCAAAGTATTGTCTTCTTTAAAATCTTTATTTGCATGTTTTTCCCATAAACTTAGAGACTGTAAAAAATAACTACAGAAGGGCTATCATGAAAGCCATTTAAAGCTTACAGTTCAAAATGCTATTGTACCATATTTCACCTTGGTACAGAGCCTGCTTTGCAATTCTGTGTCTCCTAACAGCAGTGTGCAAAGCCAATTACATATTAGCGCCAGTATCCTCCAAAGGAGCGATCATAAACACCTTTATATGACCATAAGCAGCTGGGCTTGGAAGGAATGAACAAAACTGCAGGAGACGCATTTCAGGAAGGCTCAGATAGAAGGGTAAGGATTAAATCTGTTCATATGACTGAAGGGAGAGACTCAAACCCTATGGAATGGGAGAGGCTACACTTAGGATTTTGTTGGCCAGTGGCCAGATGTAGAAGGAACTCAGGATACATTATCAAAAAGACCTGTGCTAAACTTGACCTTGGCTACTGCATCTGCACCCTGGGCAGTAATAACATCTACCTTGTGGCTAGATTTGTTCTGAGAAACAGGGAGCACACAGCACATAGTAGGCATTCAGTATTACTGTCTCGGATTTTTACTTCCTGGTAAGAGGTGAGTCAGAGGCAATGTTTTTGCACATTAGAACACCCCATGTGTGTTCTCTAAGCTCAAGGCTATTACTCCAAGGAACTGGCCATCAACTCAGGTAATTATGAGCAACTAAATTTGCCCTGGTGTTTTAATTTGGTACAGAATTGTTTATTTTTCTAATTGTTTTTAAAAGGCAGGGGGGCAGAAATTCTTCTTGAACTCACTGGTCTTGGTAACACAAGAAAATGCAAATGCAATGTGCTACAAAAGTAATGTCTGCCATAGCAACAAGCAAGATGGTTTCTGTGCTTGAACTTCAGTGTTATAACCAGGTGAAGGTCTCAGAGAGAGCAAAAACCCTGTGGATGGAATCAGATGACTATCATGATACCCACACTAGATGACAACCACACAGGGCTTCTCAGAAACTAGTACAAGGAATGATCTCATGATCTAGTCAATCCATGCAATAAAAGCAGTGTTTATATTTCTAATACCATTTAGATATAATCTTTCTTTTGTGAATTTGAGTTGGACCATCATCAGAGATCCAGGGATGTATGAACTAGCCAGTTTCTCTTTAATGCCAGGGGCCCTGAAAATAAAGTAAGCTTCCATCTCTCAGCTGGTCAAAGATTTAAAGTCTGACAACATCAACTTTGGGCAAAGATATTGGGAAAATAAAGCTTCCATTCATTGCTGGTGGGATTATAACTGGCTCAGACACTTTTCTTAGCAATTTTGCAGCATCTAGTAAAACTAAAATTGTTTCTACCCCACACCCCAGCAATTCTGCTTCTAAGAACATACCCTGCTCTCAACACACAGCACCCAGAGTTGCTCACACAGATGTTCACTGCAGCAGTGTTTGTCATGGAGAAAAACTGGGGGGAAATAAACGTTTGTAGAAGAATAAAAAAAATAAAATGCATTACATTCATATGATAGAATATCATAGATTAACCTAAAACATGTAATGCCAAATGGGAGAAAAAGAATACAGAGTAATTTGTACAGTTGGATACCATTCATTGGAATTTACAAAAGGTAAACAGTACTTTCTTTTTATGAATACATGGTGATTATGAGAGAGACACAGTGCACGTGCATGCACGCACACACATGCACACATGCAGCTTGCTGGTTGCTCAGCCCTCAAACCTCTATTCTGGGACTGGGAAATTCCCCCCTGTATATTTCTTGGTAAATTCTAGGCATGGCTCCCATGATAGAAGCTATAAAAGCTATAGTTTCCTTTTCTAGATCACCATTTGGCTAGCAGGAGTATGAGCACATGATTTAGTTTGTCTGCCCTGACAATCCTACTCAGGATTTTGTGCCAAAGACTGAGGGTGCAAAGGCACAGAGTCAGTGATAAATGTTCAGGCAGGTGGCAAGGGACACTCTCCAAAGGTCAGGGGGCCAGAGGAGCATGCTGAAGCACCCCTGTCCTTATGGGCGACTATCTGGCATATCAGTCACCACGACTGTACCTGCAGAGCCTCCTTCCAGTTCCTGCCCATTATCTGAGCATAGATCACCAATGTTCCCAGTGATATTTTTGCCATCCAATTCCCTGTCAATGCAAAGCTTTTCTGCTAAAATCAGCTACCTCTGTTTCTGCTGCTTGTGGTCTAGAAACCTTCCAGATGGAGAGGGGCAGCAGCAAGCTCACCACTGTGGTGGCCCCTGGGGCTGTGAGGGAGAAATGAGACTGGCAATTTGCAATATTTTATTGATTTAAGGACAGGGTTCAGGTGCAAATATAACAAACTATTAATAGTTATTTGTTCATATGGGGTGGTAAAAACAATAGTGTATGTTATCACTCATTGGACTTCCTTTTAAAGAACTAACTTGTAAAAGATGAACAGGCCATTCATTGCTGGGGTCCCCAGGTGGTTTAGGTAGATTTCTTACATTCACTAGAACCCAGGCCTGTTTGGAACTATGCCAGAATCATAGTAGAATTAGGACAAAAATGCACGGATTCTCAGTGTTCAAATTGTGCTACTATTCAAAAGGGAAATCCAAACATCTTCACAAATGTTTGAGCATATCAAAGTATTCTAGTAGTCTGCATTCCTGATTTTCATTTTAAACACACTGAGATAACATTTGATGACATCACACATAGAATACATGTTTTTGGGTTTCGGGGCTGGCAAAGCAACACCCAGAGACTTGTCAGGAAACTCTCTCAGCAGGGCTAGTGCTCCCCAGGTTTCTGTGCCTTCTCTTAGTCTGTAATGTACGTATTCCCCCAACAATGTACCCAAATGTTTAAAAGTTAAGACAACTTACTACATGGATGTCCTAACACCTTCACTTCATCAATAGCAAGGTAGCCTTGATGTCCAGAAGTTATTACTTCAAAAATCACCTGGAAAATTAAGAAAAAAATTTACATTATTCACTTACTTTGTCAGACTTTTACCAAATGTCTCCAAAAGAGAGGTAGGTAGTTTCATTCATTCATTCATTCATTCATTCATGTTTCCAACAAACATTAAGGGAACACCTAATATCTTCCAGACAATGCTCTAGGTTCTAAGATTACCAAGATAAATAAGACCCAAACCCAGTTTTCAGGGAGGTGAATGTGAATGGGTGGGTCAGATAGCACCCCACCTCAAGAACCTACCCAGTAAGGAGGGGATACCATGGTTTAGAGCTGATAATTGGCAGACATAGGCTTAAAGTCATTACTGGAGACTTTCAGATAACATAGTTTCTGGTCTACTCCTTTGAGTGAACTCTATGACCAGACTGATCCATGTGGGACCTTAGGTTTTAAACAAGTAAAATTTAAAAACTACCATAAGTGCAATGGAAGAAAAGTACAGAATACTGTAAGAACATACACCAACAGGCCCTCTCATGAGGAGGTACCCCTTTGAGCTTAAGGTGGATGACTGTAGAGTGTGAACAGAGTAAGGCTCCTTCCAGGGCACATGTAGAACTCCAAGGTGAATATGACCATGGCTGTGAAGAGGAGAATTTGGACCTACAGCTATGAAGATCCAGAGCCTCTGACCAGGCTACAGAGGCTCTACTCACAGGGAAGATTCCAAAAAGACACTGTTATTAGTAATATAGAGAAAAGGCTATGCTAACTGAAATTCAGATGGCAGAGGAGATTGATATAAAAATCTCTGCAGTGGTGAAATCAGGTGGGCTGTAGCAACTGCTTGATTGCGGGAAAAGTTGGACAAGAGAAGAGGGGCAACATTGTCTGGGGATCTTAGAATGAATGGCATTTTTGAGACAGTGGAGCATCTTCAGAGAAATTGAGGCTAAAGGAGAAAAAAGTAAGAAGGTTAGCAATTATCTCAACATGATTACCTAAAGGTGTCCATTGTCAGGCTATTAATAAAAAAAGTCCATATGACATTATTTTAACCCCCATACATGCACAGAAGGGAACCATATCACTGGGAAGACCATGGCCTATGCAGTATGAAGGTTGTAAGTCTTAAAATATGACCCAGCAATTGCACTCCTGGAGAAATGAAATTTTCATTCATATAAAACCTGCACACAGATGTTTACAGAAGTTTTATTCATAGCAGTCCTAAACTGGAAACAGCCCAGATGTCACCCAAATGGTAAATGATTAAACAGTCTGTGGCACATCCATATAGCATGGAACGCTACTCAGCAATGAAAGGAACTACTGACACACCCAAAAACTTGGATGAATCTTCAGAGAACTATGCTGAGTGAAAAAGCCAATCACAAAAGATTATATACTATATGATTCAATTTATGTAACATCATGCAATATCAACATTTTAGAAAGGAAGGACAGATTAGTGATGGCTAGAGGTGAGGGTGGAGATGAATGTGGTTACAAAAGAACAAAACAGACAATCTTCATGATGTTGGAACCATTAAGATCTTCACTGTGGTGGTAGTTACACATCTACTCAGTAATAAGATTGTTCAGTTCGTAGCAGCATGATTCACAATAGATAAAACATGGGAACAACCCAAGTGTCCATCAAAGGATGAATGAATAAGGAAAATATGGTGTATATATACAATGGAATATTGTTCAGTCTTAAAAAAGAAGGAAATTCTGACACATGCTACAACATGAATGAATCTTGAGGACATCATGCTAAGTGAAATAAGCCAGTCACAGAAGGGCAATTACTATATGATCCCATTTATAGGACGGACCTAGAGTAGTCAAATTCATAAAGACAAAAATAGAATGGTGGGTGCCAGGAACTGAGGGAAAGGGGAATTAGGATGTTACCATTTTATAGTTTCAGTTTATAAGATGAAAAGAGTTTTGGAGATGGATGGTGGCAGCAGTTGTACAATATTATGTATAAATGTATTTAATACAACTTAAAAATAATCAATATATTTTGTTATTTGTATTTTACCACAATAAAAAATGAAAACAATTGTATAAAACTAAATGCACACACAAAACTAAAAACTAAATACACATGCACAAATACAGATAAAACTGGAGAAATTTGAAAAAGTTCCGTGGATTTCAACAATGTCAGCATTTCTGGTTGTGATATTACATGCATTAAGTTAGCACACTGTTACCATTAGAGGGAAGTGGGCAAAAGTATACACAGGGATCTACACCACTGTACAGAACTCCTATACCACTGTACCGAACTCCACGATTATCTCCATAAAAATTGCAATTTAAAAAGTAACTATAAGTTACTATTTACATAATGTTATATACACCAAACAGATATCACACCATTATTTTTATTTATTAGTTCATGCAAAAATCCTTCAGGAATTAACTATTTCAAGAACAAAGAGATTTAAATACAAAGTAATTAATTGTTCAAGAATATGCAGTGAGTATATTGTAGATATAACTTTAAAACCCAATCTTTCTGATTCCAAATATCATGATGTTTTTGCTAGTACTCATTGCCTGAACAAACACATCAATCCTAGCACTATTTGTTTGTGCAGTAGATGAATAATTAGAGAAAGCCATCAGCACAGCCACATATAGAAGAGCTCCAGCGGCCTCCTAGATGAGAAGTCACCGCAGATACACCTGTTAGGCTGGATGACACTGTGCCACATTGTGTCCACACTGAAATACAAAATGCACTAGGAAGATGACCAGTGGGAGAACAGAAATAAAACTTTGTCCTGTTCATAAATTTAATATATATTTTTTCACTGACGATACCTGGGAGGAAAGACATGCAGGGATATTCCTAAATGTGAGATATTTCTACAAATTTATTTAGTCTATAAGAGGACAGTAGTAGGGACAAACAGCTGATGAACACTGAGAGCAGCAGAGAATAAAAAACTTCCTGAAAACAGGGGCCTCTGGAAAGAGTCACAGGCTGCCTGGCCAGGGTCAGCAAGAGGAGGCAGTGCAGGAACAGGCCCACAGTTATGGGCAGAATGGCCACTTCACAGACTGATGTCCATGACTACCAGCTACCCAAGAACAGCATTGCCCTGGTCATGAACAACGTATCTGGAAACATTTACCTATCATTCCTTCCTCTCATCTGTCCTCCTTTCATTCTTCCCACCCTCCCTCCCATTCATTCATTCATTCAAACCATGGCTCCATCAAGTATAATCCCCATTCTAGGCACTGAGACAAGCACTTGGAACAGGTCATAAACGGAACAGATGAAGACCCCTTTCCCCATTAAAGTTGTCCTTCTTATAGAAAGTTATATTTTTACTTTATCAACTATAAGGGCTAAAGCTTCTCATAAAAATGGAATAATCTTTATAGTGTACATGTAACACATGCTCATGTGGATCTATTTTGGAAGCTGATATATGTACATTTAATGCACACTATTTTATTTAAACCAGCATGGGGCCATGGCCCCACCAAAGAAAAAGAGAGAGAAAGGAGGAAGGGGAAGAAATTAGAGACCAAGAAAAGCCACCTTAAAATCTCTTTTTTCATCCATCACTAAATGGTCAAAGATTCTGAGTCTTATCATCCAAATATTTATAGAATATTTACTATATACTCTAGGAAGATTCAAAATATTAGACAATTTTATGAAATTTAAGCTTTAGTAGGTGAAAAAATAAGGAATACTTTAGTTGGTGAAAAAATGAAAGAACAGAAGAAAACAATAGCCAAATGACAGATGGGAACAATTAAAAACTCTCATGAGTATGCCCCCTCTCCACCACAGGACTGCACCCCTCCTCCTTACCAAACCAACCTGGAAGTGTATGACATAGTCAATACAACTTTCAGCCCAAATTCCCAACCTGTTGGCATAAACTCATACATGCCCAAGTAAGGACTTAAGCAGTGTCCCTACTAGAGTAGAGAGAGACTTTGCAACAAGCACTCCAAATTTCCCAGCAAGATGCTCACTAATGAGGTCTCCTTGAAAGAATTAAACATATGCAGAACCTATACCTCCCAATGTTCATAACAGCGTTATTTACAATAGCCAAGTGCTGAAAAGAGCCTAGGTGCCCATCAGTAAATGAGTGGATCAAAAAACTATGGTACATTTACACAGTGGAATTCTACACAGCAGAAAGAAAGAAGGAGCTCCTCCCCTTCGTGACAGCACGGATGGAACTGGAGAGTATTTTCCTAAGTGAAATAAGCCAGGTGGTAAAAGACAAATACTATATGATCTCACATATAAGTGGAACCTTATCAACAAAACAAACAAGTGAGCAAAATAGAACCAGAGACATGGAAATAAAGAACTGACAGTGACCAGAGGGGTGGGGGGGATAAAAGGGGAAAGAAGGGAAGGGTCACATCAAGGAACACGTATAAAGGACCCATGGACAAGGACAATGGGGATAGAGGGAGGATTGAAAGTAGAAGGCTGGAGGTGGGTAGGGCAGGGGAGTGTAATGGGGGAGAAATGGGGACAACTGTAATTGAACAACAAAAAAATTTTTTTTAAAAATGAATTAAACAGGTGCTTATTTCTGAAACTGTTTTAGCTCCCCTTAGTCCTCCAACAGAAATACCAAGAAGCAAAGAAAGACAGCATTTGATTACAAATGCACTAAGAGAATACTGGACTGCACTTTTTAGTTCTTTAAAGTCTTTCAAATATAAACTTCTACAACTTGAGTAGCTAGCACTAACTTATAGCTAAATGTGGAAACAAAAATAGGAAAATGATTTTAATAGACATGTTTATGTGTGTGTGTCTACACACAAGCATGATGTATATACTTATATATAACATGAAATTTTATGACACTTTTAGGTGTTTTTCCATAAGAAGGTTATAAGTTTGAAGCAATAATTTCAATATTTCTTACAAAAAATTAAAGCAAGGTTTTCAAAAGACCATTTCCCAGCTCTTTCTTAGCAATTTCAGTTAGGGAATTGTTAGTACAAGTTTTATTAGCTGCTTCATCAAGTTCATATATAAATGTTTCAACACATACTACAAAAAGTATCATTTGTACTGAAAAGTTTACTTTTTTGAAATAAAGAGGATTAAATGAAGAGATCTGAATTTAAGTGCTATAGAACAATCTTAGATTGACTACTAAGTTGATTTTAACATCTTGCCACTAAGAAATTTACTTTGGTGTTTTCAACAAACATGAGGGTTAAAACATGCAGCTTAAAAGATGAGGCATAACTGAAGTAGGTTTCTTAAAAACAGATTTTAGTATCGCATAAAAAGGTTTCCTTGTCATGAACTCTTGTTATATGGAACGTTTTCCATTTTGTACTTTTTTCTAGCTAGTGCACTTACCAAGAAAGCTTCAAAAGCAAAAATATTTTCTTGGCCAAATAAGAGACTACTCTATTGAAAGTACAGGTATTGCTCTAGTGAAGTATATAACAAGTGTATGCAGAACCCAGTGGGAGTCCTTGGAACGTCTGAAAATGCCAGCATCAAGGGCCAAAAAGATTGAGGTCAGAGGAAACTATAACACTAGAACACTGATGGAAAAAGAAAAAAGAAAGGTTTAACAAAGTGATTTAGGATGTGGCCATGCTTATCAAACAGAACAGAATACGTTGAAAATCTGTATTAGAAGTGAGGCTTGGGTCTCCTGAGGGTGCCGCACAAAGTATTTTCTTTTGAAAAAGTTCAATTCAAAAAACATTTATATATTGTATACATTCATGTCCCAAGTATCTTTTGTATATATGGTCTAAATTTTGCCAGTCAACCATATGGGGTAGTAATATTAAATCCCTTTTAAGGATGAGTAGGCTGATTCAGAAAGGTTAAGTAATTTTTTCTGAAGTCATACAATTAACACATTACAGTCAGGGTATAATTCTAGGTTTACTTTACTTCCAAGTCTGGACTTTTCATGTTACCAAAGTGTCTGACCTAGGAGGTATAAAAGGAGCTATATATTCTAAAAGGAGGTATATATTCTACATATATATTTATCTACACACACATATGTAAAATACACAACCATGCATATACATAAATATGTACATTCTTTAATGCATATATATGTGTGCGCATGTGTGTACGTGTGTATATTCATATTCTAATTTTTTTACTTTCAGATTTTAGTAGGAAATGTAGTAGCCATCTGTATGACCTAGAAACGTAGATGCAAGGAATGGTTATATGACATAGTTTTAACAATATAAATTTTAAGACAAGGGTCAGCAAACTATAGGCAATGGGCCAAATCTCCCCCAGCTTCTGTTTTTTTATTGCCCACAAACTAAAAATGGTTTTTATAGTTTTCAATTGGTAGGAGAACATAAAAAAAAGAGAATAATACTTTGTGATACATGTGAATTTTATGAAATTCAAATTCCATGCCCATAAATAAAGTTCTGTTGGAATACAGCCATACTCATTCATTTACCCATTGTTGACGATGACATGCACACAACAGTGGAGCTGAGGGCTGACACGGAGACCGTGTGGCCCACAAAGCCTGAAAAATGTTTACTGTTCAGACTCCTGCTTCAAGAGAAAGCTTTCCTGCTTGGCTCACCAACAAAGTGCCATTACTCCGCATAACAAGAAAGCATTTATCAATAGGAATAGTCTGTCACAGCCAAAAATAACATGCCTGTCACTGCATGTGAGAATCACGTATCCAGCAATGGCAGGGAGAATAAGGCCTGGCTTATATGACTTGTTTCAACTGCATTACACAGGTCATATTTTAAATGCCCACTTAAGTGTGTAGTATCAATTTTTTAAAAAGCATAGTTGCGATACACCAAAACAAAATCATAGAAACAAATTATCTTATAAACCTCAAAACAGTGTGTAAAATAAATTTAATATAAATAAAACAAAACCTACTCATTTAGCAGCCAAGTCTATAAAAACCTAGACTACTAAAAATTTATAATACTTGACTATTGAAACCTGATCCTTCCTTAGATCTCATCTACCAATATTCTCTGGCATTAGTGAGATTACAGTTAAATGGTTTTGTTTTAACTAAAATACAAACATTTTTGGAAAAAATGTCTCTGCTCTCTAGCCCAGCCTAACTTGTGATTACAGTGGTCCCCCTCCTCCTACGATGGATATATTCCAAGACACCCAGTGGACGCCTGAAACTGTGGATAATATGGAACACTATATACCCTGTTCCCTATACATACACACCAATGATAAAGTTTAACTTATAAATTAGGCACAGTAAGTGGTTAACAACAATAATTAAAGATAAGAAAGTTGAATGTGGTCTCTCTCTCTCTGATAACCGATCTAACAACTGAGAGACTAGCTACTCAGTGACTAGCAGGGAGCGTCTTTGGCGTGGACACACTGGACAGAGGGACGATTCATGTCCCGGGGGGGCCAAGTGACATGTTTGCAGAGTTCACCACGCTACTCAGAAATGTACACTATTTAAAACTTATAAATTGTTTGGTTCTGGAATATCCCATTTGATATTTTCAGAACACAGTTCACCAGGGGTAACTGAAATCTTAGAAAATTAAACTGCAGATAAGAGGGAACTAACTCTATTAAGTTTGTAAAGTTGAAAATTAAAGTAGTCGCTCCATACGAGAGAATCACAAAGTCATCCCATCTTATTCTGGAATAATTTTGCCACAACACAAAATTCAATCTTACAAAACCTTTTTCTTGCATCTGGATTGATAGGAAATATTATTAATCTTCATTACTTGAAGACTTTGTATTTGTGAATTTGACTACTCACTAATATTTTGAAACTCCCAAATCAACACTCGTAAAGCTTTCATGGTTGTTTGTGAATGTATGCATAGTGACAAAAATTTGAGCTGTGCAACATACTCGTCCTAACTAAGGCTGAACAAGGCAATGCTCTGCCTTCTTGTTTCAGCTCTTGTAAACAAGTGTCCTTATTCCGGTCTGTGTGATGCCACATTGCTCACATTGTCTGCCTTTTATGGGTCATGTTGCTGTTTACAATGGCCCCGAGTGCAGTGTTGAAGTGCTATTCAGTGTTCCTAAGTGAAAGAATACTGCAATGTGCTTTGTGGAGAAAATGTGTTAGATAAGCTTCATTCAGACATGAGCCATAGTGTATTCAATGTTAAGAATCAACAATATATGTTAATTAAATAAGGTGTCTTTAGGAGAATCGCACATAAAATAAGGTTATATATTGATCGGTTGATGAAAATGTTTGACCGGAGGTTTGCATAACTAGTCCTGTATTTCCCACAAAAGCAACAATGTAGTATTCATTAGTCCAGTGGCTGCTGTGATACAGGACATAACAACTGCGGGTAATGAAAACCTATAGTATAAGCATGTTTTAGTTCACTGAATCCCTGTTTCTATCAAAGCACTTGAACATAGGAAGGACTCAAGGAAGGACTCAATACTTATTTTTGCTGATGGTTCCCAGATAGTGTTTGTAGCCATGGGATGTAAGGAAATGTAGAATTTAGAGGATCAATATTCATTCACTCATTCAACAGATAACATCTCAGGAGACAAGATGCTGTATCTACATGGTGTTTGGGGAAAGCCATTTGCTCTGAGATAGGAAATATGAATGAAAATGGGGCTATGTAATAAACCCAACAAGCCTGGGGAGACAGGGGGACATGGCAGACCTGACAAGCTCAGTGAGTAAAAGTAACCACACAGGGCAGTCCGATCACAAATTCCTAACTGGGCAGCCATCCCAGGCCTGCAGCTTCCTTAGCAATGTCCATCTTTACCTTCAATGAGCCTTGTCCACTATTCTTATGCATCTAAAAAAACATACCTTTGAAATACCAGAATACTTTTTTTTCTTAGACCTCTCAAAGGCACAACCACAGGCACACGAGCACAAGACCACAAAACCCCTTCTTTTAAGCTCGTTGCCCACATTTAACACCTCTATGTGCTATAAGTGTTAATTACTGTCCTGTACTCACCAATGTAAAAAAAGTATGTGTTTCTCCATTTCTCTTTTTATTCAGTCCTAGAAATTTTCCACTTTGCTTTCTCCTATCTCCTTAATCACCCACCAATGAACTTCAGGTACCCTCCTTACATTTTCTCCTTTGATTCAAATACATGAAAGGAACTGCAAAACTGTCATTCTCCAGAGCACCTTCTCAATCCATTGAGATCTTGTTTCCAGGCATATCCTTAAAATTTTGGCTCAAATAAAACTCTTATAAAGCTTTCTAAATGTTTGGAAATTCTTTTGTAGACAGAAACAACCAGTTAACCACTGACTCATTGCTCAGGAGAATCCATCCTGGATGCTGGCCTGTGAGGGCTTTGACATCAGGCTATCCTCAGATGCCTGCCCAACAGGAGACAGGAAGCCATTTAACAATGCAGCATCTCTGGTCCTCCCTGCTTCAGTGAAGAGTAAAATTAGCTTTCCTTGCTGCCACTTTCCCTTGCTATGTGTGAGCGAAGAAGTCTGCTTACCAATAGAAGGACTCACCATGGAAAATGTTTTGGTGGAAGTCTTTTGTCAATTCCTTAGAACAAAGGGGATTAAATGGTATATATCTGTCCCCCCATACATAACCTAGTATATCCTTTCTGGTTTTGATTTAAATAAACAGTTAAGTAGATAATACACATTTATAAAAACCAATGCTTTTTTTCCCAAATGAGTTAAATAAAAACCAAAAACATATACAGTAAAAGAAATGTTTCTATAATGATAAATAGGAAAAGCAAAATCACAAACTTGGTGACCTTAAAAAATCAGGAATAAAATACTGAATCATTGGTTTATTTGGACATGTTATCAAAGTAAAGTAAAAACCTAACACTTTCCCAAAGGTAAAGGCATTCTTCAATGACTTCATCTTCTTTTTTTCTTTTTGACCAATAAACATGACTTTCTCACTCTTATTTTTTGTTTTCCCTTTGAATTTTGAAAAATGCTAATGTTCTTTTCAAGTTTTTCCACTCGTAGCTTAAATATCCATTCTACAAAATGGAACATGGAATAAAATTAGGGTAGAGTGGGGAAAAAATAGCAAAAGTGCTGATAAACCAGAATTAACAGACCATAAAGAAGTGTACCCAGAAGACATACTTATCCTTGATCATCAAATAAGTACAAGCTGAGAATAAAACTTAGAGATGAGGTTAAATTTAAAATACATACGTTTTTACAACTATTGTCTTCAAAGATGGAAAACCATCACGTGAATCAGTCTACTTTCTAAATGCAGCTCTGGGTCCATGCTAATGGACAGCTTGCTGTGTCCCCACTGAGTTTTTAAAACATACTGTTTATCTTTTTTTAAGCACAAAAATGCAGAGCACAGGAGCAACTGCTTAGAATAGCTTTCCTGCTTGAGACAGAGTTATATTTCACTGCCACATCTAATTCCCCATGTCAGTCTCGAGGAAAGAGGCAATTCAATTGTCTTGAACTTGGAATAAGGGCCATAAGCTAAGAAATTTATGGAGTCAGGGAATGTTCTATTTTTCCATTTGTACATATCAGCATTTCCCAAGTATACTCCAGGGAACACTGGACTCAAGAGATGCTCTGTAAAAGTCTAAATTGATGCCCAAAATTCTACTTGGGCACTTGTACTTGCCATTTGTCCCTCCTAAAGATTTGGAAACATAACCCAACTCCAAAATGGCTTGCAGTATGGAGTGTGTTCAGCTTTGTTGAAATCAGTGCTTCTTTCCATTTTGTCAACTAACCTGCTTCAACATTTCCCGGATTTGTGGAATGCAATTTGGAAAACACTCACCTATTCAGGTCTAAAACAGTCTCTGAGCAGCAAATGTGTGAGGAGCTGCTTTCTGTCAGGGTGGCTTTAGTGATGCTGGGAAAAATAAGTGAGCTACAGGCAAACACAGCAAAGAAACCAAGGTGGCTATTCAGGGAGTAAAGGTTGAAGCTAAATGTGAAGAGATGGGTAAGATCAAGTCATTACTATTCCCTCAACCCCCCATTTACCAGGAAAGATGTCAGAATGGTAAAGGGTAAATCTGGCTTTAGCCTCCCCCAAAATGCATATTTTCCCTGCACAGAGAATCTGAGCAGGGCTCAGCTGGAATGCACTCCTCATCTTCTCCCAGGACCTTCAGCATATCTAAGAAATTTGTTTTAACAGAGAGGTTCTAGAGAAACAAGAAGACTCTCATCGTTCCATGACTTCATCTTCACATTCTCTCTTGTCACTGCCCACCCACCCAAAGCCCAGCTCCTTCACTGAGGCATGTGGGAGGAGATTTCAAGGCCACCTGTGCACTTTTCTCTGTGTACAGCAGCCATTTTACATTAAAGGTCACCGCCTTCCTAGCCTGAGTGGATTCAGAATAACCACATTCCAAGGCAGAGAGAAAGACAGGGGTTGGGGAATTCCATTAGCCTCTCTGGGTGCATTCAGGAACAGGAACCCAGACAAGCTGACAGGTGGCCGGCCTTTGGAAACTTGTGGGGCCCAGTGTAAAGAGAAGAGGAAGAAGCAGCATACTTTTTTTAAAAAAATAAATGAACACAATAAAGTAAGAGGGTGCTTGTGAGAGTAAAATACTATTGTTAAAATGGTAGCAAGTCAATGTCTAAATCAAAGGAAGCAGGTGCTACAGCCCAGCTGCCTGTTGTAAGCAGGTAGCAGGTACTTCTCACTTCCCACCGCTGCCCCCCAACAGAGGGGCAGGTTGTAAGTAGCTGTAATTAGGACAAACATTAATTAAGGAATTAAATATGTGTTAATCACCAGGTAGTTGACAATTTATGTTTTAATGAACAGTAATTAACCTGCAATTAGCTGTATTCTGTGCAGGTTACCATTGTGATTTGTACCTGTAGAATACTTTCCTATAAATAAGGAAAGCTACATAAAATGACGACTGTGCCAAGAACACTTTAAGAAATGTCTTGAAACTGTAAATGCATAATAAAGATCGTATTGGGGGAAAGACTACAAAATGAAGAGATGCCCAAAACATACTACTAAGATTACTGCAAGTACACAGGGTGTTTGTGTATAGTTTCACTGAAAATGTTCCTAAATCGAACAACTACGAAACTCATATTCTGACCAAGATAAAAACCACTCAGTATTTTGCAGCCAAACCTGAGAGAGAAATGGATATTTTTGACAAAAACACAGGCATGTGAGGGACAGCAGAGAGGGGAGAACCCAGAACAGAAATTCCCGTGCTCCCTGGAGCACTTGCTCCTCAAGGTAAAAGTCAGAGTCCAGACAGGCTGACTCTGGGAACCCTCAGAAACCACACCTCACGTTTTTGCATGATAGCACTTCTGGAAGGTTGTGGGGGAAAGGAACTTGGTTTACCTTACTCCACTCAGTGTTTCACTAAAGGATTTGTTCCTGACACTCTTTTGCACTGAACACATTTTCTCATTCCATGAAACACACTTAAGGTGTGACATAGCAGGGATACACCACTCAACTAATAGTTGATTCCTTTTTTACTGTCTTCCACAAATCTTAATCTCAACAAATGACCACCATTTATTGAGAGGCTAGCTTTTTCTTTCATCTTCATGTCCTGCACAGCCTTTATATTTAGTCCTGTAACTAGGGAAGTCCCAATAAGTTTATATCAGATGCCTGAGTTTATAAACAAACAGGGCTGATATTCAAATCCAGGTCTGTCTGACCTAAAGCGTATGTTTTTTTACTACACTATGATTCTGCCCATTTTCAAACCATACGAAATTCCTTTAAAAGAGTTAATTCATAAGTCATACCAAAGCTACTTTAAAAAGTGCAAAACACATGTTTTAGAAAAACTACTGTATGAGTATAAATTAATCTACTAGTATTTCAAGTATCTGTTCATTTTATATTAACTTTTAGATCTCTAAAATATATATTACAACCTAAATATTAATGTACAGGTGATGTCTGGATGAAGCTGAGTCCCTGTGCAGTGGGAGAAGGTTTCTCAAGGGTACTGCCTCCTTTAGATGTCCTGTCCTCAGACTTTGGGCTCCAAAGCAGCCTATCTATGTCCTGAGAATGTGCCATTTGGATATTAACTTTCATGAGCCGTGTTCACAAGGGAAAATGTCACACACACACACGCGCACATGTGATACCAGAAAAATATTTTTTTTTGTATTTTACAATTAGAAATACAATAGTCACATAAAACAGACTTACTTCCTCAGGCTAGTGCAGAACTCCTTATAGAAAAATCCATATGGGGAATGAATTCAACAGCAGACAGACTCATGCATGTTCACGTCTCAGTAGGGGTGCTCCAGCCTCACAGGCTGGGGACCGAGGAGTGTGGCAGGGGAGCCCCTCCCCAGGGCCGTGCTTTTGAACACAGAAAACTTATGTTTCTGACTTTTTTTAAAAGATTTTATTTATTCATTTATAGAGAGAGGAGAAAGGAGGGAGGCAGGGAGAAAGAGGGGAGAGAGAGAGAGGGAGAGAGAGAGAGAGAAGGAGAGAGAGAAAGAGAGAGAGAAGCATCAATGTGGAGGAGATATACATCAATCGGCATGCAACCCAGCCAGGGCTGTTTCTGACTTTTTTTCTAATCATTTCCTGTTTGGGTGAAACGTTAGGCCAGGGGTGGAAATTGGATTTGGTAGGTGTTTTCCTTTTTCATCTCTATTATTATAGCTTGTTTTCTCATCCCAACTGGGAAACATCATTCAGGTATCATATGGTGATTTTAAGACCTATTGCTCAGAGTTTATAAGTTTCCTGCTGACATCTCCCTTTTATCATCAAGAGTGCCATTTACATTTACCTAACAGCTTACATTACTATTAGGGTAATGACTTCAGTATGTTTACTACTAAGCAGATAAAGGGAAAATACAAGGTAAGTACTATCTTAACTATGCCTGTAAAACTTTAAAGTCTGCTTGAAGTGCTCAAGAATTAAATGAACAAGTACATTTTTAGGGGATCCAAACCTTTTACAAATGTTGATCACCAGGTTCTTGAACACTTAGCAACACTATATAAAATAGTCTCTACAAATCCATCTTTAAATTCAAAGCATGAACCTATTTCTAATGAATCACCCACTGAAACAAAAATCTAGAATGAGAATTAAATTCTAGTTCAATATGATAAATCATGGGCTGATCAGTAGTGTGACAGCAGTCAGAGGGAAGTGGGAAGGCTTGCAGGTTAGGGTCACAGTTCACAATTAGGAGGCAGAATACTTTATTCAAAGGAGGTCAGTAACCTTTCATCTCAAAGAAGCAAAATACACATTCTTTTTAAATGCACATGGAACATTTTCAAAGACAGACCACATGATAGGACACAACAAGCCTTATCAAATTCAAGAAAATTAAAATCATATTGAGCATTTTCTCAGACCACAAGGGCTTGAAACTGGAAAACAACCTCAAGGAAAACACTCAAAAACATTCAAATTCATGGATACAGAATAGCATGCTATTAAACAATGAATGTATTAATAATGAGGTCAAAGAAGAAATCAAAAAGTTTGGGAAAATAAATGAAAATGAACTCACAACAGTCCAAAACCTATGGGACACAGAGAAGGCAGTCCTGAGAGGGAAGTTCATAGTGATACAGGCCTACCTTAAAAAGATAGAAGCATTTCAAATAAATAACCTGACCCTACAGCTACAAGAACTGGAGAAACAACAACAAACAAAGCCCAGAGTGAGCAGAAGGAAGTAAATAATCAAGATCAGAGCAGAATTAAGACATAGGGACTAAAAGAGCAATTCAAAGAATCAAAAAATCCAGGAGCTAGTTCTTTGAAAAGATAAACAAAAATGACAAGCCTTTAACCAGACTCATCAAGAAAAAAAGAGAGAGGACCCAAGTAAATAAAATCAGAAATGAAAGAGGAGAAATTACAACTGATACCACAGAAATACAAAGGATTATAAGAAATTACTATGAACAACTATATACCAAAAAATTTGAAAACCTGCAGAAAATGGACAAATTTCTAGAAACCTATACTCTTTCAAAACTGAATAAAGAAGCAGGAAGCCTGACAGACTGGTATTAGCTAGTGAAACTGAAGCAGTAATCAAAAACCTCCTGGCACACAAAAGCCCTGGACTGTATGGTTTCACAGGAGAATTTTACAAAACATTTTAGGAAGAGCTAACCCCTATCCTTCTCAAACTATTCCAAAAAATCCAAGATAGAAAACTCCAAAACACTTTTTATATGGACAGCATCATCCTAATTCCAAAACCAGATAAAGACACACCAAAGAACAAAAACTACAGGCCAATATCTCTGATGGACATAGACAAAATTGTTCAACAAAATGTTCATAGACTAAAATCCTCAAAATATTGGAAAACTGCACCCAGCAATATATTGAAAAGGTCATACACCATGATCAAGTGGGACTCATACCAGGGGTGCAAGGATGGTACAATATTCCCAAATCAAGAAACATAATACATCACTTAAACAAAAGGAAAGACAAATATCAAATGATCATATCAATAGAAGCAGAAAAAGCATCTGATAAGGTACTGCACCCATTTATGATAAAAACACTCAGCAAAGTGGGAGTAGAGGGAGCAAACCTCAACATAATAAAGGCCATATACAAGACACCTACAGCCAACATCACACTCAATAGGCAAAAACTAAAAGCTTTCCCACTAAGATCAGGAATAAGACAAGGGTGTTTGCTTTCACCAATTCTATTCAATATAGAATTATAAGTTCTAGCCACACTGATCAGACAAAAAAATGAAATAAAAGGCATCCAAATTGGAAAGGAGGAAATAAAGGTGTTACTGTTTGTAGATGACATGATAGTGTATATAGAAAATCCTATAGACTCCACCAAAAAACTACTCAACATAGTAAGTTAATTTGGCAAAACAGTGGGGTACAAAGTCAATATTCAGAAATTGAAGGCATTTTTCTGCATTTGGAATGGAATATCAGGAACAGAAATCGAAAAAATTACATTTGCTAGAGCAACAAGAAAAAGGATGGGAGGAAAAGATAGATGATTGTACTTCAACAATTAAAATAAAATTTAAAAAAATAAATATAAGAAAAATAAAGTACCTAGGAATAAACGTAACCAAGAAGGTAAAAGAGCTATACTCAGAAAACTACACAACACTGAAGAAAGAAATTAAGGAAGACAAATAAATGGAAGGGTATACTGTGTTTATGGAGTGGAAGAATTAGTATCATCAAAATGTACATACTACCCAGAGCAATTTATAGATTCAACACAATCCCTATTAAAATATCAATGACATATTCCACAGATATAGAACAAACATTTCAAAAATTTATATGGAACCATGTATGACCCTGAATAGCCTCAACAATTTTGAGAAAGAAGAACAAAGTAGGAGGGATCACAATACCTGATATCAAACTGTATTACAAGGCCACTGTAATCAAAACAGCCTGGTACTGGCATAAGAAGAGACACATAGATCAATGGAACAGAATAGAGAGCCCAGAAATAAACCAATTTCTCTATGGTCAATTAATATTTGATAAAGGGGGCAAGAGCATAAAATGGAGTAAAAATAGCCTCTTCAACAAATGGTGTTGGGAGAACTGGACAGCTACATGCAAAAAAATGAAATTCAACCACCAACTGACACCATACACAAAAATAAACTCAAGATGGATAAAAAGACTTAACTATAAACTGTGACAACATAAAAATCCTAGAGGAGAACATAGGCAGAAAAATCTCAGATATTCCATGCAGCAATATTTTCACCAATATATCCCCAAGAGCAAGTGATATAGAGGAAAGAATAAAGAAATGGGACTTCATCAAATTATAAAGCTTCTGGACAGCTAAAGAAAACATCAGTAAAATGAAAAGGGAACCAACTGTATGGGAAATATATTTGTGAATAATACCTTGGACAAGGGTTTGATCTCTAAAACATGTAAAGAACTCATACAACTCCACTTCAGGAAGACAAGCAACCCAATTAAAAATGGGCAAAAGACCTGAAGAGACACTTCTCCAAGGAGGACATACAGAGGGCCCAGAGACATATGAAAAGATGCTCAGCATCACTAGCTATCAGACAGATGCAAATTAAAACCACAATGAGATACCACTTCACACTGGTCAGAAACAAAACAACAAACCACAAGTGATGGTGCGGTTGTGGAGAAAAGGGAACCCTAGTCCACTGTTGGTGGGAATGGAGACTGGTGTATCCACTGTGGAAAACAGTATAGAATTTCCTCAAATAAGTAAAAATGGAACTGCCTTTTGACACAGTAATTCCACTGCTGCGATTATACCCTAAGAATCCTGAAACACCAATTCAAAAGAACCTATGTGTCCCAATGTTCAAATCTCTATTATTTACAATAGCCAAGTGCTGAAAAGAGCCTAGGTGCCCATCAGTAAATGAGTGGATCAATAAAATATAGTACTTTTACATAATGGAATACTATGCAGAAGGGAAGGAAGGAAGGAAGGAAGGAAGGAAGGAAGGAAGGAAGGAAGGAAGGAAGGAAGGAAGGAAGGAAGGAAGGAAGGAAGGAAGGAAGGAAGAAAGAAAGAAAGAAAGAAAGAAAGAAAGAAAGAAAGAAAGAAAGAAAGAAAGAAAAGAAAGAAAGAAACTCCTACCCTTCACAACAATATGAATGGAACTGGAGAGTATTCTGCTAAGTGAAATAAGTCAGGAGGTTAAAGGTAAATACCGTATGATCTCACATATAGGTGGAACCTAATCAACAAAACAAACAAGTGAGCAAAATAGAACCAGAGACATGGAAATAAGAGCAAACTGACAGTGACCAGAGGGTAGGAGAGAGATGGATAATGGGAGAAAGAAGGGAAAGGGTCAAGTCAGGAATGTGTATAAAGGACCCAGGGACAAAGAGAAGGTGGGGAGTATTGAATGTGGGAGGTAGAGGTTGGGTAGGGCAGGGGAGAGTAATGGGGGAAAATGGGGACAACTGTAATGAAAAACAATAAAAAAGAGATCAATGAAAAAGAATTCATTGAAAATGACAATGGTTTGCTATACAGTACTACCTTTCTTTTAATATAGTTGGATAATTCCTTCTGAAACGCTAATCTAAGACTTTATAAATTAAATCATTCCTTTAATTTTGATGGTCTGAGTTAGATGTATTAAAGGCTGCTATGGACTGCGTGTGGTAACCACCTCCCCAAATTTATGTGTTAAAACCATAAACCCCAATGTGATGATATTTTGAGATGGAGCTTTAGGAGGTAATTAAGTTTATATGAGGTCATGAACATGGAGCCCTCATGAGATCAGTGTATGTATAATAAGAGGAAGAGAGACCAGGGCACATTCTCTCTTTCCACATGTGGAGGAAAGACCATGTGAGCACACAAGAGAAGATGAGGAAGTAGCCATCTATAAGCCAGAAAGAGGGCCCTCACCAAAAAGAAAGAGGAGCAAATCAAGGCACAGGCAAGCAGGACATACCCTCTGATATTGTCTAGAATTGTGTCCTACTGGCCTCTACCCAGCACAAGCCTAAGAATGAGTTGAGAGCAAGTTCCAGCGGGCCAGTGGTAGGGAATGTCACAGTACTACGCCTTATCTACTTTTGGAAAGTCTCCTCCAAAAGAAGTTTCTAAAAACATTCAGCTTCTTAGCCTAGCCAACCATACAGAAGCCCTTTGAAGCCTAGCCTCACCAAACCCACTTCCCCTGCTTCCATTTTAATTTCTGAAAGATGAAACTTTCCCCCAGAGGCCATATTTCTGAATTATACCACAGACATATAAAAATAAGGTTATTCATTAAATAGAATATTTTCCTCTGGGAGAAAAAATAGTTTTTACTCTTTTTTGTTTTATAAGTACAAACAAGACTTGTACATTAGGGAAATTTTAGAATATGGCAGATGAAAGAGAAAAATCAAATCACTAGCTGGGGAGATACCATTTTTAAATATATTTATTTCAGCATATACTGTAGAATATATATATTTAATTTAAAGAATAGGATTTAATATATGGCTTTCTACAGATTTTTTTCACTTAACAACATAAGCTTAAATTCATCATTAAATGGTTCTCCACAACATTATTCTTAATACTTGCAAAATAAATTTCTTTATTGAGGTAGCATATATTAACTAATCATCTACTGTTAGAAATAATACTGTTTCTAATTTTTCAATTATTATAAATAAACTGCCCTGAATATCCTTGTAGTTAATTATTTGCAACCACTCTTCATTGTTTCCATAGAGTGAATTCCTAACAATAGATTACTAAACTTAGATATGTCTAAAATTTAGCATCTTTAAAATATATTGCCAAAGTATACTCTATTAAATAAAGATTTATAACAATTTACATGTGAATTACAGCTTTCACTACCCCTTCATTTCCATTTAAGAAACATTTATCTCTTGTTAAATACCAGATGTTGTATAGGTATGAGGGTACAAAAATAAATAAAGCAAGGAATTTACAGCTCATTTACTCCCATTGATGCATCTTGTTAATAAACATCAAACCTATAGAATGGATTCCTGGGTGCCATTCACACCCTTCAGAGGGCAAGCAGTCCCGAAGAAGACCCACTTTTCCTTTCCCTGAGTCTACCTGAGCACGTCAATTAAACACAAGAGGTGAGATGACCTTGGTTCAAGACATGTTTCATTTGGCTCCTGAGTGAGCCAAAGGAATTAAGAAAAAGCAAACTATCACAATCCTCTTAATGGGTCCTCTTAGCTAGAAATTGAATTGTTTTTAAAAATCAAGTTGTTTTTAAAGGTGCTGTGGACAAAAGGAGAAAGAGCACCAAATGCCACTGTCACTAATTTCCCACCTTTGATCCCAAGTTCGGATGCTTTTGCATTACAGGAACTCTCCAACAATCAGGATGTGACAGGAAGATTTCTTTTGTACCACTTCTTAATTTTGTTGGACCTCCTCCTTTGTTACTTTAAATGAGAACTCAGAGTGGGCAGTGTGGGTCTCAAGAGAACATTCCCAATGACAGCAGCAAGGACAGCAGCCCTCCCAAGAACTTGGCTTACACAGGGTATTTTCTTCCCATTGCTTATGTGGTGGGAGCTGACTCCAGAAGGGCTCACTTCTTAATGACTCATCTACTCCTGAGATCCACTGATGGAAGAAGGGGCTTTTTCTTTTAG
>CM052547.1:42928826-43079842 GCA_028533065.1 Trachops cirrhosus | reverse complement strand
GAACTTATGCACCCAAATGTTCATAGCAGCACAATTTACAATAGCTAAGTGCTGGAAACAACCTAGGTGCCCATCAGTAAATGAATGGATCAAAAAACTATGGTACATTTACACAATGGAATTCTATGCAGCTGAAAGAAAGGAGTTCATACCCTTTGCAACAGCATGGATGGAGCTGGAAAGCATTATGCTAAACGAAATAAGTCAGGCAGTGAAAGACAAATACCATATGATCTCACCATTAACAGGAACCTAAACAACAAAACAAAGAAACAAGTGAAATATAACAAAAGACACTGAAATAGAGGACAGGTAGTCAGTGACCAGAGAGGAGAGGGGAGGGAATTCCAGGGGAGAGGGAAGGGTTTACAGGAACAAATATAAAGGACACATGGACTAAACTAGGGGGGTTGGAAAGGGGAGGGAGGAGGGGAGAAATGAGTGGGCGGGCTGGAATGGGAATAAAGGATAGAAACTGTAATGAATAAACTAAAATAAAAAATTTAAAAAAAAAGAAAGTAAAATATCCTTGCAGATGGCACTTCCTGTCCTGCAGCAAGGTTATTGCTTTTTTTCTAATAACAATATACACATAAACAAGTTTGAATTGTGTCTTTTACTCCTTTCTAAAGGTAATATTCCAAAAAAAAGCCTAAATACACTTGCTTTCAAATAGCATAAATGTTCTTTACATTGGTATAAAAAATACCAACACTTCTTACACATTCTGTTTATACAACAGAAAACTAGATTTTTAGAAGTTAGAAGGTTCATCACAACATGAAATGAAAACAAAGAGCATACCTGATAGAAGTTGGGCCAAAAGGTACTAATGGCCAGTTCTGCCCTGTTCCATGTACGTGTTGGGTCTCCAGATATATTCCAGATAGGATTCCCCAAAGGCCCATTATTGACCTTCACGTAGACATTGAGTAACCCAGGAGCAGAATTACTCTTGCTGGATACAAAATAGTGAAAATCAATGCAGTGAGTATCATTTTCTTTAAGTTGAGGTAAGAGGAGTTGGGCTCTCTGCCCCTCAGATCTCCCAGATGTGTTCACCAACATGAAAGAACCTGTGAAAAGAAAAAGAAGTCACAATCCAAAACACAGCTTTCTAGTCACTTCTGAAAAGGCACCATCATTACATGGGTTGACCTTGAAATTCTAGACATACTTAGGCTTTGAAAATCCCATTTCTTTCATACACTTTCACCCCCCAAATATTCTCAAGATCAGTGAATGGGAAATTCCTTTGTTGTCACTGGGATTAGTCTCCTAATCAACAGAAATATGCATAACTGGCAGGCAAGCACTGAACAATCTGGTAGTCACTAGCTAAAGGTGGCTATTTAAATTAAAATTAACTAAAATTCCATAACATTAAAAGTTTAGTTCCTCAGTCACACTAACCACATTTCAAGTATTCAATAGCCACATGTGGCTAGTTGTCCCATACTGGGCAGCAGAACTATCAAACCTTTCCATTATCTCAGAAAGTTCTATTGAAGAGCACTATGTTATAACGGTACCACAATCTGCCAGTCAGATCCACTTTCAGATTCCCACATGACCTAGAGAAAGATAACAGATTGGTCTGATCAGAGGAATCTTAGAAAGCTTTATTAGCCCTATGATGTTCCTCATAGTCAATATAATACAATTCTTGCAGTTCAGCTCCCACCACCCCTCCCCCTCTGCTATAACAGCTGACTTCTTGATAGTGGGGGTGTTTTCATGACTGGGCATACTGAAGAAGCTTTGCTCCAACTGGAGGATGGTCATTTTTAAAAGCATCCGGAAGCTTTTCCCTGTCTTTACGTCATGGGACTAACCCACCCATAGAAGCATTTCCATGTGGAGTCAAACTTACCAGATACTCTGACATTAACTGTGCCCCTTGGGTCATCCCCAAGTTTAAGATCCACAGAAATGGCAACTAAATTATATGAATTTATATACCACATAAAGAAAGATAAAATCAAAATGTTCTAAAATGAAAGGGAAAATATGTCATTATAAGTCCTCTTTAGCAGACAGAAAAATGTACTGACTCTCTGAGGCGGAACAGCTAAACCTGGAGTATAAAGATGACAAAAAAAATACTACTCAAGTTGAACTAATGATTTCTAGTAGGTGAGGAGACTATTACCCTTGACTATTCCTTTGAAAACTCTCCTCTTATGAACCATAATTTTCAAGTAGGTATATGTATGTGTATGTGTGTGTGCGTGTATGTATACATATATATATAGTTTACATCAAGCATATGTATAAACATACATACATAATACTAGAAAAACTGTGGAATTTTTATCTTGTCTACAAGGTATAATTTCCTAAACAACAAAATGAGAAGACTACCTTTCCCAGGGGATTATCAGGACTAAATAAGAAAACACACGTAGATAATTTCTTTATAAATTAATAGGCTGTTGTAAAGGAAGCAGTATTAAAAAATGTTTGCTTATGGCTATTCCCTTCACAGTGTTCCTATATGAGATGAGCTAGTGTTAACACCATTTAAGATAAATAGGAACTGTCTCAGAGAACGATTAGGAAGGAGCTTGTCCAGACTTTAGGATGAGTTAATGGCAAAACCAGAACTTTGAGCCTCTGAGTTTCAGCCCATTTCTCATCCTGCCACACTCTAGCAACCCCATGCTTCTTTGCGTGCTGTCTGACCATATGTGAAAAAACACCCCCTTCCCAACAGTAGAGGGAAATTATGGCAGCTATTTGAAAATGGAGCAATTTTTCAAGAGATAAATGTTATGCACCTGTAATACGAAAGCCAAGCCACAACGGAAGGGTTATCTATGGAACATTTATTCCAGTAATAAGGAAAAACCTGAAATGTGATTTTAGAAAGAGTTGGGGACAGAGAAATGGAACAAGTGGCAAGAGAATTCCATTGAAATGACTTGGGTTAGCCAAATACTACAAAATGTAAAAAAAAAAAGCTCCGAAATATACAGGGTTGATCAACTCCATAAGAATACTACAGCATGCTTTTGGTGTTTATGACATTAGTTAAAACTGTACTTTACTGCTCTGAGTAAAACATAAGCAGTTTTTCCCCTCTATTCAATCATTTGGGGCTCTGTTACCTACAATATAGCTACCCTGTATACTGAGGCATGGCATGGCCTTCAGGCCAACTCTGAATCCCCAAGACCTAAATTTAGTATTGCCACACTGGCAACATCATCTCTTGCAGTGTTTCCATCAATTAAACTTGAGCAACCATGGATGGCAAACATGACAATATGTGAAGGATGGCAAAAGTCTGTGTTTCCCAAGTCCTGTGAAGTCTAGTTTGGATACTTGGGTGAAGCTGAAACAGATGTGTCCCTTTTCACAGATAGGTATAAACTTGGTAACTTCCTACCATACTGTTCAGGACATTATCAAAATTCCCTAAAATACTGTTTATCTATCCTCTAATACTTCAATGCTCCATTCCAGCACAAAATGCTCTGTCAGCTTTTTGAGCTGTTAAAAATATATGTAATCCTTTTTTTTAAAAAAAAGGTTTTATTTATTTATTTTTAGAGAGGGGTAAAAGAATGAGAAAGAGAAGGATAGAAACATCAGTGTGTGGTTGCCTCTTGTGTGCCTCCAACTGAGGACCTGGCCCACAACCCAGGCATGCGCCCTGACTGGGAATTAAGCCAGTGACCCCTTGATTCACAAGTCAGCACTCAATTCATGGAGACACACCAGGTGGGGCAAAATATACAGAATTATTTATGTTGAGGTCAAGGAGACATTCTAAGTTACATATGCAAATAGTTCTAATTTTTATATCCTATTTTGCTTTTTTTGCCTTTTTAAGCCAGAATTCAGTCTGTTTTGTTACATGGCAAGCGTCTGTAATAAAGATTAGCTCAAATAGGATTAGCAAAATGGGGAGTGACATCCAGATAACACAGTAGTCTCTTTGGCTCCTGTGTGATTTTATTTTTTTGGATGTTAAAGTTTTAGAGTGATCAGTGGCAATTTTTTTCCTTAAATAAAAGGTTATATGATAGCTGTTAAACAAAGCTTGAGATCCTGCAGAAGTGTATTTGCTTAGTCTAAGAAGTGGCAAGAAGTTCAGTGTTTTCTAGAGCCATTCCTCTTTCTCCCCTTTTAAGGTGTCTGGGAAACTTCAGGAACAGATAAAGGAACTATGGAGCTTCTGCCCCCATCCTGAATGTAAAAGGAAAGAACATGGACTGATGAAGACAAGCCCCAGATCATGTTTTTAAGTTGAAAGAGAAAGTGGTCCCCAATAGAAGGGAATGACTTCGAGGACCTGTTAATGAGGAGGAGGAGACTGGAGCCCTAGGGTACAGGGCTAAGATGGATTCACAGGGATTCTAAATGCCAGGTGGGAGTTATGGGGTCAGTGTTTTGATTTGATTAGGGTTGTTACTGTTTGTATTGGTTCTCTGGCTGCAGAACTGCATAGACTGTGAGTGGTCTGCCCCAACCCCATTTTTCAAACAAGATCTATCATTGTGTTTGATTTTGTGAAATTAGTCAAATATGTTCCAATTACATGTGTGTAGTATTGGTGGAAAGGTCTGCTCTACCAACACTGTCTTCCTCCTTCACTTGTTCTGGCCCTCAGAAAGCAATCCATCTGGGTTGCCTCCACAGTGTCAGGTAAGTTATCCTTCTTCCCACTGTCCAGAAACCAACTGAGCATCACTCTGATGTCCACACACACAATTTTTTAGAGGAAAAGTCTCCCTTCACTGTAAACCCATTCCTCGGGTCATTCCCCTGAGAGGTCCCCCTTTTTTATTCCTCCAGGTTCTCCCAATTGGTATTTCTATGCAGTTCCCACAATCAATGCTTATAAAGGTACCTGGACAATGCTTACCACGTAGCGTAAGCTCAAGTACCATTTGTGAGTATCATTATGATTATTGTGTTTCCTCATATCTCCTAAATGCATGACTTCTCTAAATTTTCTGCAATCCCTTAGCAGTTAGTTCTATAGATGGCCATCTATCCACTTCCCAGACTTCCTGATCCTATCCCGTTTCACCCAAGTGATACTTTTTAAGTTTCCTTTCTTGATGAGAGCAGACCACTAGTATTAAAGTATTACAAAACTTGATGAATTGAGTATTGATCTCAATTTTGCCCCTACATTTAAGCTTTGGGAAGGGAAGCTTTATTTCCATGTGACCATGAGAATTTACTTCATGGTTTTAAAGTATAAGAGGTAACATGTCAGCCAACAGTATTTTCTGACATCAGTGCACATTCTCTTATAGTGAGTTTACAGAAGTGTGAACGTTTATGGTTAGCATAGTCTAGCAACCCAGAATCCTCAGGTAAATTCATAGTTGTGCATAAAGAATAGGAGGTGGCAGAGAAGAGATGTCTTTTAATTGTTTGAATTTATCATCTATTTGCTATGAAAGTAAAGTCAACTCACCAGCTGGATGTTTTAAAAATTCAAAACATTTATATTCAATTTTAGACTAAGTCTGGTTTTTAAAATATCCCTATATGGCTGAATGTTTAATTTTCACCTTCTACTTCAATGTTTTGACTGTGAGGAAATGAATTCTCAAAGAGTAATTTGGTCTCCCTTGGTATTTCTTTACCTTGACTTTTTTCCCCTACAAAAAAACATTCCAACTGGGCAAATAAATAAAAGAAATCAGAATTCAAATTACCACAGAAATTCTGTTTGTGTTTAGATAACAATTCTTTTTAACCACTAGTATGGCAGAAGAGAAGATAACATCTTGGGCAAATGAGAAGGGTCCACGTAATGGAGTGGGCTTCCAAAGGGGCAGTCTTTCCATGAAAACTGGGAAGGCTGTTAAGAATAATTATTTTCATCTTTTTGAAAAGAAAAACTCTGCTATGGGAACATGCAATATTCACAGTCTTGAATCTTTGGATGAATTAAATTCAGCTTAATCATATCCACTGGCAAACGCTTTTGATTAGACTACTTCTGTCACTGTTTGCAACTTTGCAACAGCAGCAATAACTATATATAATTAGGTATTCCCTTCTACCCCATCATTGACGTTTGCATTGGTGTGGTAGGGGCTCTTGCTTTTTAAAGGCTAAGGAAACTGTATGAATTCTCTTCCTACATTGGAGAAACTTTGTGCATCCAACAACAAAGGGAGTGTTTTCCATCCTCCAGCAGGAAGAGAGAATTATGTGTTATTAAATACTTTGGCTGGCAGAGAAGCAGCATTTTATGAACTTTAAGGCCATTATAAAATTCATCTTTTAAGTCTCTTAGTTTTGATAAAAGCTCACAGATCATTTCACTCCCTTTGGCTGTTTCATCTTCATTTTTCCCTCTATGACCTTCACATTTATGAACTCAAGATCCAAAAGCTACATACAAAGGTTGCAAGTTCCCTCTTTGCTAGCAGATAATCCTGACTCTAGTTTACATGTTCATTTGTGCTTCTTCTAACCCAGTAAAATACACCACTTGTATCTAGAGCAGTGCTTCTCAAACAATCTATGGTGAAGGAGCAGTTTTTAAAATTTCTGATGCATCTCAGACCAAGCTTATATAAAGCACAATAAACACAGATTTTTAGAAAAAAGAAATAAAAAACATGCAAAATGCAAGCACAAATTTGTTATTAAATAAACATAAAATTAGTCTGTCAAATTCCTCTAAAAATTTCTAAAGAGTTGCTCTCAATTTCTGTACTGGTCATGGACCACTTCTCATCCGCAGACCACACTGAGTGGCATAGCCTTAAAGTTACAGGGGTATAGCATTCTTGGCTTTGAAATACATGTTTTTCTCTTAGCAGTGTAAGAGAAACGCTGAGACAGGTCAATTGAAAGAAAGAAATGGGAAAAAATGGAACTCTCTATTTCTTAACCAAACATTAATGGCTATAAAGCCAAGCCCTTTGGCTATGATAGAAAGTGGTAGAAGAAAATGAAAATGAAGTATAGGAAACAAGTGGATAAACAGAGAAGAGGCAAACTCGATCATGGTGAGTGAGTGCAATGACAAAAATGAGACTCTGAATTCAGTAAAGAACTGGCTTCCAGGCAAGGAGAAAAGGAAGAGAGCTCAGTAGGCCAGGGCACGTGGAATCACGGCATAGGTTCGCTGTTTGTAAGGGGAAGGGGAAAATGCAGGAAAGTAAACTGTGTCACCCAGTGCCTAGGCTAGGTGCTCCATATACTCCATCTCATGAACTCTCTCAAACAAGAATGACCTGAAGAAACACAGAGAAAAATTAACTCACCAAAGGGTCCCAATGACAGTATCTGATAAAGCAAAGGGAATTTGAATTTTTTACATATAAGCTCCAAATGCAATTCTCTAAAACCAATATTTTTCAAGTATTTTGTCCATATAATACCAGTATATTGTATCTTGCAACTCAGCATACATGTATGTTATATGTGCATACATAACACTTACATACACATATATTCAGACACAAACTTTCATGAAAAAAATGTGTTACTGTACTTCTTACCATGTGCACCTGTATGATATTCACATTTCCTATTCTACCCTACCTCATTTTGCAACTTTAATAAGTAAATGAATGCTGGGTGTAACCCCCAATTGATTCCACAGCCCACGAGTGCTTTAAGGCCATACTACAACTCCTTCCCAATAACTCAAACCAATAAGATCTAAAGTGTGCTCTGCCTCTTTGGTAAGACAGCTTTTCATTTTTAATTTGTAATTTCAAACTGATCTCATCCCTCAAATAACAAGATACCAGGTTTCATCCCTCCTCCTGCTCCCTCAGGCAGTGGTAACAATGGTCCTAAAAATATGTATTTTCTGATGAAAGAACTCATGAAACAGGGAAGATAAAACCTGTGGAGAAATAAATGAACTCAGGCACCAAAGCTCAAAGGGAACAAAGCCTCTGCGGGGAGGTGCCACCATCACTTTAAAAATACTTATTAGCACCCGTTTCAGCCTGAACAAACAGCTGTCTCCATAGCCACATTTACGTTCTGCGGACCAGATGTCAGACATCCTTCCTAAGCTAATGTCTCTTCTGTGTCCCTTTCAAAAATTTCACCCTACTACAAACAATACTTATTTTGCAATCACTAGAGAATAAAACTCTAATAAAAATTTTGTCTCTTTACCTAAATGTCCTACGTCCCTTTCTATTTTGCCCTATGGCTTCTTGTCTTTCTTGTGCACTCTCAATGATTACCAGGCAAGACCCTTTGTTAGCTGCACTAATTTCTGCCTTGTTGTTACTATGCTCATGAAAATACAGTAGGAGGCCAAAGAATGAACATCATTCTCTACCACTTTACTCCTAAGAGTCCAGCTGGAGCTCTCACTGGGAGAGAGTTGATGGGTTCATCTGACATTTTACAAGTCATACCAGTTAGTACATAAACTCTGTTCTTCCGGAGGGAATTCTACATCAATTTAAGTGCTATAAAATTATTAATAAGCATAGTTCGTATACCTGAAATGTTCACAAAATACTTGCTGTAAGACATTTACATTAAATAACCACTGTCAATTTAGTGACTCACAGCATAACTGAATGGGTATTTTCTTTATTTATTATTCACAAAAATACTGAGCTGACCAAAATAGATTCATTCACCTTAACTAGTCACTTTTAACCATGGCAGAGCTCATCTGAGTGCCCACATATGCTGGGCATTTTGAGATCAAAGTAAAACTTGGACCAATTCCTCCAGCAAGAACCTCACAGATTAGCTGGATTTCAAATATTCTGTATTCAGCACAGATAGAAAATATCACAAAATTAACAAATCAGATCCATTAAATTTAGCAACGTTTACATAACTACAACCTGAAGTGTTGTAAAATTTGTGATTTTAGAACTGTGAACTAATAACTCTTCAAAAGAGTTTTGTGACACAATTATATGAGACAAAGAAATGAGGAGATTCATGGAAAACTGAAGAAACCCTGGGGGTTCCATTGAGAAAAATAATGTGTTCTCCTTTCATAAGAAAAATGAAGCTTTAGTGAGAACTAATTATATTTCAGTGCATCATCTCAACAAACAGCTTCAGTGACTTAGCTGGAGAATACTAGGTGTGTGTTTTATAATTTATAAGAAAAAAATAAACAGTGTAAAGCAAACACATTCTTTTAACTATCCGATGACACTAATGACTGTGTCTTAGGAAATGAGCCACAAGTACAACAATGGAGAGTGACAGGTAGAAAGTTTAAAACATTCTTAAGAGACTGATTAATTTCCTATGTCAGAATTTTTATTGCTTGGCATCTTTAGAAACTAGTTCATTTTGTTCTAAATCTCAGAATGACACAAGTCATCACAACATAAGCTTCCACTTAATTTTTTCCCTAAATTACTGTTGATTTAGAGATGATTTCTTCTTCACATATATAACTGGTGATAGTCTACCAGCTAAACTATGTCTTGCTTTGAAAAATTATATAGTTAGCTTCTATATAAAGTATAAACCAAACTTAAACATTTTAATAGTGTATCATTTAGACATTTTTCAGCTTAGGAAAAACAAAACAGTGGAGCTGTGTTGTTATGCTAAGTGAAATAAGCCAGGCAGTGAAAGACAAATACTGTATGATCTCACCTATAAGTTGAACCTAATCAACAAAACAAACAAGCAAGCAAAATATAACCAGAGACATTGAAATTAAGAACAAACTGACAGTAACTAGAGAGGAGGGTGTAAGTGATAACGGGGGAAAGAAGGTGAAGGGTTGTCAAGGAACATGTATAAAGGACACATGGACAAAGCCAAAGGGGAGAAGGAGTGAGGGTGGGTGGGGGAAAGTAGTGGTTGGAAAATGGAAACAACTGTACTTGAACAACAATAAAAAAATAAAAAAGAGAAAAAAATAAACCATAGTGGAAATAATAATCAATCAATCAATCAATATAAATAAGTTCTTCTAAAAACTCCAAGGATTCTGTTAATGTCCCTACTTGTGAGCTCCCTATATTCCTGAAGAAGAAATCACAAATTTTGCTTACGATGTTTCATTAGCCTGGCTGGGGTCAGAAGCCAGAGCCACACAGAGGATGCACTCTTGGGTCAAAATGCAGAAAGAAGGAATTATCAAAAATCAACTAGGTTATTTGTTAATTTCTCTTCTTGATAGTTTGTTAATGGTACATAAAAATGCAACCAACTTCTGAGTATTAATTTTGTATCCTGGTACTTTACTGAATTCATTTTCAGTTCTCACAGTTTTTTGGTGGACTCTTTGGTGTTCTCTATATATAGTATCATGCCTTTCCAATTTGGATGCCTTTTATTTCATTTTCTTGTCTGATTGTGTGGCTAGGACTTCCAATTCTATACCGAATAGAAATGGTGAAAGTGAACATCCTTGTTTCATTTCTGATCTTAAGGAAACAATTTTTAGCTTTTCACTATTGCATACGGTGTTAGCTCTGGGTTTGTCACATTTGGTCTCACTATGTTGAGGTATGTTCCCTTTAGTCCCACTTTGCTGAGAGTTGTAATCATAAAGGGATTCTTATTAATATTTTTAGGTGTGTCTCCTCGAGCAAGGAAGACAAATATATAAATGGGACTAGATTAACCTAAAAAGCTTTTGCACAAAAAAGAAAACCATCAACAAAACAAAAAGACAATCAACTAAATGGGAGAAGATTTTTGCCAATGACACATCCAGTAAGGAGTTAATACCCAAAATATACAAGACACTCACACAAAGTAACACAAAAAGATGAAGAATCTGATTAAAAAATGATAAGAGGACCTGAATAGATGCTTCTCCAAAGAAGACATACAGATGGCCAACAGACATAAGATGCTCAATGTCACTAATTATCAGAGAAATGCAAATAAAAAAAACACAGTGAGATATCAGCTCACACCTGTCAGAATGGCTAGTATCAATAAATCAACAAACAACAAGTGTTGGAGAGGATGTGGAGAAAGGGGAACCCTCCTGCACTGTTGGAGGCAAAGCAGTGGTACAGCCACTGTGGAAAGCAGTATGTAGTTTCCTCACAAAATTAAAAATAAAATTATCATATGACTTAGCAATCCCAGTTTGGGGTCTTTATTTGAAGAAATTAAAAACACTAATTCGAATACACACACACACACACACACACACACACACACACACATACACCCCATGCTCATTGCAGTATTATTTACAATAGCCAAGATATAGAATTAACCAAAGCACCCACCAGTAGATGAGATGATTAAAAGAAAAAAGCTGTAATATATATATACAATAGAATATTACCTGGCCATAAAAAAGAATGAAATCTTACCATCTGCAACGACATGGATGGAACCAAAGGGTATTATACTAAGTAAAATAAGTCAGAGAAAAACAAATACTATATAATTTCACTTATATGTGAAATCTAAAACACAAAAAAAGAACAAAAAAACAGAAACAGACTCATGGAGAGCAAACTGATGGTTTCCAGGTGAGAGGGAGGTTGGGGGCTGGGTGATAAAGGTGAACAGATTAAGAATTACAAATTGGCAGTTACAAAATAGTCATGGGCAGTAAAGTATAGCATAGGGAATATAATGAATAATATTGCAATAATAATTATATATGGTGTCAGCAGGGGTCCTAGACTTATTGAGATCACTTCATAAATTATATAAATGTCTAACCACTATGCTGTACACTTGAAATTAATATAATATTGAATGTCAACTGTAATTAAAAAATAAATAAAGTAAAATGACCAAGTTTTTATTTCATATATAAAAAAGGTTAATCAGTAAGGGAAACTAAACTGATCCCCACATTAAACTAATGATATAATACAGTATCAAATTTATTAATGTTTGAAGTAGTATAGAATTTAAGGAATCTATTGGATTAATTAATCAGAAAATGATTCAAGATACAAATAAATAATTAGCAAGTGGTCTGAAGAGGCAATTTGTGTTAATGAGCATACAATTAGTAAAGAGATGCCTGGGAAAATATTCACCTTCACCACTAAATCAAGTCATTTAAATTAAAGCAAACATCAGGTATAGTTTTAAACATGAGTACATTTCTTAAATATCTAAAAATTTCAAAACCAAACATTTGTGAGCTTCTGGAGAAATTCCTTCATGCATTCAGGAGGGAAGCATGACAATTTATTACAGCACTTAATTATAAAGACCATAAAGAGAATCGTGGTCTTTGCCACTCTACAGTAGGCTGGGACAGAAATCTTACCTCCAAAAATTACTTAGGCCGTGACCTGACCAAAATCACTCTAAAACTTCTCAATTCACCTATAAAATAATACAAGAAGAATGCCTTCTTTGAAAGACCTGAGGGCTACAAAGACGAGGGCGAGCACACATCCTGGTGGGAGACGGGACACAGGCTCCTGGAACCCAGTGAGGAGGACTGGGGCTCTGCCGCTAGGCACCCTGTTTTTGCATCTTGACACAGATATTTATTGGAAGTGGGTATAAAACTGTACCCATTTCTAAGAGGCTACTGCAGAACACTTCTTAGAAGACTGCCTGGTACATTGTGAGCGTGTGTCAAAGTTAAGATTTAGCGCTGGTTTTTATCCAAATGTATTTGGCCTTAGCTTTAGGCAGGTGAAATAGTTGAATGACCATGTCTAGGTAATTTCTGGCATCCCTGTAGTTATATGTATCAATAATAATGTGATTATGTAGGTTACTGATATCCATATCTATTCAGCATAACAAGGTCAGTAATCCAAACCAGGTATGCATTTGCATTTATTTCAATATATAAAGACTAATTTTCAAATACTATACATAATCATTCTAGAGTCAACTAAGGGTGAAAAATCTAATGTGATTAAATGTTAAAAATTTACCAAGTCCATTGAATTATGAATGTACTTTTTTATTACAAGAGTAAAATGTTACAATAATTAATGGTGATTGTGAAAGCTGTTAATTGTAGTTACAAAATTATTTACAACTTTCAAGTAGTTTAATAGATAAATATACTGAGTACTACTATGAGGAGTAATGCCACTTCTGGCCAAGATGGAGGCACATTAATGATAAATGGTCAGTGGTTCACACAAAGTGGCCCAGTGACTTCAGAAAATAGCAGATGGGGGAGTGTGCAAGTGCATTTGAGCTCAGAGGAAGCTATCATTCAACCTTCTCTATTCTAAGCATGGTCAACCGTTATGACTTCCTGTTCATGTCATTATGGCTGTTGCTGTCACTGCACATTTACTGACTATCTGCTATATGCCACTCCCTATTAAGTGCTTTATATCTCTTCCTTTATTTGATCCCCCTCAAAACCCCACTGAAAAACGTATTATGATCATTTCAAAAAAGGATTAAAAATCTTCCCCAAAGTCACATAGAAAACTAGAATTTTAATCCAATCAGCCTCATTCTAGGGTTAATGTTTTAACCCAACATATAATCAAGATTTCATAATACATCATAAAGGCAGATAATCAAAGATTTGTGGTATATACTCTCTGGAGAACATTAAAATTAGAGGAACAAAAAATGGACTAGAAGCTATTAGGGTCATCTTCAACTTTGGATTACAACTTCTTAAAAAATTAGTTTATTCTCAATCACAGAGCTATTCTCTTAAGAATATAAAATTAAAACCCACCATGCTTAAGATAAGAGTGTGGAGCCAAAATTAGTTTTGTTATTTTATCTCAAGTAAACAAACTAGTTAGTGACAACATACAAGATAAGGAGATTAGAATAAATCTATTTCTTTAAAAACTACCAAGGTCACTGAAAAACATGAATTTTAAATGAGACATTTAATATAGTATAAACAGTTAGATCAACTCCTGGATCTCTTCAGAAGCCCAGAGGATACTGTTTATTCTTGTTGCTTACTAATGCAATAAAATGATGTAACACTCATGTGGCTTTTCTTTAAAAAATGCAATTTAAGGTCGAATTATTAAAAAACAGATGTCCTATTTCCTTAGCTTACACAACCCTAGAGAAGACAAACATCATCCTCTAAGTGCTAATGTAACCTGGGGGTTAGAAACATTTGTGATGAATTATAAAGATACTCGATGATGCTAAGTACACTATGTTTTCTTTCTCAACAAGGAGTACTTCTTTCACATGTTTTTGTCAAGAGACACCACAAGAATCATTCCTGACATTCATTACTGTACAATGAAAACATTCATTGCTGCCAGCAATGAAATGGGAAAAAATGTAGGGAAGAAAAATACTGATTATTGCAGGTATTTTTAACAAAGACTAATTTCTCTTTCATTTAACCAATATTTTTGTGAATAACTCATACAAGGCATTGCTCTCAATCCTCATGGAGAAACTGAACATGTAGACAAAAACATACTGAATAGAATTACAAAGCAATATAAGTATAAATGCACAATCACATAATTTTTTATGTTAACACATGGGGAATATTAGGACTTGTAGGCTAATCTAGGGCAGTGATATTGGAGAAGTGAGGAAGGATAAAAGGGAGATGTCAAGTTACAACTGAATAATTTCATGTCTAAATAGATACTGAAAGGCTAGGAAGTTGATGTCCAACATGATTTTAAGCCCAAATGATGCAGAAGAACAGTCACTGCATATTATTCTGGTAACTGAATTCTACCTGACAAAAAAGCAACACAGTAAATGTTGTACTTCTATATCCTCAATCCAGTGTGCTACTTGGCATATGGCAGGCACTCACTTAGCTGCTGAATAAAATACCTGAATGCATTAGAAACAAGAAATGGCAATGAATGTATTTTTAAATCACTTTATATATCTTACTGGTAGGGTTATTTTTTCATTAATTCTTGTTTATCATTTATATAATTAACACATTAGGAAGAAAGAACAACTGTATGTACTTTGAAAGTACCTCCATGATTCATTCCAAATTTCTGAGCAAGGCATTAAAGGTCTTATCAGCCTATAATTACATCCTTATCTTCTTTCACACCTTAAATGTGTAAACATGTATGGAGTAACTACTGTGTGCCAGGGACTGATGCAGGCACCACTGATTCACAGTTGAGTAAGACTCAAGCCCCGTTCTTAATCCTAGTGAGGTAGGCCAGTAATTACACTGTAATGGTGTGAGCAGTGATAGAGCTATTCCAACAGTCATTTAGGGCATAGAGAAGGGGTGCTAAAGCTAGCTCAGGTAGATGGATGTTACTGATGACTCTTTGGAGGAAGTGATCTCTAGGCTCCCAGGATGAGTACTTACTTAGCCAGGCCAGCAGTGGAAGGAAAATGGACTAGGGGTTTATCATTTGTTTATTCAGAAAACATTTATGAGGTAAAAGATACATTGGTCAAGAGGTAGACTATTGGGAACCGCCCTGCCTGGTTTCAGAAGTTGTAACCCTCCACAGCTAAGGCTGAGTAAGAGACCTTCAGACCCTAAGCCACAAGACAAAGCTTATCTCCCTGGCAGGCGCACTGCCTCTGCCCCCTTTACTTCACTCTGCTTGGCCCCGAGTCTGACTGGTTAGCCAATGACGGGTAAAATTCCTCAAGGGAGGGATGACCTAAGACAGGCACGGTCACGGAAGTCCCTCAGGGAAGGACTTGGGGGACTATAGCAAAAGGAGGTGATAGACCCTAGCTACTCGGCTTTGACATAGCCTGAATCCTCATTCTGTCTACGAGAAGTCTCCTAATCTCTTGGCAGCCTTACTTCCCTTGCCTGACTTAAGCCTGAAACAATGACAGAGGGCAGTGCAGCCCTGTGCTGGAAAGGGCGGGTTCGGGGCCATCAGGCCTATGAAAAAATGCATAAAATCCTGTGAAACCTGCTTTGCTAAGAATGCTCTCAATTTTCTGATAAGGGTTGGAGCAGGAAATGAGTTTGTTTCCAAAAGTTTTGTAGCCCTTTAGCTAACAGATCCTGACTCAGAATAAGCTCTCGTAGTTCTTTGTATGTTTGATCCTTACTGTCTAACAATGATTAATGAACTTTACCTGTATTCCTATGCAAATTGAACCCAATAAAAGCCCACTGAGGAAAGGCTCTTGGCTCTTTGAGAGATCAGCCACCTTCCCTCCCCAAGCAGATCATGTCTTGGTAGACTTATTCTCACCCCTGGCAGTTGGGGGGGGGCCTGCAGTTGGAGCCCCCCAACAGTAGACAGATTCATAGTCCTTCAGATGCTTCAAGTCTAGCAGGGTAGGTACCACAGAATCAAAAAATTAGAATGCAAAGTTACGAGTCTATGTCACTCGTACGAGATCTACAGAAGCACTAAGAGAAGCACTGCAGAAGACAGAAGCTAGTACAACTTTAGCATTATTGTCAGGGCAAATTAAGAAATAAACTGGTCTGTCACTGAGAAATTTTAAAGCCCCACACAAATACAAGGATGGAGGAATACTTGTGCTTCACTTTATTCACTGTGCAAACTTTAGAGGGATTAACCAGTGCTCAACAACTGAAATCAAGATGTGATTTGACTGCACAAAGAGCAGCATTTCCACAGTTGCTTTAGGAACCACAGTACGTCTAGGAGAGCAACTGAGCTCTTCCAGAACTATTAAAATGCTTTATACTTTACAGCTTGATGATTTGCTTTTATAAAACTTCTTTCAAGAGCTGCACTGCTGCCGTAAGTGGTCTTCCAGGGAGTTGAACTCCCACTTGGCACACAAACAGGTCAGATACTTTAAAACTAACCATAACTGTGAGGGGTTTGAAAGCTACTTTACCCCCATGAGAGTTAACTGCCAGAGAGGCAGTTCTTTCAGAGAGCATTTTAGAGAGCATCTTTAAACCTTTTCATTAGGCAGAATTACTTCCACACCCAGAGGAGAAAACTGAACTAGAGACAAAGAATACTTAAAAGTTGTTCAGAAAAAAACGTTTTGTAATATTTTTAAATAAAAATCACTCAGGTTGTTTAATACTTAGCTATCTATCAGACTGAATATTTGTTGGTAGGCAGTGAAATAAAGAGATAAGGGGATGGGGTACTATCTGTTTAGAATTCAGTTATTTATCAGCAACATGACCAGTTAAGTCCTAGAGAATAAGTATGCAGAAAAAAATCCAAATAAATCAAAAACAAAACATAATGAGCAACGAAACAAACAAACAAAAATCCCCTGAACTGCCAAACAGAATTCCCTAAGTCCATTAACTTAATCAGATGACTCAGAGCCTGTACTTCACATATACACAAAAATTAAGTTATCTGGTTTCTGAATCCTCAAAAATGTACAAGAAAGGAAGAGACTGCTAAAAGCAGACAACAATGAGGAAACTGAGCTGCCAAAAGGTAAGACACTATAAAATATAAAAGACAGTCGAGACAAGTCAAGCACCACAGTTGTGGGTATATGTACACCACTACTCTGCAGCAGTACTATAAGAAAAGCTTTGTAATTCTTCATGAGGATCTTCACTCACTACCAACATATCAGCTTATGCTCTGCAAAGCATAAGAGTTCAGAATGATTGTTGTCTAGCAGAGTTCAGGATGATTTTCATCCACAAGTGTTCAAACAACTCTTGGTACTAAAGGAGTCCATTATCAGTCATCTTGAAAATTCAGCTCTTCAGACAACTTCATACTAAGGACAGCCATGCTGTATTACCATTTCAACTTTGGTTTCCCTTTCAATTTCAGGACATTAGCTTCCATGATTACATGTCAAAGATTAACATGCACATGGCCCAATCTCTAGTCCATGGGAAGTCACTAGACCCTTAGCTTTTGGAATATTCCTGATGTTAGCTCTAACTAGGAACTTATGGAACAACTGCACACGGTCAGATACCAAGCACATGGTCAGCTGATACTCATGGGCCCATAGGTCCTCCAGCTGCTCACAAGTCCCTTCAGTTCTTGAACTCACCCAAACACACAACCTCACAAAGGTGTCCAGAAAGTTTCCTACTAAAAATTAACTTACTAAATAGAATATGGAGTATTAACTAGTTCCATCATGCTTTGAATAGCTCTAGACAAAAGGCTCAAAGTAAAAGTTTGTTCTTCCTTCTAGATTGCTGCAAGTCATCTGGTCCCAAGAGTTGCCTATAACTGTTCCATTACTGATGCCAAAAGGCTGGAGGTTGCTAAAATCTGACATTTAAAAGTGTCGCAGGCACAGGGTGAAAAGTCCTGATGAAAAGCAACTTACTTCCTATCACCAAATTAAAGAATGCCAGACAGGGTGGTTGCTTTATTCTTTAAGGAGATAAAGTCATAAATCCAATCTTAAACTGGATTTAGAGCATATATTACTTTTATTAAAAAAGAATGCCAAGAAATACCATTTACTTTTTCCATCATAACTTGCGAATGGAAAGGTTTTATTGAAAAACTCTGCACATCTCATTTTGGAGAAATCTGTTAACCACTAACATATAAAATGCTAACATTTTTGTTGGCAAATGCATAGACCGTCTTTACACTGAGCATATAGACTGTTATAGAATGGCACCTACAGTTCATCATTGGTATGATAAAATAATATATGTGGTCTCTGTCTCTGATTCCTGGTACAGAGCTTCAAAAATTCTTAGAATTTCCTGAGTGACAGCAGTGTGTTTGTGAAATTAATGGGTTGACTCAGGGAGGGGCCCCTAGATAGGTTCTAGATGGCGGCTGGCCACCAGAAAGACAAACCACCTGACTAAAGGGTTGATGTTTTCAGAGGGATTGGCAATTGAGTTCAATGTCACAGCCAATGGTTTAATCAGTCGTTCTTACGTAACAAAACCTCCATTAAAAGTCTGGACACCAAAGCTCAGTGGAGCTTCCTGGTTGCTGAATACAGTGATGTGCTTGGAGGTGGCATGCTGGATCCTACGAGCACAGGGCATGGAAGTCCGCCACATTGCCCCCAAATGTTGCCCTAGCACTTTTTCATTTGGCTTTTCTTGAGTTATATCCTTCATAATAAAACTAATTGTAAGAACAATTGTGTATGTGTGTGTGTGTGTTCTGTGAGTCATTCTAGGAATTACTGAATCTAAAGTGGGATCCTGGGAATCCTCAAATTTGTAGCCAAGTTGAACACAAATGTAGATGACCTAGGTACTCTACTTACAGCTAGTGTCTGAGTTAAAGGCAGTCTTTTGGTGGGTAGACTTGTTCTTTTACTTGTGGGATCTGATGTTAAAACCATGGGTCGCTAGTGTTAGAATCAAAGGATTTTGCCCCTAATCTGTGAGTCTGTGCTAACTTGGGGAAGTCAGAGCCAACATGAATTTAATTGTAGGACACCCAGCTGGTGTTAGAGAGTTGGTGTTAGTATGTAATCAGAAGGTCCTTCTTCCTAGATCTTATTTTTCTGTGGTCATTCACTCTTCTCAAGATACAATACAAACCACTGCAGTATTCCCCAAGTGTCCTGCTCACACATGTCTACAAGATCTTGCACATATCATTCTGGAACATTCTTCTTGTTCTACATGTCTTTTCCTTCAAAACACAGCTGAAGGGCCATAACATATATTTCCATTTCATAGAGATAGAAAAGTTATTTATGCTTGAGATAAGTGAACAAAGAAAAAAAACAACCTTTGGTACAGTATTTTATCTTCCCAATTCAGCTCCAGCTTCTGCTAGTCCTCCTTTAAATGTTACGTTCTACCAACAAAAATTATTCATCATTGCCTAAGATGCTACACCTCCAAGGCCATGTGCATCTTGTTCCTTCTTCCAGCTCTACCCTAATCCTGCTGAAAAAATGCCTATTTTTTCCTCACAGCACCCTCTGGATGATTCTCATGGAGGTTTATGGGTCATCTGTTCTTCCCACCTGGCACCACACAGTTTCACAACAGCCCTCACTAGCACTTACCGCCTCACATTGCTTGTCTGTATGCCTTAGGGTCACAGTACTTGTCTTTCACCATCTCTATTACATTGGTCACATTGTCAAGAATATAGTACAGGTGGAGAAATCACTGAATGAATGACATAGAAGTCTTTTAGCTTGTTCCCTAGCTATGGGTAGGGCTAAAACCATAATTGGCTGAAACCCATAGCCCTCTGTTCCTGGCCCAGCTTGTCACAAAATTATCATACAACTCTGAACAAATCTGGGCCTGGATATTAGGATAATAATCTGAAGTCTCCCTTAAGTGTGTATGTATAGATACATACAACTAGTAGAGAAGAAGTTGAATAATTATGACATAAGCAAATCAAGAGTTAGAAACAATCTCTTAAGTATCTGTGAGATTTTAAGTAAAAGAGTTAATAAAATCATAGCCATGAAATATTACCAGTTGTAGGATAACAAAAATATCAGCTGTACTTAAACTTTAGAATGCATTCAATAAATAATTGCATGAGAACATGCTCAGAGAAATCAGAACTCCTAAAAAAGCCACTGGTTTAACAATTGCCCCATACTGGCCATTTTAGGAAGGAAATAATAATTTCTTACCTAGGTTAGCTTAAAAATGTAAAACAACATAAAGCCTCATCATATATCTACCCATATGAAACTATCTCAAACACACAAGCACTTACATAAAAGGGTGGTGAATTCTGATGTCTAATGTTATTGCCAAACTTTCCCCATTACAAATCGAGTGACAAAAAAAGATAAGTATTACTGTAAGAAGCTGAACAGTTTCCATAGAAATCTCCCTGAACAGGCATGCATGTGCATGATTCATTTTTTCTGGCCACTTTCTACTTTGGCGGCTTTTGATAACTTAATATACTTAGAGAGGTCATAGGCCTCCCTAGGCCCCAGGTAATTTATCCAGGCCAGTTGTACACCAAGGCCTGTGGCTAGGCATATTGTGATTCTATATTTAATGAAAGAGGAATGTTTTTCTCTTATAGCCAAATGAACGTGAAATTATTCAGAGACTTAGTCACATTTACTGAGTAAGTGCACTTAGCCTGTTCAATATCATAAGGACAGCATTAATAGTCTTAGCAGATCTAACCCAGCACAAGTGCCAAGTTCATCTCACACAGACACACACACACACACTAAACAGTCTCCATCCATCCTACCATTTCCTCTGTGGAAGAAGGGTGTGCAGGGTTGTAAGTAAAAGATAGAAGACCTTTATGTGTAGATTCTCTGTCCACTAGAATAGGGGCCCCCGCCCTCTGGGCCATGGACTGGGACCAGTCTGGGCCTGTTAGGAACTGGGCCTCACAGCAGGTGGTGAGCTTGAATGTAATGTGCCCCAATCATCTCAAAACCATCCTCCCCCTACGTTGTCCATGGAAAAACTGTCTTCCATGAAAATGGTCCCTGATGCCAAAAAGGTTGGAGACTGCTGCACCAGAGGATCTAGGTGTGTATGCCTCATTGTGTCGTGACCTCACCAAAATGGACCACATCCTCAGAAGGAGAATCCAGCCTCTCCTCAACATATGAGTTAGTTTAGCAGAAGCCTTCATAGTGTGATGGTTTTAGGTTTGTTTTGTGGACGTTTTGCAGAGTTTTTAGCCTCATTTCAATTTATCCAAAATAAGGTGTAGAAAATGTTTATTAGGGACATGTATAAATATTTTAAAATATTACACTGTCAAGTGCAAGCTCTGCTGCAATAACCCAGATTGCATTCAAATATTAAAGATGTGAAAATTCTCAGTGAATAATTGTTAATCTCACTAAGTTTTCATATTACTATAAATACTGAGTATGTTTCATTTTAGTCATTTTTCTATTTACTTTATAAGCAGAAACTTAAAAGCACAAAGCATAAAATTTTTAGGGGATTTACAAAACTACAAACCTCCAGTTTAAAAAAATTTGGAGGGAAGGCTGAAAGACTAAGAAATCATACATTCAGTGACTCAGAATGCATTTCTTAATGGTCTAGACAAAAAGCTAGGGACCCAGGCTTGAGTCTCATCCTATCAGGGAATGCAGGTGTGTTTAAGGCATAACTAAGACACCAGTGTGAACGTGAAGGTAAAATGCATAGGGAAGCACATAGGAGGGAGTAATTAAGGAAGGATGTAATTGGAAGGTCAGATCATATATGGCTTCTTTCTCAGAGGAGATATTCGTAAGGAATGTTTGCCACCTGAGCCAGACATTAACAATAAAAAAGATTCAAGTGGAACACAATTGAGAGCCCTGGTCAGCTTAATTCCTTTGAAGTAGCAAGGGTAGGAACCAGAGATAGCCTGTAAAATAAAGAATGGCCATTGAGACAGAGTAAAGAGTAAGCCTCTACCATGCTTAAGCACACCACAGTCCATTTGCAAATTTGGTACAAATTACCAATTATTCCTCTATAGAATATACCTCAGATAATTTCCCTGAATATTGGGTAAACCTTGTTTCTGCTAAAATACAAGTATTCCAGAGGGACAAAATGGACAACTGGATGGGGAAAGAGGCTGAGCAGGTCTGATACTGGTCTGGACAGGCTTACAAGCTGTACTACTTTAGCAGTTGGGTTTCGCAAGTCATGTATACTAGGTATTTTGCCTAGAATGTCTGGAACATCTAGAATATGAAGCCAGATGAGACTGACACCTCTTCTGCCCTCACTGAGCACTTAAAATCACCTGTGCACCTGAATCTGCTTTATCTCTTACAAACAAAAAGAAGAAAACCTACCCTGGCTGGTGTGGCTCAGTGGATGGAGTACAGGCCTGTGAAGCTAAGGGGTCGCTGGTTCGATTTCCAGTAAGGGCACATGCCTGGGTTGTGGGCCAGGTGGTGTTTTTCTCCCACTCTTTCTCCCTTCCTTCCCCTTTAAAAAATGAATAAATAAAATCTTAAAAAAGAAGAAAACCTAAGATAAATGGAAGAAATGCTCACAGTTCAACAAGAATGAGAAAATTCCCCATAAATTTCTCAAAAGGTAAACCTCAACTCCACTAGTCCTCCACCTCCACTTTGTCCAAGGGTCCCTCAAAAACAGGGCCTTAGAAAAAGCCTTAGGAAGCCAGGAAGGTTTCCATGTGAAGGGTAGTGAGAAGGCAGACATAAGGGGGAAAGGCAGATGAGTAAGAGTGAAGAGAAGGGAGCTGTTGCTGACCTGGAAAGAGTTCTCATGAGCACAGTATTGAGTAGTGGAGAGTCTGCCATGGAGTGCCATGGAGGAAGAATTTATTCCCTAGCTCTTGTCTCCTCCAATGGGCAAGGTTTCCGTCATGGGCACGCCCACTATATTTCTGATTGGTCTTCAGCTCCTCTGTTGTCCGAGTCCCACCACAGGGGTGGCCAGGATCAAAGGTACGAGGAGTGTCAGGGGGTCCCAGGAGCACTGACTCTCAGTGACACAGGCAAGTCCTGGTGTGTGACATAAGAAAGCTGGTTCGCGATCACAAATGACATCAGAGTGTGGACAGGCATACTAGCAGGCCTAGCTGGCTGAGCAGAGTCACCATAGTGACATGGCTGCCACCTTGAAGAATCACAGTAGAAACCTGTTCTGCATGTCTAGAGAGTGCAGCAGGCATGAAGCAAAGCAGAAAAACTATCGCCAGGAAGTTCCTGGAAGATGCATCAACTACAGGGTCCAACACACTGTGCACATTAATCAATGTATCACATATATCTATGCATATATGTAGATCTAACAGACATTAAACACTTGGCTTCACCTTTATATGGAATTCATTTTCAAGGTTTACACAACAGAGAACTTAGTGGAGGTATTCTGTCTTGATTAGCGTCATTAGAATGGTGAACTAAGTGAAACTGCTCAAACCTCATTTGTATGCCTGGATTTCACATTTCCTGCAGTTTGGGGCAAGACTTAAGAATTCACTAACTGCTCAGGGACTCCCTTCTGTAAACAAAGGATGCAGTATTTTTAAGCAGTCATATGATTAGAGTAAACAAGTAAATTCGACCATGAATTGTTCCTCTCTTGACTGAAGATTCATTGGCCAGCTGTCCACTGGGATGTCAGCTCCAGGAGGACTTGTTCATGGATATCCTCATCATCTTAACACACCATCTAGCACCTCACAGGTGCTCAGAAACAATGTCAAATTCTTTAGTGTGTGGCACACATGGGGTTGACAGACAAGGATCACGTGATTCCCCTTTATTATAACTGCGGTTCTTATTCTTACTTCAAGATTTCTCTCCAAAAGATTTTGAGACTTTGGGGTAAGTATTTTACACAGATATTACACTGGTAACTCCCATCACAATAAAAATAGGTTTTGCTGACAGAATTTAATTCTGCAGTTTCTTTTTTTTTTTAAAGATTTTATTTATTTACCTCTAGAGGGGAGGGGAAGGAGAGAGGGAGAGAAACATCACTGTATGGTTGCTTCCTGTGCATTCCCTGCTGGGAACTGGCCTGCAACCCAGGCATGTGCCCTGACTGGGAATCGAACCGTGATCTCTTGGTTCACAGGCCCGCGCTTAATCCACTAAGCTACACCAGCCAGGGCTAATTCTGCAGTTTCTAAGTGCTGCATTTCAAATTAGCACTGACAATGGAATCCTGCATTTCTTCAAAATGTTACCTACCCTTAAAAATCACCTTTATTTAACCTATTTGATAAGAAAAGTAAAGTCTACATCAAGATTTAAATTCTTAATATGATCTAAGATGAATTTAAGCTTAGTTGTCTTTGAATTGATTGCTGGAATACTCAGGGACAAGCAAAAGCAGCCTTATACCATGAGAAGTTAAAAAGATTCAAAAGGAAGATTCATCTACTCTTCCTTTTCTAGTAGCAGTTAAAAGTTCCACTTTTGTGAGGGTCTCATCCTCTGCCTCTCCATCTCTATCTGTAGCTTTAAGGAATGAACAGTATGAAGTAATCTTAGATTTATTCTGGTCCATGCCTCCAATGACTATATTGCAGGGTACTGTTCCAGTGCTATATTAGAACAGAAAAGTTAACTGTAGCAACAGCTACAAATAAGCCAAATATCAGTCCTACTACTAGAGAGATAATGTGATGAACACCACAGAGATGGGTAGGCAGGGAGGAGGAGACAGAGCTTTGCTGTCAAAGGCCCCTTTTTCTAGCCAGAGAAACCTCAACCTGAAATGTAAACACAGGTAGAGTCTCATTTCTCTTTCAGCGAATTAATCATGTATTAGTTGTAATCATTCTTTCTCAAAATATTCAACTGTTACATGAAGATTTACTTCAGGCATGATTCTTGAAGCTGCTGTCCCAGTTATAAGTGTACCTGTTAGTACGATTATTAGGTCACAGTGCCTAGCAGATCCAGGCTACTATTTTAACAAAAATTTTAACTCATTTTTTAAAAATTCCTTTTGGTTAGTTTATTCCGAGGTTTAAAAATCTAGTTTCCAAGTTGCTTACAGGATGGAGTCCAATGTATTAGGCAGGACACAGGAGGCCCTTCAAACTGGGCTCGGCCTGCCTACTAAGTGTTAGCATCTGTCGGCCATCCACCTCTGGTCTCTACACTGTTCTGCAGCACGGAGACCTTTGCTGATCTCCCACAGCAGAGAGAAGCCAGCCACTAATTCTCTCAGCAGGAGCCAAGAAGGGTTTCCCAGAAAGAGACAGCACCTGAGCTTGAAAGGTGAGAAGGAAAGCACAGAGGAACTGTGAAAGTAATCTGAATCCACAGGTTCTCCAAAAAATAGTATTAGTAGCACAGGCAAGGAAAGTCTGACTGGAGATAATGCTATAATATACCTGTTTTGCAGAAGCTGAGAAATAATGAGTAATTTACTCTTACTCACCAAGGCCAGTAGTATCCAAACCCAGGTGCATCTGACTTCCAAGTCTGTATTTTTCCTACTGTGACTACTCACTGTGAGGGTGCTGCTTTTGACTACATTCTTAGACAATGTTAAATATTTGAAATATGTCACTAATTCTCCTTACTATGATTTGTGTTCCTAAATTACATAAATACCTCTCCCAGTAGTTAATCTGTTAGCCACACAAACCTAGTATTCTGATTGAAGGTTATATTTTTTCATTGCAAAATAATAAATTGGAATCTAACTTTACATAAGTCCTTTGAGAGCTTGGTTACTAAGACCTAATCTATTCTCACTTTACTGACAAAAACTCACAGGAAAGTTCAAGGTGAGGTCAGTATTATTATTTCCATTTTATAAATGGTACAATGAGGAAGTATGTTACCCCACGTTATTTGGCCACGAAAGTGTGGATGTGGGATACAAAGGAAAGCCAGTTTCTGAGTCTCTGTGAGTAGGACCACATCACAGCCACCTTCCTTCCTTGTGTGGGTCTCACCTTACCCCCAAGTATGAAAGACACAAAAGTAAAAGAAGCAAGGGGACCTTTGTAGGTAGGGAGTAATACCATAAAACAGAGGGTGCTAAGTGGAGGTGTGGATGAGGCAGCATTTGCCAAGCCGCTAGGCTTGAGCCCTATGCCTACAGCGCTACAGGAGACCATGTCTCATTAATTTTCGTTTGCCGAGCACATCACATAATGTCTAGAACATTGCTCAGTACAGTTGAACTTTAAGTGAGAACCTTAATGCACAGCATTCTGATACTTTAAGAGGCTATGTACACAGAGGCAAATAACCAGATCTTCTCCTTCTCCACTAAAAGAAGGGGAACAAAATGGCTTATATTATGGCAGGAGAATACTCCAGAATATCCTCATAGCAGACAACACTAAAAATTCTCCCCTGAAAACTTTTCAGCATAAAATCCTCATCTGCCTAGGGCAGTTGGTGGGTATACTTGTGCTTGAAGGCAAGGGATATTGCTATGTCACCTCCAAGGACATATATGTAAAATGGTTACTTATTAAAAATTATTTCCTTGGAAACAAATCTGTCAAACAAAGATCAAAAGTCTGGTCTGCTGAATAAAGCAATAAGAAATGATGTTTCTCCTCAATGTTCCTTATTTAATAATATAATGTTTACAAAGAAAACTTCTAGATCATTAAAAAAACCCCTTCTTAAAAACTACTTAACAGTGTAAAAAATTCTATCATTTCCAAAGTTTAAAGAATAAAAATGAAAAGTCTCCCACTCTTACAAACCTTTAATTCCATGTCTCAGAGGTAATCAAAGGCTAACAATCTCATATGTGCACTCCTAGATATTAGATTCATCTTTAAATAGTATTTTAGGTTAGCAAGTGAATCAAAGATTATTTCTGTTCTGATACCTGCTGTTTCATGGAGTTACAAGTATCTTCTCCTACTAACTTTTCTTCTATAGTGCATTTCAAGTAAAATGAAATTAGGCTCCATTACAGTTTTCACACTAAGTTTTTTTTTGACAAGACTTGTCAAGACATCACATGGAAAATTCACTTGATTTTTACAAAAGTGAAGAAGAACCTTCACTGAAGTATAAAGGGGTAACATACTAGATCCTCATTATTTCTACTTTAGCCAAGAGAGGAAAAAGGAAGCATGAGACCAGAATTGAAAGTTCATAGAATTCTTTCCCTAATATGCTCTTATTTCTCCTATATGTCAGCAATAAAAACCAGAGGTCACATAGTAAAAGAAGAATGATAATTACTGAAAAATTGTAGACAAGCATTTTGTTAAAAGCAACTACATGCATTACTTTCTTTAGCTAAAGGAATTATTTTCCTTCATTCTTTCATGGTACATAAAAACTAATATTGCCGTTTATATTTCCAGTTTTGTGGAATGTCAGGGGTAAATCCTGAAATGCATCTTAACAAATAGCCAATTCAGCAGTCTAGGTCCAACAGATAGAGAGACAATTTTATGGTTCATTTTCTCTCCAACACCTGCTCTCATTAGCTAGGCTTCTTCGAATGAAAAGACAACCAGACTGAAAACATAATCCTACTGACTAACAATTTACAAAATCAGTTCTCATTGATGTTCAAAGCTGTAAACCTGATTAGAAAAAAACTGCTCCCTGATTGAAACTGTTTTGTCTTAGTGGACAACAGCAGTTCTAATGAGAATCATTTTGGTAAAGAGTATTATTTTAATCTTTTTCAAGAATACTTGTTTTCAAGTTCTATTTTTCCCTTCCAAAGGCCATACATGTCGCCACCATGTCTAGTAAGATGTTTCATTAGGCAATGAATAACTGGAATGTGGGAAACAAAATGAAGTAAAGATTCAGAAATCCAGTGCTATTTTCTTGACATATTTTAATGCACTGTGTGAATTACCAAAGAAAGGAGGAAAGTGGGATTCTCACTTATCTTGGATGCTTTAGGTTTTTACTTCTAGACTTAATGTACTTCTGGTAAGACTTCCACTAAAGGCACAAAAGCAAACAGTCTTATTACTAATTTTTGACTTTACCTGAAGCTCCCAGGTGTGTGTCACCCCAGCATCAACTTCAACCCTTGCGAAAGGCAGACCAAATCTGTTCTCTCCCACCTACATGGACCCCCATGTTCCATTCCCTCAGCTACACAAGTGAGGTGACAGAACACATCACTCTCCTTTGAAAGGGAGTGTGGAAAGGAATGACACCAGTATAGGCTGAATTTGAAAGCTACAGAACCATGGATCAGTATCAATATTTTCCCAATGCCCTGAGAGCTATCTATTCTGCCTTTGGCAAATTCTATTCTTATCAGTCAAGCTGCCAGAATATTAGGTAATATGCTGTCTTTTATGAATTTTGAAGTTATGCTTTTAGGTAATATTTAGAAGGGTACTATTTTCTTGTTACATGGAATCATTTAGCAGTATGAAGTTCTCTATTGGTACAAATACTTCTTGCCTTAACTTTTTTGATTTCAGTTAGTATGACAGATTTTCTTAGGCTTAGGGGCTGCAACTATTTATCGTCACAGCTTCTTTATCTTTATATTTAAGATTCACAGCACCAAATAGGCTTTCCCTTCCCTGTCCTTTTTATCCAATCTGACGATCTTTGTCTTGGAAGTGAAGTTCTACTTTGTGTATATATAGTATAATTATAGCTATATTTGGGCTTAAACACTGTACCAAGCCACCTGTTCTTTGTTTCTTTTTCTCCCCTCCATTGTCCCCTCCTGGACTATTTTTATTATTTGAATTTTCATGCCAATAGCTTATTATTTACACATTTTTTCTGTATTCTTTTCATGAGTATCCTAGAGATTACAATATGGCTCCCTGAATTACTGAAGTTGAAGATCAACTTGTACTTATACCACTTCCTAAAAACTCAAGAAACTTAAAACATTTTTAACTCCTGATTTTTGTGCCACTGCTGTCATGCATGTTAAATATCTAGGTGAAATCCCAACAACTACTACTATTTTTGTTTTCCACAGTCATTTTTTATCTAGATTTATCCTTGCCTTTATTCCTCACTGCTTCTTGCATCTTCATGCTTTATCTAGGATCATTTTTCTTTTGCCTAAAGTACTCCCTTTAGCATGCCTTTAGTGGAGTTGTGCTGGCAATTAATTTTCTAGGTCTTTTCTTGTTTAAAAATAACTTTGTTTTATCATCATTTTAAGTTGGTAAATATTTTCCATACTTTGAATATGTTAATTCACTGACTTTTAGTTTCTGTCACTTTTTAAAAGATTTTATTTATTTTTAGAAAGGGAGAAGGGAGGGAGAAAGAGAGGGAGAGAAACATCAATGTGTGGTTGTCTCTCGCATGCCCCATACTGGGAGCCTGGCCCACAACCCAGGCATGTGCCCTGACTGGGAATCAAACCAGCAACCCTTTGATTTACAAATCAGCACTCAGTCCACTGAGCTGCACCAGCCAGGGCTAGCTTCTGTCATTTTTGTTGGGAGGCAGCTATCCATCATATTATTGTTCTTTTAAAGGTAACGTTTCTTTCCTCTCTGGCTGCTTTTAAGACTTTTTCTTGTCTTTGGTTTTTAGCACTTTGGCTACAGTCTGCTTACAGTTTCCTTGCATGTGTCTTGCTTAGGTTCATAAATCATCTTCACAATTGTAGCTTGATGCTATTTGTCAAGTTTGGACAAACTTCCATCATTAGCTCTTCAAATATTACATCTGCCCCCTTTATTTGTCTTTTTTTCTGGAACTTCAATTACATAAGCTAGACATTACACTTCTTCAATGTTGTGTTTTCCACCCTTTTTTCCTTTCTGAATTTCAGAATATATTAAAGTTCTTTGATTAACATCATATTAAAGTTAAAATACTCCAATGTCTGGATCACCTAAGGGTTACTGTTGTTATGATTTTCAGTTAAATCCTGTGTTTTTGGAGTACCTGGTTATTTTTAATTATATAACACTGTAAATGACAAATTACAGAGAAAATCTGAGGCTACAATTGATGTTACTTTCCTCCAGAGAGGATTTGCTTTTGTTTCTGGGAAATGAATAGGTTATAAAGAGATTATTCCAGGGTTTCAATCGCTGTGAGAACTGGTCTCTTTCAGGTTCGCTCTTATTCCTTCTGTGTAACTCTTTGTGATCCTAATGGAAAGCTTGAGTTGTTTCCCAGGAATACTCTTCTTTGGCAGGACCTGGATTCCAAAGTGTCATGGTCTTCTACAAGGTCCAGTTCACTGCTCAGGATCCTAGATGACACTTTTGACTTAGCAAATGCCTGAAGGAGAAAAGCTGCACCAAAGACTCAGTTCCTCTTTTTGGGTGGCCTTCTGTCCGGGATAGTAACCCCACAATTTTGGGCTGTCTTAGAAAGCTTAATGCTTTCAAACTGATATCCCTCGTCCCTTCCAGACTGTCTAGTTGTTCTAAATGAACAATGATCCTAAACAAGCTAATTGGCCACTGCTGGAAATGGAATCCCTACACTCTTATTTAACAGCTCATGAACAAACCTCAGAATCTTACATTTCCATTTCATTTTCTCCCAAATTACATATCATTTTAAATGTATCTTGGAGCAAAGTTATTATAAATAAGCATATATGCAAGTTCTTATTCAAGATGATGCAAGGGTAGATGAACTATCGACATATGAAGGGTTCAAATCTCAGTTGTTAGACCTTAGAAAGTAACTCAACCACAGTGAGCTACTTTCTATAGTTTCATAGTAACTCAACCAAGTGAAGTGCATCAATTTCACTGTTTGTCAAATGGGGATAATTTTACTACTTATTCCACAGGTAGCTGTGAGGATATAAATAAAACACATGAAAGTACAGTATTTAGGAGAGCACATCCTACTATATGTGGTAAAACCTCAATAAGCTTTAGCAAACTTTTATGATGATGATTATGAAAATAAATATTAATGTTAGTAGTATTTTGCATACCATGTCCTCCTAAAGACAGTTCCATATGCTGGAAGTTTCTCTCTTGAGCCTCTATCACTTCTCATTCTCACACTTTCTTTTGAACTTTGCCAAGTAAAGACACATTTCAATGCTGATTTCTGAAGCATGGCCAGTCTGTTCTTTTATTTTTCCACAGTTTTCACTGGCACTTCATTATTTTAAGGTGCTTCAAAAAAGTCTACACATCATTGCCACAAAGAAATATAGTAAAAGACAACTCAATTCATCTCATTTATACCAGGACAGACTGAAAGCTCAAAAACCACCTTGTAGTTGGTACCAGCATGCCTAGAAGCATGAATCAGACAGCATGGACTCTTATTTCCGACTCAAGACTAGGAGCTAGAGTATATTTATACTGAATCTGGGTTTTTCAACTACTTTCATCTAAAACAGACAAATCTAGGATTTACTCTCTTTGCCTAATAAAGACTGCAAGGGCAGAAAGTAAGTACGGGAGTACATGAGGGAGGCAGGGAGAGAATTTCATTAAAGCACACACCAGACTTATCCGTGAGAAAAGCACTTTCTTGATCACCTGAAACACTCTGCATCCTTACTGAAATCTATGAGACTTTCTGTCTGCAATCATAGACATATGGTTTTCACCCAAAATGAAATGAGCAAACCATAACAATTGGCCACTGGAGGAAAATTCATTTCACAGAGGAAAAAAAGGGAAAGTGAAAATCATTCTGGGTGCAATACTTCCATAAAAATATATATATTAATGAGGCAGATGCCATCTCAGATCAAGCAAACCAGCCACATGCTCCCCTGCGGCCCTGGAGAGGAAAAGAACTTTCAAATTTCCAAACCAGAATTAAGGCTGAATCATACTTCATAATTTATTTATTGAATATAAGGAAATTACCACATAAATAAATGAAAGTTATTTAACTTCCAGGAGTTAATGTGCTCCTTCATACAATAAATCACCACAGTTTTAAAAGAAAATGAAAATATTTCATTTCAGAAACAATGTGTTTATTCCTATGGTATAAGGTAGAAACATGCTAAAGCAAATTTCATTTGTAAGCAATTCCTTGTCATTCAGAACTTAATGAAAACAAAGATAGTAAACCACATCTTTTTTCCATGTGCAGTATGATGGTTTGCCTTTTACTGCATGAGTAAGGTTTATCAGTAGCAAGATAGCCTGCCTGCACAGTTAAACTAAAAGCATTTTCGTACTGTTTCATCTGACTAGAGAAAGACAAAATCTCTGAGATGTGTGGCCAATCTTACTCTGAAATATTCTACTTATTTAAGTAAGGATGCAAATAAAAGCCTTGATACTCGGGCAGCTTACTCCAGCAGACCATTATGTAATGCCTCCTATAGGCTAGGCATGTTGCCAAGGGGAGAGGGAATGGAAGGAAACCAACTCACATGAAAGATAAATACAATATGACTGAAGCAACCCTGTGTGAACATATTTAGAAAGTTAATGTATTTTGGGTGCAAATTCTGACTCATTAAGTCATTGATCTTATGGACCTGTGATGTGAAGCTTTTGTCTATTTTGCGCTTTGACAATTTCTTTCTTGAATTATCTCTCTATACATGAATAGCCACTCTACCTCTTCAGTGACACAGGATACTTGTGTTTGCCCAGTGTCCCCTCCTTTGAGGGGGCTTTCCACCTGCACAGAGTCTGGGTCAATCTGTCAATCAAGGTGAGTAGATGCCTGAGGCTGGCAATTGAGAATTCCCTATCCCCTAATGGTAATTAGTGGTGAGTGCATCATTTAGATTTGGGTACATGACCTTCCCATGAAATGTGTAATATGGATGCTGAAAGAAAAAAAGGAGGTCCTTCTTCCATTTCAATCTTGAGTTGTAGAGAGCTAAATTAAGGTTGTCATTAGTCATCTCTCATGCTATAAGGAGCACCTTGCCTGAGAATGAAGTCACAGCACAGGGAGAAGTTAAGCTGAGGTATTGAAAGGCCGACAAAGCCTGGCTGGCAGATCGTGCATCCAGCTGTCATCCTCTACCAACTATTTGAGCCAGTAAATTATCTTTTATGATGAAGCTAAATTTGAGTTTTGGAAACTACAACCAAGCTAGTAGATCAGAAAACCCTTCTATGCCTCACCTTAAATAGAACTCTGTCATGTCAACCAGGAAGCAACTACTGGATAAGCAGCTACAAATTAAATTCTAAGGGGCCTTCCAAAGACTCATAGTTTAGACCTGCTTTTAGACCATTCTAGAAAATAAAAGTGATACTCTGAAGAAGGTAGAGAGATTGAATAGAGGACAGGTTATCCAGAAAGTCCCTGAGGTCAGATAAAATATGGTAGAGATAAGGAAAAATAAAAGTATTTGGAAGAGGAACCATTATCAGATACAGGTCTAGAAAGCCCAGTAAGATTAGGGATTAGACTTAGGAACAGGCAACAACTACTCTGAATAGCTGAGTGGAGTCCCGAAGACAGAAGAAAGATAAAACTTTATCATAGGGAACCACAGGCAGGAGTCAGTCACTAAGCATTTGGTGGGTGCCTTCCAGTACATCACGTTTTGCTATGCAAATAACATAGGATTAATAAAACATGGCCCCAGCCTTACAGTCCAGTGTGGAACAAAGACATAAAAACTAATAGCAGCCTACAAGGATAATGATCATACTGGGTACAGGTCACTGCGGCAGACTGCACAGGCACATGGGGGAGGCCCCCAGTCTCAGACCGAAGCATGAGGGCACAACAAAGGGCCGTGGTTGCTACAAATGGTACACTCACTTCCTAGACAGAAACAGTTCTTACTAGTTTTGGAAAATATAAACAAACAGTCAAAAGCATATCTAGTTATATATGATTGTTATGGAAAAGTCATTGTTTTATTCACTACATGATGATATGAAATATTATTCCTTGATATTAATGTAAATAAGTCAACCAGAAAGATCATGTGTTCTATTTCATGAGAGATCTACCATATCACATACAAATGATTTGTCTTGTCTTCCTCCAATGTATGCCACTTTGGGACTGAAGGACATATTGCCCCATTGCCCCAAACACTGCTGCCCATCAGCTGTCAGCCTCTAGAATTGCCTTGGATGAAGAGCTACCTCACGTAGGGTAAACCACATCCAATGACAGGTCAACACTGGGGTATGAAGGCTGCCTCCTCACCCCAACTCACGACAACTATGAAAGGCCATCAGATCATCAGATATTTCAGGAGGGATGGCAGAGGCTTCAGATGGAGCCAGATGAGGACTTTGTTGAGACTGTATCCTAGGACAAGACACAGAGAGAGAAGTAGAACAGCTTCCTTGCCTTCCCCAGACTTTGACTCCAAGAGTACCCCTAAGAGACATTCTACATAGTAATGTGGATCCCAGTAAACCCTACCGGCAACAGTGTGCTATATCTATGGATACTGGGAACCCCACAGGGAGTCTGGAAAGAAGGGAAAAAAACTCATTTCTAAATTTCCACTACTGAAAGATGAAGAGCAAAAATAAAAAGATATTTGTACATAACTATAAAACGGAGTAATCAACAGCAATGGAAAAATATTGTTAATCAATTAAGCTGGTTTTATTTATGCCACAGATATTTAGGCTTCAGCATATTGAAAAATTTTCACAAAATAAAAACTTTAATCATAAGAAAATCCTGCAGGACCTGTGTGGTCATGAGAAGGTAAGATGCTTTTCACGTGAGCAAGAAAATTGCTTGATAAAAAAGTGAACACCTAACCTAACTTCTGTAAAGCATATAGGTCTGGATATTTTTCATGTTTTCATAAAGTTCTCAAAAGTGTTGCTCATCCACCTGAGACTTATCCAATGCAAGCTCATGAAATATATTTTGAACATGATTGATCATATTCTAATTGTTGTTTCAGAAAAAGTAATTTTAGAAGCTCATTTTTTTTTTTTAGTTTAACATTCTTCTAAGATAGATAGTAATGAATTCTACCCAGAAAACAGCTTTTGGCAATGAAGACAGGGTACACTAAAAAATCCTTTAATAAAATCTCAGAATGACATAAGCCAGTACCTCAGAGAACTGTGCCATCAGACAAAATCCTAAGGATCTTAAGGACATACCTTATAGATCCTGCCTCTAAATATCTTAAGGGTGACATGCCGTATAGGTGGATATGACTATTATCTGAAGGAGTGGACCTCAATTAGATTCAGGTGAAAGCTGCCAGGCTTTTCCAGAGAGCCAGGCTGATAGAAACACTACCAGCTCTGACCAAAATGGACAGGCAGGTTCAATGAGAGGAGACCTTTGAATTCCCAAACTACTACAAGAAGAAAACAGGCTGGGAAAACTACTCCATGAAATTGGCCACTTCTTATGGAAGAGGAAGAATGAGGCAGTATGAAGCCAAGAATGATGGAGAATCATTTCTAGGCAGTAAGACTGAGAGTGCTAATCAAGCAGTCACATCACATGCAAGGCATGTTTCCGAGTTTCTATGCACCAGTGAGTGTCTCCTGCATGCCTCCCATTCCAGCCATTTCTGAATAGGAGGCTCTATGTAACAGTTATCCTGTGCCTGTCCCACTACTGTATGTTGGGCAGTGACAGAGAGGTATATAATTTGTCTCTTTTGTTCACAGGTTTTCAGTCTTAAGCAGTTGTACAAAACCACACCAGAAGTGTCACTTCTGCACCTGAACTTTATGGAGATGGTGAAATCCTACGCTTTGAGCTGATGCTTTTATGAGATGAGCATTACAGTTCTTGAAGGAAAAGGTGAATGTATTTTGCATGTTGGAGGAATGTCAGAGGATGCTGGGCAGACTACATTTTCCAGTGATGGTCACACCAATATACTCTGTTTCACATGCTCTCTTAAAAAGTGATGTTGACATGCATTCACTGAAAGATGGGATCTATGTTCCTTCCACTTGAACTTGGGCGGCCTCTGCAACTGCAGTGCAAATCATGCTGTGTGACACTGCTGCATAAAATATAATGCAGCACCCAGCTCTCCCTGCAAGACGCTTGTCTTAAAACCTGGTCGCCATGTTATGACAAATCCCAGGCCATGTGAAGACACCTACATGGGTGCTACAGCCAGCAGCCCCATCAAGGTCCCCGTATTACAGACAACATCAACTGCTAGACTTGTGAGGGAACAATCTACAGATGATTCCAAGCCCTGACATTTGGGACTTCCAAATGAAGCCCCAGATGTCATGGAACAGAAACAAGCCACTCCCACCTTACCCTGTTCAAATTCGTGGCACACAGAAACTGACAGCAGTAATAAAAATTATTGTTTGGAGCCATGTATACTTACGTGCCTCAAAATATTAATCTTGGTTACAAATTCCACAGAGGGATTTACCTCTCAGCGTAATGTAAAAATGAAAGTTTAAATGTTTCTTATGCCTTGTACAGTATTAAGTTCAGAAAATTACCTATTCCAGCAGGTTTGGGAAACACCAGTTCATTACATGTCCGAATGAGTGCTAATGATGACACTGATAATCCATTGGTAGGCTTGGAGTAGGTCTTCCCCTAAAACACCTATAATAAATTCTAAAAATGCACAGGAATATATATTCATATGCTCTAAAGAAACTTTGTATAAGGGAAATCAAAGAATGCACAGTCTCAACAAGAAGTACCTGTGATCCACTGTAATACCAATCATCAAAAAGGCTTTGGCTGAGCTCAGTAACAGCAGCAACTGTCAGTAACAATGAAGAGACTCAGAAAAAGAGAAAGCCAGTTGAAACAAAAGTCACATTACGGTTTTTAATAATAATTGTTGTTGTTGTTTTTAATTTATTTTGTGTTTTTTCCATTACCATTGTTTGTTTTTAAGATGCAAGAACACTTAATAGTAAAACGTTTGAGCCCTAGAGTCTGAAAATCTAGGTTTTAATCTCATGGTTTTCATTTATGAACTGTGGTTGTAGGAGTCAGAATTCTCCAGAGAAGCAAAACCAGCACTATATATTGGTTTTATAATAATATATTTTGGAGAGAGATTTTAAGGAATTGTCTCATGTAACTGTGGGGACTGGCAAGCCCAAATCCCACAGGGCAGCAGGCTGGAAACTCTGGCAGGGCTTCTCTGAGGCAGTGGTGAGGAGAATTCCTTATTCAGGATGGCCCAGTTTTTTAAGGCCTTCAATCGATTAAATGAGGCCCACCATACTATGGAAACATTTTACTCAAGGTCTACTGATTTAAATGGTAATCTTTATTCAAAGTTCCCTGATTTAAATGTTAACCACTTCTAAAATTATCTTCACAGCAGAATCTAGATTGGTGTTTGACCAAACAACAGGGCACCACCACCCAGCCAAGCTGACATTAGCCAAGCTGACCTAGTATCAGGTCATTGTATGTCTTAAGTGAAACAATACCCATAAGTGCTTAGCACAATGCTGGACTAAGAGCTCCATATATGCTAGTTATTAAGCATTAAACACTCATTATAGTGACTCCTTTCTCAGGTTCTAGAAAACTTAAGTAGTATATAATTTGGTAACGTCGGAAACAGTTTAAATTAACCTAGGATAGTAAAGGGGAAAAACAGTGCAAATGTTATCCTTCTATGTCCAAAGAATAGGAATTTCAAAGTGTAAGTTAAATAGATTTTTGATCTACTCTTTTCTCAATTCCCACTCTAAGTCAAGGGACTCATCTTACAAAGATTCTGAACCTACAGTTCCATTTGGCATCCTACGGAATTCTCAAGTCACCCAGCAAAAGCCATTCATAGCATCAACAGCATTAAGTCACTTCCCTTTCTAGGCAACTGACTATTTTCATGATTATACTAATGCCAGAGATTTTAAGCAACTCTAGTGCTAGACAACCTACAAATTGCTCTCTGAATAATCAAGTGCTGACCATGCCTTTCATTAGACAATGATTTGAGTCCCAAATGCCCTACTCTGTCTGACCTAAAGTTAGAAATACACCCATTTTGTTCTTGTAATGAAGCATTAAGCAGAATAGAAGCTTCGGAATAGCCCCTATACCTCTTCTGAATTACACAATTTTGGTTACATTATGACCACTTACAATTTGCCAGCAGCTTCAGTGTTGACAGAAATTCCTTCTCTATGAAAGAATTCGGCTCAAGGAACTTAATAATGCCATGTGACTATGAAATAATGAGCCCGACTTCTGCATGTAGCTTCTCCAATTACTTTCATTGTGATACATCACAAATTGCATCCTGTCCTTTCATCTCAGCTCAATTTGAAATGTAAAAATGAAGTGAAAGCCTGTCTTATATGACAAAAGTCCCAATAAAATTTATATTAAGTTCAACATGACAAATGTGTTGACCAAAGCATCTTGGACTTTCAAGGGTATGTCAAAACCAAAGAGTAGCAGCTTCTGGAATTCCAAAAAAACAAACAAATTCTGCAGCCAACTGTTGCACCATATGCTTCTAACAGCTTTCCTACTACATAAAGCCAATTTTTCATTTGAACAAAACATAACATCACAGAGGCATGTCACTAAAGGCACAGTGCTGACCATTTGTCAATTTCTTGCCAAGATCTGAAGTTTGAACAGGAAGCTAAATCCTGCCTGAAAATAATGGACACATTGCCAATGGCCTTTCTAGCACACAGCCTGACAGACAGTAATCTGGATTACTTTCCTTGAGAACTTTCAGAGGAAGATCTACACATTGATTCTCACTGCCCCCAGGCATCTTCCTCAAGAGCTTCAAGATTTGAAACCATCAAAGGAAGAATTCGCCTAATGACCATATGTGGAAATGTGTCTTCTAATAAGAAATTTATTTCTTCAATCACATGTATAATTTTCCTTGCAAATTATCTAGAACAAGATTTAAAACTCAGGAAGCTTTTCTCTGTCAGCCAGTGATCCTGCCTGGACTGTGAATTAAAATGTTCAGAAAATAAATATAATTTTGCGATGGTATAAAACTAGTCTGATAAGGAAAGTAGACTTGCTGCTCAAGGGCTTTATTTCAAAGTAAAATATAAATAACCTTTGACAATAATTAAGAACATTGTTCACTTCCCAGTATAGATAATCAATAGTTGACAACTGCAATCCAGCCCTTCTTGAAAATGAAAGGAATATATATTTTCCTCAAAACAAAGCACAGTAACATTGAAGACTGTGATTGTCCAGAACTTTCAAGAAACTTGAATTCTTCCCACCTTGTATCACAAGTCTCCTACATGCTGTTCTGGGACTTCATAAAATATATTCAAGCAAATTCCTTATAATTCCTATCACCGTACTTTAAAGTAGTGAGATGAGAAATTCAAAATAAACTCCAAAACCTATCTCACAAACAAATTCAGAGTCTATTCTGTTCCATAGTGAAAGAAAACTCAATCAAACTAGGCTAATCCAAAAGGGAAATATATTGGCTCATATAACTAAAAGATCCAGGATAAAAATACTCTCAGGTACAGAGTGAAAGAAAGCCTCAGAGCCTTCTTTCAAATCTCCATCCATCAAATCTCCATCCATCAGCACTGCCCTCCAATGGCGGCCTTTGTCTCAGCCAGGAAAACTGGCAGCAGCAATGAGCCTGTATCCTGCCTGCTCAAGGCCCATGGGAAACAGAGCATACCTCCTCCTAGCAACTATGACATAAGTCTCATGATTCACTCTTACTAGATGAACTCTGTCTCTAAATACATAATAATGGCCAGGGAGACGGGGCTACACGGACCTGCAATATCAAAGTCAGGTTCCCGCTCTGAACCAATCATTATGGCTAGGTCAAACAGAGGCTCCGTGCAGCCCGGTGTGACATGTCCTACTCCCGTCATCAGAATGGAGCCCCACCTGAAGCAAATGATCTGCAATAAGAAAGGTAGGGCCCAAAGGAAATGTGGGTTTAATTACTGGAAAAAAAAAAGAGGAATGGACGTGGGGGAGCAAAACACAACATTTGCCACATTCTATTTAATTTAATTTAATAAAACAATAAAGTGTTTACAACTATATTTGTGAGATTTAACTCAAAACAGTCAAAAGAAAGGAGGCAGTCCATTTAGGTCAAAGTTAAGCAGAACATTTATTCTATAAAGTATAATAAATATAATATTTAATTAAATTAAATAATTTAATTACCACCTGAACATAAAAAATGAAGATAATCAATACTCAATTATTAAAATCATCAATGCCAATATGAAGGAAAAAAGTGAAGAGGTAAATAAGTAAATAAATAAATATGTAGAAGGAAAAGACAGAAAAGAAGAAAAATGCACATTTTAAGTGGGGGGAAGGACCCTGGTTAGGCAGTCCTGTCCCAAGAAGGAGCAGTCTGGTTTCCACTAAACACAGAAAACTTTTAGAAGTGCCGCATGGAAGTCTTCATTCTTCCTTTCTGCAACCAAAGGGGAGAGTTCCACTTCATGAGGCCCACAGTTACATCTGCTTGAAGGGCCTTGCAAATGATCTTGCAGATTCTTTCTGATACTCTGAGATTTACATGTCACATTCACTTAAGATATCTTTAAGGGTGATCTCATAGCCATGATTTTAAAATTTCAATAAAATAACACAAACACGTGTTTTGGTTACCTATACATAAAATTATTCAATTGATATTCCATATATCTACAAACCTATGACATGAAAATGCCACTTTACATTAGCAATCTAGCTTCAGCCACCTATCTCTGGAATACAAATACCTTGGTTAACTAAGGCAGAATATACTAGTATTTTCCTGGAAATGAAATATGTATCTATTGTTATCTTGAATGTGAAAAGAGTATCATCTTGAATTTTAAGGCAGGCAAATATATAATTATTATGTATTCAGGCTTTCAGATTTCCTGAAAATATTATGCACAAAAATAAATGTCTCTAACATTTATATATGTTATTTTGTTTGTTCCTCTCAGCATAGAAGTGATTTGAACCATACACATTGTCACAAAGATATCACTATTATTATCATCTATATTCAGGTTTTCATTATTTATGACAAAAATGGTACAGATAATCCAAATGGCAGACAATCAGAAAATCATTTCACTTTGGTTTCAAAATATAATTTGGTCTTCACAGTCACTGCACGTGTGTGGTATTGTGGGATTCGGCAGCACTGCAGGAGAACTGCTGGGACTCACTGGAGGCCAGGCAACAGAGATGAAAAGTGATTCTTTATGGAAATACTTAGAGAATGCCATCATGCATTTGTGTAACAACTTTTTCTTTTACAAATGTTTTTTACACCTATTATTTCATTTATCCTTTGAAGAATACTATGTAGAATTAGCACATGTTATATCAACTGTAGTAGCAGTAGGGCTGGTACCACAATCTAGTTTACCTACACGGCTTTCCAAACAGTTTCTCTATTATATTGGAATAATCCCTTTCACTGCAGTCTTTCCAATTTCTTATTCAGTCTAAAAAAACAGCATCCTTGCCAACAGATGTGTGGCACCGAGCATTTCTGTCACTGTCAGCCCAGTTCAACAGCATTCATGAACCAAGTGCCTTTCCAGTGCAAGAAAGATAGGACCTAGACCAGACCCTGCGCTTAGTGGGAGAGTAAGACTTAGCCCTGCTTTAAAGGCTTTACAGTTTTGTTGCTTTCAGGTTTCAGTATCCCTTCTGACAAAATTTTCTTGCTGTTAAGAATTCTGACTCAGTAGTTTGTAAACCTGGTTACTATCAGAACCACACAAGAAGCTTTTAAAACTCCACATTCCTACACACATTTGATTTTAGTAAGTGTGAGGAGGGACCAAGTATACACATTATACACATGTGTACATATTTATACACACAGTATTTTAAAAAACTCCCAAATGATTCCAATCTTCCTGCAGGACATGCCAGCCACTATCACCCTGCTGTATTATAAACTGCTGGTGGACATGGGCTCTACCTGGCTGCTCTCTAAAACTCCTGAAGCATCTGGTAGGGCACCCTGTACAATACAAGCAGATTATTTCTCCTGACTTTTTGACAAGTAATTGATAATGTCCATAATTGGGAGAAAACCATGCTTCCTGACAATATCAGGACACAGGTGTCCACTATGGATATGTGTACACTGATGTGGGCACATGCTCATGGGGAAAATGAGAACTGCACCAGCAGGACAATGCAGAGGGGCCCTGATAAAGAGGCAAGACGATTCCCTGAATGCTCTGTGTGGGGTGGGGAGGATTCCCCTTCAACTTCTCTTGTTAAAGTTTAGGTAGTGTTTGGCGCTCAGAGATTATGCCTGACCAAAATCACTGATGCCCTGGAGCAAGGTTCTAGCAGGAAGGAGCTGCAAAGGTGATGATCACTTGCTACTTTCCAAGGGTAAAAAGAGGGCTAAACCGTAGTCCCTAACCTCAAAGAATCTTTTTCCCCGAGAGGAGAGACTTGCAAACCAGAGCACAGCTGAGGGGAGTGCCACAGCAAAGGGGTAAAAATGCAACACATTTTCTTTTGCCTCTTCCATTAGGTGAGTTTTAATAAAAAATTCAGAAGGGCTACAAGACACAGCTATCTTTAATGAAATCAATTCCACAGCTGTGAGAAGAAAAGGGGATGTATGGTTGAGGAGAAGTAATGGGTTTGTTTGCCTTTGAGATTAGGCAGATAATAATTTGTCTTTCTTTATACCTGTATTAATGGGGAACATATGTTTATTCTATTTTGCACTGAATGGTAACCACAATGCCATGTACACAGGCAATGATCAATACGCTTTTGCTAAAGAAATGGAAGTATATCTTTACCCTGAGAAAGACTAAAACAAATATGCCAAAAAGTAAAGAGTTGTTTTCTTTGGATGATATGGTTAAATTTACTTTTATTTTGTTAAACAATTTTCTGTATTTTCCGTGATGAGCAAGCATTACTGGGAAAGAGAATAACAATATAAACTTTTCTATTAAGTGGAAATTTCACTTAATATAACCACCAGCTATTCAACATCTTTAATTTCATGAGTTTCTACTGACTTCTGCTTTGCAAGGAAACAACTCAGCCCAGCAACAAATGGAGAGAGGCCATTTAATATGTCCAGGTTATATTTCTGAAGCCACAGCACTTGACTTCCCTGGACAGCACAGCTTGCAAGTGAGCCCCTCTTCGTTATAATCAGAAAAAAACTTGGGTGGCACTGCCATTTTTAATCCACCACAGCGTGTTGTGTTAAGAACAAGTCCTAGAAAGGCACATTAATAGGGGCCATGCCCATAGAAAGGCTTAACATTTTGCTAATGGAATTTCCATTAAGTCTGAAATATAAATCTTATACATGGAGATGAGGATACATGCAGACAATGTAAAGTACATAGTTTGCTGTGGGGTAATACAGAACAGGCCCACATCACCCTATCAGAGCATCACCCAGTGAAACGTATGTCCGGATGAAAGGAGCCATGTGTTATCTAGGTTTAAATGCTGCTCTTACGCCTGGCTGATATCAAGTTGATGAGGATCTAGTGAGTGGGAGCAGCAAGGTGGTCTGAGAGTCACCATTATGTCAGACACATGTAGATGGCAATAACAATTACACTTATGGAACAAGTTTTTGTGAGGATTAAATGAATTAACAAAAGCAGAACTTTTGGAACCTGGCACATAGTGAGTACCAACTATAACGTACTTGTTATTATTCCAGAAAAATATAAGGTTTAAGACATGAGGAACTTCCATCTGTTCTACTGCTATATCACCAACTCCTGCACACAGGTGTTGTCAAATACATATTTGTGAATGAACAAGTATTGGGATAAGAATAAAGAGGCAAAATGCTCCATGGGTTGGGTTTAGGGCACTGGTAACTAGGAGGGGATAGGACATCAGGGTTTGCATATCAGATAAAATGCAAGAAGTGTCCCATTCAGAGTGCTGTAGGGATCAGTGGCTACTAGCCAACATGGGAGTCTTTTAAATTTGAGTCATTTTGGTCCAAGTACCCAACTTCCAAATCTGCATTTTCTTATTTTTTCTTGCCTTCTTCCCTACCACTCCACCGTCCCTCACAAATATCTAGTTCTAAAGGATGCTAAAGAGCAGAAGCTCGTGAGCTCTCTCTGGGCATGGTACTCTTAGTGTTTCACCCCTCCCAACGCCCATGGTATCTCTAGGCGGAAATAATAGGTAACCATTCTGTTTAGTAAATAGCTAAGTCTAGACAACTTAGTAGTAGTTGTTTACTACAACTTGTTAGTAGTAGTAGTGGTGTCCAGCTGATATCACCGTGTTTCCTTTGAAAATATGAACATCCCACTGCACCCCTGTAAGTCAGCTTCAGAGTGCTTTGGCACACAGTTTGGGAACCAGGACTTTGACTTTTAGCCTCTATTCTCTTCAGGGTAAAATACTACTAAACTAGGAATGCCATTTAGTGAAGTATCCTGGCTCCTAGCCAATTTCCTCCTTTAATAGCTGGGCAGAGACTCTAGTCCCAGCAGTACTAACAGTCACTGCATGTGATATGACAGCAAGCCTCATACCAAAGGAAGCAAGAGAAAGACCAATGTCATCAAGTCTTAAAAACAAAAAGACACTTTTACTAAAGTTCAGAAAGCATAGTAGCGATCACGTTTCACCCAGGAGATCCAGTAAGCAGCCAGAGCCATCCTGAACAGCTCAACCCTCCCCTGCAAGCTTCCGTGGGGTCAGAGGCCACTCCCCTGACAGCAGATGCCTACCATGCTATGAGGTAGCTCGGAGAAAGCATTCTGGGCAATGAGGTTCTTCTTTCACCACATTCCAAGAGGGAGAGAGTATTAGAGGTTAAGTTTTGTTTTATTAGAAATGGCAAGGCAAAGCTTTTAACCTTAGTAATTGGATAGAAAAATAAAAAGTACAACTATATTTTGAAATGTACCTTCATGATAGGACTATTTTACCAGTTACAGAAAGAAAAAGATAAGATAAAAAAATACAGGGTGAAGAGAAAAAGAAGAAAACCCTGAAAGTTATGGAGAAAAATATCAGCAATAAGAGTGATTAAAAAGAACACACTAAAGGATATCATCTCTCAAAGACAGAGAATGCTATTCAGCAAAATCAAAGCAAAACAATCATGACCACAAAAATACAACAGCTTCCAAATGCTCTTGGGCTGGCTGGTGACGACCATTAAACTAATGTGGGGTTGCTCATATGCCTCCACCATGACTGGGAAGCCACTCTCCAAATGCCACTGCCATGTGGAACAGTCAGAATCCTGCTTCACCTATCGGGGTGTGCGACCTTTCGGTGTCTCTGGGCCACACTGGAAGAAGAAGAGTTGTCTTGGGCCACACGTTAAACTCATTGTGACACATAATCACACAAAAAATTGTAATAGTTTAAGTAAATTTATGATTTTGTGTTGGGCCAAATTCATAGCCATCCTGGGCCACCAGGGGCCACAGGTGAGACACCCCTGCAAGAGCTTATTCTGACAACTGAAAGTACACACACAAGGGCTCACAGGAAAGTGGGCCAGACCCTCAGCAGGGTCTAGGTAACGCTCGAAGAAGAACAACCACAGCCTGGTCTCAGGGAAACAGAAAGAGGAACCACATGAGGCCTGCACTGGAGATGGGAATTTGTCTAAGAGGTAAAGTGAAGTGGCCCAGGAGTAGGGACAGAGGTTGTCAGAGAGGGAAGGACTTCATTGCTGTAGTTCTGGAGTGGTCCAGTACAAGAGGCGATACAAACTAATCCCCCTAGGAAGCTGGACTGGAGGGTCAAGGATTAGAGCCCCTTTGGCCCAGGCTTGAATTCACAGCTGCCTGCTGGATACCACCCCATGAGTATCAAGCCACTATAACAAAAACACCACAGACTGGGTGCCTTAACAACAAGCATTTATTTCTCACAGTTCTGAAGGCTCTGAAGTTCAAGATCAAGGTGCCAGCCAATTCAGTTCTTAATGAGACTCTTCCTGGTATGCAGAGGGACCAAAGACTTCTTGGGAGGGAGAGAGGAAGAGAGGAGGAAGGAGAGACAGAGAGAGAGCGCGAGAGCGCACTCCTCAGTAAGCTCTTCTCCTTTCATCTTCTTATAGAGGCACAAATCCCTTTATGCGGGCTCCAATTCAGCAACTCACCCAAAACTGACTACCTTCCAGAGGTCCTACCTTCAAATACCATCAGATTGGTGCTTGGGCTTCAAAATATGAATTTTGGGAGAAGTTTCAGTCCAAGCGCCAATCTGATGGCATTTGAAGGTAGGACCTGACAGGCTGTCTGATTTCCACGTTGCGCTTCCCTTCACTGCAGCTGAACCTCTGGCAAAGGCAGGTTGTAAATGTGTCTCTGTGCTGCCAAAACTCAGCAGGAAGGGCCTGACTGACACTTGAGACTGAGGAGCCAAAGGGAAAGCACTTGCCCTTTCCCACAAGCCACAGTGGCCCTCACAGCAGAAGTCATTGATGGCGGCTGCGCCCAAAGGACTAGCAGCCTGGCAATGTGAGATGCCTGGAGTCTTCAGAGGGAAACTCTCTGCATGGAGGTGGCAGGGCTCCCCAGGGAAGGAACTCTTGGACCTGGGGGATGCCTTCAAGGAGCCAGTTTCCACCAGGAAACCTGGGGACTCTGTCATCATAATTTCCTCTACATTTAATATCAGTGTCTCTTGCAGACAGTTTCTAATTGTTCTTTCCTCAGGAATCACAAGAAAATACAAGCAAAGCACATTTAACTGTGTAGAGTGAGTGGCTTTGGGGTTACCATCTGAAGAAGCAGAGAGGCTGAATACTAAGATAACTACCTTTGGTTTAGTCAGTGATACCAACTAAAGACTAGCAGGAGTGCGCGGGCACAGCTTAAATCCAGGTATTTCATTACCAGCCATGCAGGTCTGCATCAGATGGGCACTGGCAGCACAGCAGAGAGCTCACCCAGAAAGAGATAGCAGGAGGGACACAGAGGATACCTGGAGACACACTGCCTGCCACAGGGCTCCAAGAGGTCTTCCTAGAGGAGAATGCTTCCTGCTACCTTGCAGCACAGAGACTGGACGACCATGGACGTGGCTAACTTCGTGGGTTTAGTGGGGGCAGGCGAACATACCAGAGGACCCTATAGGAAACCCGCCAGTTCTCTTGCAGAAAGATCCTGCAGAGTTTCACCCTAATTTAAGGTAGAGTGGTAAGCATAAATTGACAATGTGCTTCATCAACAGAGATGGGTACTCATATGTTATTTGTTTTCACAAATCAATATTTGACTATGACCCTCTACCTTATAGAACGCTTCAGGGACTAGAGCAACCACCTTTTGTGGAGGGGCTTCCCTCTTTAATTCCCTCTCCCAGCATTTGCAATCTCTGTCCCCTTCTCAAGGTCACACCTCAGAAGCACTAAACCACTTGAAATCCTTCAAACATACTATCTCTATTTACCTTGCTGTCTAGAAAACTTTGGTATTCTTTCCTCAAATCTCTGCCGGGCCTTGTCTCTCCTGAGACACTTCCTCAACCCTAACATTAAAATAAATTAGAGGGGTAAATGCAGACAACTGTACTTGAACAATAATAAAACAATTAAAAAATAAAATAAATTAAACCTTTCACACCTGAATCTTCCTGGGTTCCTGATAGAAGCTTTCACCCTGCTGTATTTTGCCACAAGTTTCCGTGTGTCACTCTACTAGAACATGACTTCCTTGTGGGCAGGAGGTCTGCTTACTCACCTCACATTCTAGCACAATGACAGCAGCTGCACACGTGCACATTCCTGCAGTCACTCCATCCAAAACAGTAGCAACAGCAGTTAACATTAATCAAGCATTCACGGGCATGGGTACCAAGTAAGTACTTCAAAGACATTTAGTTTTGGCCACAATTCTGTGTGTAGAGTTTACTATTATTTCCATTTTAGGGTACAGAAACTCAGACCAGAGAGGTAGATAACTGCCTGCAAGATATTGTAGCTACTAAGTATAAGCAAGGTTTCAGAAGAGCTTAGGACAACTCTTTATTCTCTCCCAGAATGTACTATGTGCCAGGTTCTGTGGTGGATACAAAGAGGAATAGAACCCAGAGTCCAGTGGGTGAAGACAAGATGTATAATGGTTCAAGTAAGTGCCACAGGGACTAGGACAAGGGACCCAACCCCTGGCTGTGGGCAGGTGCCATGGCCCTGGTGGGCCGTGCCATGGGCTGGTGCTGTGGTGCTGTCAGGAACTGGATGCATAGCAGCAGGTGAGCAGCGGGCAAGTAAGCGAAGCTTCACTTGCCTTACTGCCTGAGCTCTGCCTTGTGTCTTCCTTCACCCACCCCATGTCCTTGGAAAAACTGTCTTTCACAAAACCAGTCCCTGATGCCAGAAAGGTTGAGGACTGCTGGACTAGGATGTCATTCTGTACTGGAAGGATAGGCACAAAAAATTTTATCTTAGGATGAAGTAAAAACTGCTCTTGAATGACTAGATAAAGCAGAGGAAGTAAAGGTGCTTAGGTGAATTTTAAAGCTTTTACCTGGAAGCAATAATACCCAGATCTAGTCAATTGATAATGCTTTTTTTATTCTTTCCTCTACTTTTCACCCCATCTCCTAAAAAATATCTAAGTTATAAGAAACAGTGTTGTCATATGAAATCATATTCCCTAGAAATTAAGTTACATCTTTCCCTGACACCTTTAGTTAAAAGCTCCCTCCAAAGTCAGTATTGGCCAAGATAAAAGCAAACAAGTTTCGCTCCAGAGGAAGGAGCGAATAACTTGTAAAATCCCTCAGCCTATTTGACTGGGTGGTGTGAGGTGAAGGACAGACACCATTTTCTACACATACCACCTGCCTGGCAGGGCATTCCTTTCTGGCATGCTGCCTTTTTCATCCTGAAAGTACTCAGATCTGTAGCCTCAGTCCCTCCTGGCTTCCTGGCAACTCACTCCAAGTGAAAACCAGTGGTGTGACTAACACTGCACAGAGGAGCACAGGGCAGGCAACCCTGGACCTGAGCCCAAATTCCACGACTTCTGAGAATCACACGGTGCAAGGACAAGTCCAGTTTCACAGTGTGACCCCAAATATCCTACCAGGGACATTTCTATCCATCGTCCTATTCTAGGACAACAGGGTCGGCAGAGGGTATCCCTATGCAGGTATGTATTGTTACACAGAGCAGATGTGAAAAACAGAAGAGAAATCATTTCATAAACTGCATCAATTAAAACCCTTCACAAAGCTAGGAATACTTTTGTTATAATAAAAATATATCTATATTTTACCCACTGTACAAGTTCAAGCTCATTGTTAAAAATGAGCAGAGGTAGTACTGAAACAGTTCAAACTGGTACCTAATGCTCTGTTGCCTATCAGCCCCATGCAAAAAGTGCAGTTGCCTCTGAAATTCATAAAACTTCAAATAAATTAAGTACAGAAATCAGATGTCATTATAGTTACATAAAGTTATTTCACATAACACATAACTTTTTTAGGCAGTACCACTGAGTGTTTCCTTAATGTCAAGTTTACCTTGCATTGTCAATATGATCTATTCATCTGGTTTTATTCTAGAAATAAATAATTATCACCCACAGGTAAATAGACTAACTAGAAAAAATAAAATACCCTCTCTTTTCAAAGAGCTGTATTTCAAATAAAATTTCAATCATTCTGCTGAAACATTATTTACCAGTCCTTTATACATTTATGTTGTTTGGATCCACTGTGTCCTACTGATAACTACAATGCTAACTCAATCCAGAAAAATTTGATTTTAAAATGAGAGAACTTTTAAACATTAATTTAATTTATATGTTCATTTTAGATATAGGTAAATGTGTCAAAGATGCAAACACATGACATCAGAAACAAATTCAGTGAGGAAAGGAGAATGAAATTATGACACCAAGAAGAAAGGGGAATAATATAACATTTCTAAATGTTAAAGAATAACTTCCTCATAATTTAAAATGAAAAATTTGGGCCTCAAATTACTATGGTGTTTAGATTCCAGTTGATATATTTAAGAGAGTAATTATATAACATGTCAGAATGTCGATATTTATAATTTACTGGAAATTAAACCCTTTATACATATTGCAACTTAATTGTATGATAGAAAACTTTGCATGTTAGTTTACAACTGCATGAAAGGAGTACACTCAACTTTGAAGAATTCTTAACTAGTTGAAGACAATGAGACTAGAGGATCTCTGTCAACTCTTCATGCCATGCCAACTGTGATACCCCAGCTTCTAAGGACTACCACATCAGAGAAACACTCCTTAACTAATAGAACACGACTTTCTTACTACATTGGCATTTTTGAAAGCCAGTGCTGGTCCAATTAGACACTCTTTGGAAAAATGGCTCCATGTTCAAAATCTGAAAAACACTGCAAAGGGGGAGCTCTGCTTGCCATACTGATGGAGAAACAGCAGCCAGATTTACCATTTCCTGTGAAACAAACAAAATGCAGATAAAATATACCAAATAATAGTTTACGAGGCACTGGATCCTTAAAAGAGGGGAAACAAATGAAGTGAACCCTAAAATTACCCCAGCCTACTCACTTGAGAGAGTCTCCAGGCTGTGAACAAGCAGGGAAAACTCAGGCACCTGAGCCCAGCAGAATCCCTGGGTTGAAGGGACTAAGCAGAAAAAGTTTAGAGTTGAATTGGCTACAGCTTGCAGGGCAGAGTCCTGGAGAAGAATGATCTGCAAAGACACCGAGCTCTGGAGATCTGCAGAGCATTCCCCTCGAGTGTGACGTACTCGTCAGCACAAGCATGTAAGAAAACTACCTAAGTCTGGAAAAGGAATTACCCAAAAGGATTAGAGATGACAATGTCCGCATGGGGCCAGGAATAGCACATGTTTCCACCAGCCATTCGGAAAAAAACTCTTAATGCACAGAGTATCATGAGTACTCAAGAGAGTCTTGCTTTCCTGGTGGGGAATAATTAGCCCTGGACTGTGCACTGCTCAAGTCGCCTAACTAATCTTAAAAGCAAGATGTAAAAGGATGAATTAGTTTTGAAATAACACATCTAGACAATGTCTGGCATCTGATCAAAAGTTACCAACCATACAAACAAACAAAATAGAACCCACAATGGGGAGATAAATCAATCAATTCATGTGAACCCAGAACTTACATAGATAATGGAACTAGCTGGCAAGGATATTAAAATAGTTATTATAACTATACATGTTCAAAAATTTAAGTAGAGACATGGAAGACACTTAAAGAAAACAAGGAGACCTTTTAGAGCTAAATCCCGCAATGTGTGAGATGAAAACTACACTGGACTAGAATAATTGCAATACAGACATTGCAGAATAAAAGATCAGTGAACTTGAAAACATAACCATAGACATTATTCAAAATAAAACATAGCCAGAAAAGAGATTTAAAAAAATTAACAGGGCATCTATGACACTTAGAACAACTTCAAGAGGCATATAAATATATACCTGCAGTCCCCAAGGAGGAAGAGAAATAGGGGCAGCCAGAAAATTTATTTCAAAAAAATAATGTCAAGAGTTTTCAAATTTAATGAAAACTAAAAACTCAGAGACCCCAAAAAACTCATGAACCTCAAGCACAAGAAATCTGAAAAAAAAAGATAAAAACCATGCTAAGGTACATCATAATCAAGCTGCATCAAATAAGTGGTTAGCAGAAAAAATCCTAAAGACAGCCAGAGGAAAAGATCAGATAATACTTATTGAGGACTAAAGATAAAGATGAAAGCTGACTTCGCATCAAATACACTACAAGAGAGAAAAACAGTAGAGCAGCATATTTAAAATACTGGAAAAAACCTGTCAAACTAGAATTCCACATGCAGCAAAAATAGTTTTCAAAAATAATGAAGGCAAAATAAAACACTTTCAGACATACAAAAGCTAAAAGTACTCATTACCCACAAATACGAACTCTGAAAGATAAAGTACTTTTGGCAGGAAAAAAAATGATACCAGATGGAAAAATGAATCTTCATATAGGACAGAATAGCACCAGAAATGGTAACTATAAGAGTAAATATTAAAAATTTTTTCCTATTATTTAAATCTCTTTAAAAGAAAACTGTATAATACAAGTAATAACAATGTAGTCTGGAGTTTACAAAAAGATGTAAAAGTAAAAGGTATGATGAGAACAGCAAAAGGCTGTGGGTGGAGAAATGGAAGATCACCACTGAAGGTTCTATTTCTTACATAAATTGCTATAATATCTGCCTTGAAGGCAGGCTATAATAATTATGCATATCAGTACTATGAGGGTTATAGCAAATTAGGCCAAAGATGAATCATAAAAAATAGTCAATAGAATGCAAAAAAAGAAGAAAGTGAACAAAAAATACACGGAACAAAGAGAAATCAACAAGATGATAAATTTAAATCTAATCATATCCATAATTACATTAAATGTAAATGGTCTAAATATATCCATTAAAAAACAGAAAGTACCAGATTTGATTTTTTAAAAAAGCAGTTCCCAACTACATGATGCCTACAAGAAATGAACCTTAAATACAAAGATAGAAGTAAGTTAAAATAAAAGGGTGAAAAATATATAATTATATAATTAGTTATATTAGTATATAACTAATACTAATAAAAAGAAAGCTACAGTGGCTATAAAACAAGTTTCAGAGCATGAAATATTACTAGCAGGGATAAAGGAAGTTATTGCATAATGATAAAATGGCCAAGTCATCAAAAGAATATAGCAACCTTAAACACTTTTGCACCCTGTAACAGAGCTTCCAAATATATAAAGCAAAAACTGGTAGACCTACAAGAAGAAATAAATAAATCCATATTAGCAATCATAATTTCAATATCTCTTCCCCAATAATTAACAAAACAAGTAGGCAGAAAATCAGTACTAATAAATAAGATTTTAAAAACATTATTAATCAACTTGACCTAACTGACATTTACAGTGCACTACACCCAATAACACCAAACTACATGTTCTTTCCAAGTACAAATAGAACATTTGCCAAAATAGCACATATTCCAGCTTATAAATAAACCTAAATAAATTTGAAGAGGACTCAAAAATACCAAAATGTTTTCTGACCACTATGTAGTTAAATTTGCAATCAATAATATAAAGATACCTGGAAAATAATTAAATATTTGTATTTTTCTAACACACTAATACACTTCAAAATAACCTAGTGTTAAAAAAATCAAAAGGGAAATTATAAAGTGTTTTGAACTGAGCAAAAATCAAAATACACATCAAAATTTGCAGGATGCCACTAAATGAGCAGTTCTTTGAGGGGGTTGGAAACATTATATATATATTCAGATGAATTAACTTTGGGAAATCCTAGAGTAAAGAAACTGTCAAACCATTTTGTCACAAAATGCTCTGGCTTTGATGAAGCTATTAAATCTTGTAGAACATAACTTGGGACCCAAAAGTACGTATCTCTCACTGTGTACAAGTCAGTGTTAATGAAGTTTTCATTCAGGCATGTCTTATATCCCGTTAAGTTAGAACTCCTTCAAAAGAAGAGAACCTACCATACATTGATGTCCTTCAAACAGTGTAGCACCGTCCACAAGCAGATGCTCCTTTATATCTAGAAGTTCTCTTTGGTTTTGTACAAAAGCTTCATTTTACCTCTCTTCACTTATTTTCCCTCCAAGCATTAGGTCTATTCACTTTAAACTATAGTCTCTTCTATACATACTACATACTACTGGTATGTATAGGTTCTATAGTCTCAACATACCTTTGCCCTTAAGTTTTTCTCAGATACTAGGCCTCTTTTTCTAACCATATACTGGTCACCACTATGAAGAAAACTCACTATCAGTAAGATAGAAATATGACCCTAACCAAAGGTATTATTTGACCCCACAATCTATTTTCCTGTCATCACAGAACAAAAGTATAATTAAGTAACTATTTCATTAATGACTGAGACAAGCATGGCAGAAATAGGAATAGAGAAAAGTGAATAGATGTGAAGTATATTTAGGAAGAAGAAAGTATAGGAACTGCTATCTGCCTGGATGAGGGGAGAGAAGAAGCTGGGAATACTCGCTGATTTCCATCTTCAGTGATTAGATAAATGGTGGTACAGTGTGAAGGAAGAAAGCTTCTCTGTGCTGGACACACATCTCAACTGATTTCATCTGCCATCATCACCATTACATTGTTGTTGTTGTTGCTATTGTTGTTATTATTATTACCCCTCTCTGGCAAACTAGATGATGCAGGTTTTGCTTCTGTTTATTTAGTTGCCTACACTTAAATTGCACTCCCTCATCATCCATTTTTCAAGGCCTGTCTCAGGATCCCCCAAAAGGCGTCCCCTCGGTGTGATGTAACACAAAACCATAATTTTAATGTGGTACTTATTCTACTTGAGGCACATTCAAGGATGTGAAGCCCACCAGGCACATGGCATGCGCACGGCAGGTCTTAGCAAGTCTGCCACAGGAGGCTGCCCACACCCTGGAGGAACAGGGATCTGCACAGCAGCTACCAAATGCCCTTCCCAGGACCCATCCCCACAATCTTGGGAGAAAAGTAGCTGAAAACAAATATTGCTTTATGAATTGGGCAGTATCAAACTTCAAGTATAGAGATGCACAGAAACCCACAAATTATTAAACATTTGAAGAAAACAAACTCCAAGATAGAGAAGCAATAAACAAAAACAAATAGAAGTAGCACTAAAAAAGTGCTAAATATTTTGAAAATATTTAAATAAATATTTTTGAAATAAAAACACAATATTTGATCTAAATAGGAAAAAGGGAAGACTATATTAGTAATATATTCTTATATTAGCTGAAGACTATATTAGTAATCTATAAGACAGACCCAAAGAATTATCCTATGAGCTACCATATTTTGCCCTATATAATGTGCTTTTGTGTACAGTGCACACCCATGTTTTTGGCCTAAACTTTCAGGAAAAATACCTTCTGTTTTAATTTTTTAATTCAATTATTTATTTATTTATATTTAGAAACAAAACCAATTTTCATATTCCAGGATACTATTTTGCCTACAGATATCATTACTGTTTTCTGTCTCTCATTCTATCTCTCTCCCTCTCTCCTCTTTTCTCTCTGCCCTTACTCCCTGCTACTTCCATGCCCATGCAAAGCCATGGGAACCTGGTTTTGGCATATGATTACTTTATGGGGAAGTCAAGTAAGAGACTCTCTTACAGGGAATCTCACCAAAATAGGTATAATCTCCAATCACATGTAAGCCACAGGAGTTAATTCATCAGTATAATGTCTCATAGAAAGAGGTGGCTAAAACATTTTTAGCTGTATTCTACATAAAGATCACAAATAAGATCCATCAAGTTTTAGAAACGCCCTTCTCTCTGCTTCAGTCCAACCTCAGGCTGACAAATTTTGCCATGCACCTCTGTGCTCCTGCTGTGCTTTCTCATTTCACACCCCATTCACACTCTGTGAAGTGATACTTAAACTCAGTCTTCAAAGAGCTAGACCATCTAGACCCAATTTCTCCTTTATAAGCAAGTGTACTTTGAACAAGTATCACTGTAAAAAGAAAAAAAAATCTTTTCAAGTCTCTGTTTTGAACATTCAGTAGTAAGTTGGTAACTGGGTATTTCAAATTCTAGACAGATTACACAGCTCTCCCATACTGCTTTGCAGAGTTTCAGTTGCATACAGTGCCATAACAATCCATCCAATCCATAATGTTCTATCCCCTAAGGGAAGAGGAAGAGCCCACCATTTTATAAACAGCTGCAGGAGATTCCTGGGGCAGATTATGCCTCTCTTGCATTAAACCCATGAAGTGTGAGATCTAACAGGCTCACTTCCCACTGTGAATGATCATTCTCCACCTTTGGTCCCACAAGTACTAATGGGCCACCTCTAGCTACCTTAACTGGAAAGAGAAAAGGTGGCTGATAGGAAATGCTCCTGTTTATGGAAAAGGAACAGTAAAAGAAAGCAACAACAGCACACAATGGGCTGAACAGAACCTACAACTTCATTAAAACAATTTTTAAAAAGGTTAAAAGTCACTAGAAAAGCTGAAATAAGAAAAAAGTAAGTCTTAAATGTGAAAGGTGACCATAGAGGAGCTAGGATTGAAGAAATCTCAGTCACTCAACAGTGCCTCATTTACCTCATAATGTTATCACAGAAATAGGACTGCTAATGAAAATACACTAAATTTAATCTCGATTGAATTCATTTTTTTCTTGTTTAGGAATCAGTGAGCAAGGGCCTTGATGGACAAAAACAATCACACAGAAGCTGTAAGAACCAGGCTTGACATTTACCCAAATGACTTACGCTGGAACTTTATTTTACAAAAAGTAATCCCACATATTAATCTATCTGGGGTCTCTCAGAAAACAGACACTGCCACGTATGTGCAAAAACCACTCAGAAGCCCTGGTTATAGGCACTCTTTCAAGTGCTCAAAATGCAGATTGTAACTGATGCACAGTACTTCCCACATGAGGTTCCACCATAAGCCTGGGTGGTGTAACAGCACCACAGAGAAGCCAGCCCCTGTGCCCCTGCCTTTGGCTCTGGGCCCCCATTTTGCAGCAGCAGCAGCCTGTTCTGCAGCCAGGGCACAGACATCATGACTTTTGAGTCTTCCCTGCATCCTCTTCAAAACCAATGCAAAGCTCCTCTCTAAGTATGCACAATCGGGGCCAATCGCTCCTGCTGCAGGAGGACAGGATGCCAGGAAGACATTTCCTGTGCTCTGAAAGGGGGTGGCTTTCATGGACACCATTTCCGGGTTTGCTATCACTGGTGGTAGATACTTTATCGAGTTATGCTTGCCTCTCCTCTGCTCCTCGAAAACACTGTTTAGGAAACGTCACTGATGTTTGCATACTTCATTTTCCTGATGATCGTTACAAGACACACACTGGTTGCCTACACTGCAACATGACTTGTGGCAACTGGCCCAATATTGATTGAAAAAATCACTGCATGAAATATACATTAGAGCAAGAAAGCGTTCAACTTTTCAGGAAAAAATATAAACCAAGGATAACTGTTGATTTTATTAATATAAGTATTAATAAAATGAAGTTAAATTAGTATCAACTCAAAAAACAGAAACCATTATAGGTATTGAAAAATGGAGTGTGATTTGGTAAAAAACCTATACATTTTAAATTGGAAAAAAACTGCTAAGTAAAATAAACCCTCCAATTGAAGCCTATTTCATGTAAGATAGGCTTAACAAGTACAATGCATTTTATTAAGGTACGAACTTTAGCAATTTTGCTAGTCAGTCCACAAATTTAATGCCCTCCACCAAACTCCAGAGACAGTACCTTCCAAATGTCTGTTCAAATCACAATCTCTCCCTCCTTCCCTCTGCCTCTTTCTCTCTCTTTCACACTTGTGTGCACATACACTATTAAATAGATGTCTTTCAGGCTAGTAAGTCACTTAGTTCACACTATTTCCATTGCATCTCTAATGCTTTTTGAGTCAAGTGCAACAAACCAGCTGTGCTCAAGGAATTTATTCGTAAGCAGGCTACCTAGAATCATAATGAATGTTCTTATGGAAACTATGTACTTCAACTAATTTGTATCCCCAAGCTATTCATAATGAGTCAACATAGTGTAATGTATGTCCCTGGTTAGTGCTGTAACAAGCATACTACTGCACCTAACTCCTACAATAGGTTATGATTCCACCAGGGGAAATGCAGTTTTTGTCTTACATCTTGGAGGCCTACCCATACCTCCAACTTTCCAAAGGGTAGTTTTTGAGGTCCAGAGGAATAGGGACCAGAGCCAAGGAAAGCCAGATGGGGTAAGAAAGGGGGTAAGTATGTGGCAGGATTTTTTGTTCCTACAGATCCTGAAGAATAGATATTTCTGATTCCAGCTGGTTGTCCAGTTACTCCAGACTCCACCTGCCTTCTATAATTCCAAAGTCACCATGTCCAAAGCTCAGGACTACTGACTTTCTCTGGAAAACTTGCTGCCAAAAATGTACTGTCGCAGGTATACACCTGAAGCCAGCCCACAGCCTTGAAGTTTTCCTAGAAACTGCATGAGGCTGCTTCCCTCTTCTGTTCTAACCCTCATTCTTTCCTCTGCATGTGCCACTCCCCACTCCCATCCTAAACTCTACGGGAAAGATGTAAGTTCTATCAAGAGCTCTAGTAAAATTTATCCTCATTGTAAAACTAACATGCACTCATCTTTTCCAGAGTATTTAGTCACAAAACGGATGGTTTATGGTGGGAAGAATGACAGGGATGGTGAAGAAGGGAAGGATTTAGGACCGGAGGCAAGGAACTGTGGACTGTGGGCACAGGACACTGATATGTAACAATGGAAGTAAAGTGGCTGCATCTAGAATAGAGGAGCTCCAGATAAAAACCCAATTTTGTGCACCCTACACCCTGCCTGACCCAGGAGTGGTGCCAGTGGGGCCAAGAGCCAGTGGGTGCTTGCAGCTGGCCACAGAAGAAAGTGTTTCCTAAGTGCCTGGTTACCCTTTACAGCTCATTTTGACTCACTGCACTCTAATTAAGAGGCAGGCACTGCTATTTAGAGATGGGAAATGAGCACAGAGAAGCTAAGTAACACGTCCAAGCACCAGAGCAGAAATTTGAATCGAGGCCTACTTGGGAAGGAGTTTGCTCTCTCACCCACCCCCATCGCACAGGTACCCCAGAGAATACAGATGATTTCAGAAGGCTGAACTCAGAGGAAGTTAGAAGCCTTGCCATATGTTTGCCAGCTCTGTGAACTGAAGACTACTGGTTCACCTCCTAAGTCCCAGGTTCCTTTACTGTCCATTAGTAGTCCATTAACTGGGTAATGATTACTAAGAAGTAAATGCAAGGGCAAAGCTTAACCCCAGTCAGACTTAGAGCAGATATTCATAATTGGCAGCTATTATTATTATTACTATTATTATTTAAATCTGGGAGTCTCAGTATTGTTTACTTTTCTTCCAGTTAGGAAAATACTACGAATCAGAAGTGAATATCCTTATACTGAGTTTATATTCACTTTTAATATTATAGAATATTAGAGATTTACATTTTGAAGAAAATTTAGGAGACAGTTACAACATCATACTAACAAAGCTAAAAAATACCTGTATTCCAAAAATTCTTTTTCATATGTTGAGTTTAATTGTATATCCTACTGATCGAAAACTTTAAGATTAGCTGAAATCTTCTGATACTACATATATAATTTTAATAATTCAGTCCTTTGTCAAACAGTAAGAATGAGCAGAGTAGGAAAAATACCTGAAGTACATCACCAAATTCAGGCTCATTTTCCACTATATGAATCCAAAGAAACATCATAAAGGCAGAGTTTCCTTGAGAGATGCAGGCTATATTTTCTACACATGGTTAGATTTTTGTCCAGGAATCACTGCTCAGAATCTCCCAATGAATAAGATCTATTTCGTCACTGGCACTGTTCCTATAGATAGTTACCTAACAATTAATAAGGAGGGAAGCAAAGGGAGTTGGACATTATTGAACATAATCAACCAGGGAGCATAATTTTGCTTGCTTCACTAGGAAGCTACAGCTTCACACACTCCAGAGGACCACAGAATTGCCCTTCCAAGGATTAACCCCCCTCCACTTCCCGCATTGGTAATGGATTACTGGGGGGAGTGGTAAGTACAAGTGCAACAGAAGCTGAAATCGGCGTGGGGAGGGGGGCGTGCTTGATCATGGAGGATGTCAGTCTAACTAGTGGGCAGACCCATCAGAAGCCTGCAAAAGCTTGGGAAGTTGATTGGTTATTTTGAAAAAGCTCCTGGTCCTTGGTCCTTCCCAAGATAATATAATCCCAGGCAATAAAGAAGCTGTCTCTCTTGCTCTGTGACCAGTGCTCGCCCCTTTCATTTGCCCCTTGCACTCATGCATTTTCTCTCCACTGCATTTTCAATGACATGGCCCTAGTGAACTCCAAATGCTGGCTCCAGGTGGGAGCCTGGATACTGCAGCACAGCAACATAGTGCAGACTGGAATAAAAGCTAAGCAACTTGAATGGGGACTGAGACCATTCGGCAGCCGCCTGTGGGCTCCAAAGATCTAAGCTTTAATAGGACACAGAAACTCTAAACACTTGTCTTTGTTTGGGCCTTGCTGAAGACATGGTTGGACCTTTTCCATGGATGGACAAATGGAGATGGGACACAGGGGCAGCCTTCCACCCAAATAAACCTTACCATATCACTATGCTTCCCATATGGGTCCCTGGAATGCTTTCCCTGCGATCCTGTGAAAGAGCTCCACTTCCTTTCGAAGCAGTACTAAATCTCTTTCTGTGGTCAAGGGTGGTGGTCTCCCAGGCCAGTACACCTACTCTAGGCTTCTCCTCTCTGCCTTCTGTTGTCTGCTTTTGAATTCCTTCATCACACATCTCTAATTCTTTCAGGGAGTGTGAAAAGATATAAAAAAGGATAATTAAATTTTACTCTGACAATTTTGTTTCTAGTTCACAGATTTAATGAAATAGAAATGAAGGAAGAAATACTAGCAAATACGAGACTTTGGAAGTGCCTTTGCTCCAGCTCCTCCCAGGCCTCATGACAGACAGATTTCAGTATGTTATGAATATGTATGAGGTACTGGGAAGCATGACAACACATCTTTTCCTGGGGTAGCTGGAAAGACATACTACTTTAATCTTTCTTTTTTATCTTTTTGAAATTTTTATTATTTATTATGGAAAAGCATACATAACACAAAAATTCCCATCTTAGCCATTTTCATTATGGTCAAGCATATTCACATTGTTGTGTAACCAATCTTTAAACTTACAAAAAATGCTAGAAATCTGAGATAAAAAAATAAAAGGCCATGCCAGTACCTCTAGTGCAATTATGGGAGACAAAACCTATATTGCCCATCTAACAAACAGTAAAACTTCATAGACACCACCCACACCACACACAGTCAAATGTAAAAATTAAGTCAATAAATTACATACACTCAAATATTTATACCTATTTCCTTAAACATAAAACCATTGAAAATCAATGTTCAGAACCTCAGCAGATTATGCTGTTTTTTTTAAATTTTATTTATTTATTTATCTTTAGAGGGGAAGGAAAGGGGAGAGAGAGAGAGAGAGAGAAATATCAGTGTATGTTTGCTTCTCGTGGGTCCCCTGCTGGGAACTGGCCTTCAACCCAGGAATGTGCCCTGACTGGGAATCGAACTGCGATCTTTTGGTTCTCACGCCCACGCTCAATCCACTCAGCTACACTAGCAAGGGCCTTTGTTTCCATCTCTCAATGTAGTGGTACACTTTTTGTTCACTCAGGTAGTTTCTTGTCTATTAAAATTACAAAAATAACTAGAATTACACTGACAAAAAAAACCCCAAATGTAAGTAACTACTTTGCAGGCACAGATGCTTTTTTCCCAGATGCCTTTTTGATATATAAATAATCACTTTAATCAGATATCCAGAAATTTTTGATAGTGGGATGAACAAAATGTGTGGGGAGATCAGATATGCGGCTAGGTAGCAAACAAGTATTTAAAAACCTACAGTATCAGGGGTTTTTTGTTTGTTTGTTTGTTTAAGGTGAGAAAGTATTAAAGGACTGACCAATATCCTGTGTTTTACTAAACTTTAGTTAACTTACAAAAGTTTAATTTTTCAGTTTCTCTTATACACCATAAGCTGTATAAAAGGAAACAATCTTTCCTAAAAAGACATGTCAGCAGATATTTTTAATAAAATCTACTCTTAGCACTACAAGAAAAATAATGACACTCTCAACAATTTCTACTTTGAAAATTGGAAACTGTGAAGAGACAAACACCTGGTAGCAGACTTGAGTTTACCAAAGGAGAAAAAGTTGAGACTACTGGAAGAAAAGTGTTTATCTCCTGATGGGCGCGCCTGTCCAAGGCACTCCCACCAGGGGCACTGCCTGGGCACTGAAGATGAAGTAGATACCACCTGCAGCTAGTGAAGGAGGAAAGACTTGTAAGGGTGGTAAACACCTGGAAAAGAATACTGCAGTCAAGGACAAAAAAAATAATGGAAAATAAAGTAACATTCAGTCCTCTGGAAAGTCCCTTGTTTTCCATCTCACCCGCCATCACTGGAACAATTCTGGGTGCCACATCATCTTACCAACATGGTAGCCCTTATTCCTTATGAACAAGCTTTACAACTTCACCTCCATATCCACAGGAAATAGAAATAATGTCACCTATATTTAAAGGAAAAGGGGCAAAAAGAATCTATCTGAATCTTGCTCATCAAATAAATGCCTTAGGTCCTCTGAAAAGGGAGCAAATAAGTGAAGAATGAATATCCCCGAGCAGCACCATTTATCTATTGTGTAGCCCCGTCTCCGGGCACAGCCCAGTTCTGCATAGACCAACACTAATGTGGACTCAAATCCATCTTGAGATACACCAATCCCCCCATTACTATGTTTGGTCTGCTCTGGACCAAAATGTTAAATGTTTAAAAATTTATAATGGTTTTATTTTTGTTTCTAGATCCTCCTTCCCTGAATATTACTCTGTAATTGATTTTTAATGCCCTTATTGTTCTTTGCAGATTGTATTCTTTACTTTTTATTATCTCTAATGGATTAGTTTGATCTTATTTGTTGTCTCTGCTGAGTATACCTCATGACAGTGGATTTTCAGATGTGTTCATAATATCCACCTGAGAGCTCATAATAATTCAGAATCTGTTTTTCCCTTTGAGGTCTCATGAGTGTCTTGGGGGTATAGAGGCATTAGTGGGTACACTAATTGGCAGACCAAAGTTTATGCTAGTTTCTAACCTTGGAGCTTCTACACAATGAAATTTTACTCATCAAACATGAAAGGGCAAGTTGGGGGTCCAACTTCCAACATGGATTGAGTTAAGAGTTTTTCCAGAGGGACTTCCCTCCGCAAACTTACACCCACCATTTCCAGTGTGCCCCTAGTCATGCAGCCTGCAGCCCAAGGTTTAAACTCTAGACCCTAAATCACGTATCTGCTCGAGTCATCCCCTGGTTTTTCTCTTCATTTGTGGCAAACCTTCCCTCGAAGATTTCACTTTCTTGGTTCTAAGCCTGAGTATGTATCTTTAAAATACTTTTAATATTAAAGTTTTGACATTTTTTCTAGTATTTCCTTTGATTTAGGAGTGAAGGGACTACTCATGTCAACTGGTTCTGCCATCTTGAAGAAAAGACAAGTTTCTCACCTAACCTCAAAACTCTTTTATCATCCTCATAGTATATTTACTGAGCACCTGCCCTTTATAAAGATTAGCACTCGGTTTTGTTCATACTTTGTACAGTAAACATAAGCCACACTTTTTTCTCACCAAGAACTTATAGTCCACCCTGAAAGAGCAGTTGCTTAAAGAAGAATGTGATCTAAAAAAATGATTTTATTTAATTTTGATATGATGTCTAACTAAATATTCCCATTTTCAAAGTCAAGCAAATGATATTAATTATCAAAAGACTTTATGCTTATTTTAAATGATAATTTTGCAGAATATACATGTACATTCTAAGACTACAAATCTGGGCCCATCTGTAGAGGCCAATCACAGACCAGCAAGAACATGATAGAGTTCAGATCCATACTGATGATGACATATAACAAAGAAATTTAGATTGGTCTGAGTAGTTTTAACTGAAATTTGGCTACAAAGCTCAGCCCAACTCTCATAACAAACTTTTATTTTCAGAAGCAAGTTTCCTAAATACCAAATTAAACAACTATTACTTTGGCCTGTCCAATTCATATATCACATGTCCTTGGCCACAAAGGCTGTTTTAGGAGTGAAAACGGGATTCAATGGGGCTCAACGCTAGAACTTCTACTTAAACTCCTAGAACCTCTTGGTGCTGAGGTGACTGATCCAGGGGGTTTACAGCCAAGAGTTCTAGTTGGACTCACTCCCGTATTGTCTTCACAATAAAGGAAGCCTACTTGGACAGATGATGAAGGCAACATGGAGAGAAGCAGGGCTGCCATTATTTGAACCCCTGCTATTTGATCCCAGCTATTTCTGAAGGATTACCCTTGGAATTTTCATTTACGTAAAACAAAAAACCCTTCTGCTCAGTTTGGGTCCACCTGTGATAGGTATTCACAAGATGGGAGAGTCCTAATTTAAATATTGATCAACATTCCTAATAGCCTGTCATGAAATTCTTTTTCAGAACTGCATTTTGGTGTTCTGCCTATATATAAGAATATTCATTTTTTACTCCATATTTCATAGTTCAAATTAAGTTGATAATTCTAAATTTATGATATTCAATTTATAGTTAATAAAGTATACTGTCTTATCAGTTAAGTGTTCCAAGTGCAGGTAGAGGAAATTTTCAATAACTAACATGTAATTATTTCATTTTTAATGGTGCCCCCATTTCCTTATGATGAAATTCAATTACATTTTAATGGCTTCGCCCTTCAGTCCCTTATCTTGTATTGTTCTTCCATGGGCTATGCTTTTAGCCTTTCTGAATTTTAGTTCTTCAAATACACTATGTCCTTTTCTGTGGTAGGCAGACTAATGCTCCCTTCATGCCCCAATTATGTCCATGACCTCATCCCAAGAACCCCCAATCCCTAGAATGTATGAATATGTTAAATTATACGGAAAAAAAGGAACTAAGGTTGCAGATTGAGTTAAGGTTGATCAGCTGACCTTGAGACAGAAGATTATCCTAGATTATCGGGTGGGTCCAATGCCCTCATAAAATAGCCCTTACGAGCAACAGAGGAGGCAGGAGGCCATAGTTAGACATGTGAAGATGCCAGTCTACTAGCTTTGAAGATGGAGGAAGAAACCACAAGCCAAAGAAAGAAATCAATCTCTAAAAGATGGGGAAAGCAAGGAAATGAATTCTCCTCTAGAGCCTCAATAATTTATGTTGCCCTGCTCACACTTTGACTTTATCTCAGTGAAGTCCATTTTGGGATTTCTGACCTCCACAACTGTAAAATAAGTTTTCTTATTTTATTTTATTTTATTTATTTTTTTAAGATTTTATTTATTTATTTTTTTAGATAGGGGAAGGGAGGGAGAAGGAGAGAGAGAGAAACATTAATGTGTGGTTGCCTCTCATGTGGTCCCCACTGGGGACCTGGTCTGCAACCCAGGCATGTGCCCTGACTGGGAATCGAACCTGCAATGCTTTGGTTTGCAGCCTGCGCTCAATCCACTGAGCTAAGTTTTCTTATTTTAAGCCACTAAATCTACAGTAAGTTACTACAGCAACAACAGGAAACTAATACATCTGTCTAAAATATTCTTCCTTCCCCCATCCTCTCACCATGAATCCTAACCATCCTTCAGATCTCAGATTAGATATCATTCTCTCTCTCAAGCATTGTATGAGCACCCTACATTAGATATCCTTCATACTACCCTGTACTCCTACTATTTGTTTTCCATAATTCTAACTGCTATTACAAAACTGGAATTAGCTCTATACTTGTCTACAAATTGTAAATTTCTTGAGAGTTTGTTTCTTCTTGAATATGCAGTACGTAGCAGAGTGCCTGATACATAACAGTTTGTCAATAATTATTTGAGTGGCCCTGGCTGGTGTAGCTCAGTGGATAGAGCATGGACCTGCAAACCAAAAGGTTGTGGTTCAATTCCCAGTCAGGGCACATGTCTGGGTTGTGGGCCATGTGCCCAGCATGGGATATGCGAGAGGCAACCACACATTGATGTTTCTCTCCCTCTCTCCTTCCCTTCCCCTCTCTCCTTTGCTTCCCTTCCCCTCTAAAAATAAATAAAATATTTAAAAAATAATTATTTGAGTGAATGAATGACATAATCAATGAATAGTAAAGAGATATAGTAGTTTCTGTAGAACTCAAATAGACTAGCTTTCTTATGATAGGCAGAACTCAATTTACAAAGTGCCTGGGTTCAGAGATGACATCAATGGCAATCAAGGACTCAGATTAGTTTAGTCCTTACAAATTGAAATAAAGATTAAATATTGTACATCTGTAATAATAGCAGTGGTCTGTCACATAGATGTCAGAACACAAGCAGCAATGGGTAGCCAGGTTAGGCTGCCCACGGTGGGAGTCCTCAGGAGACAGGGGCCAACACATGAAGTTTAGGAGAACTGAAAAAGGTGGAAGAAAGCATCATCCTGAAAGTCTAGCAGAAAGAACAGATGTCAGACTTAAGAGAAGGAAAGAAAAAGAATATTTCTAAATGTAGGTTCTCTATTATACTTTCAATACAGTAACCATTAGCCACACCTAGCTATATACATTTGAACTTTAATGAATTAAAATAAAAAATTAGTTCCTCAGTTTACGAGCCAGATTTCAAGTGCTTAGAAACCACACGTGGCTAGTGGCTACCACATTCAACAGCACAGAGAGCAAACATTTCCGCCATCACAGAAGGTTCTATTGAGTGGCACTGTAATAGGTTTGGTATATGCTTGTAGGCTATCCTGCCTATTGAATGTAACTACTAGCAACTAGGGATGGGGGAATTTAATGTTTTAAATATTGGATTTAAACAGTGTATCATCATATTGATAATATGCACAATCGAAGAGCTTGAGATAATTGGGACAATTTTATTGATTAGGATCTAGTTAGACTCGTATTTGTAAAATGTCCCAATCCCAATGCGCCGCGCACTTATGATTTAGAGTCAGGTAGTCCGATCTCTTATTCAGATACTGCCTGTTTCCTCATCACAGGCGAGCTGACCTCATGACCACTACTGACTTGAACAATGGTTAATGAAGACATGTTGCAATCTTTCCTTTTAAAATGATGAGCAAGGTAAGGTTACTATGAATATAGAAAATATTTTTTTTTAAATACAGAAAAACTTTAGAATTAATAAGTGAATTTAACAAGGTAAGTGGAAACAAGGTCAACATATGAAAATGAACATATTTCTATGCATCAGAAATAATTAAAAAATGAATTTTTAAAACATAACATTTATAACAGCTTTAAAAATATCAACTACCTAGAACCAAAGATGTTCAAGGCTTGCTTCTCCAAGGTACATTATAAAACTCTACTGAGCAAAAATAGATAAGGTCTAAATTAGTGGAAGTATCATATAGTATTCAATGATTAAAAGACATAATATATTTAAGATTTTAAATATTTCCCAAACTGATCTATAGATTTAAAATATCTTAATCAAAATCTCAACAGGTATTTTTGTAGAACTTGACAAGCTGGCTTAAGAAATATGAATGGAGACGGCAATAATATCTAAGATATTCTTTAAGTACTTGAAAAAGGACAAGGCAGGACTTGTAGCAAATATAAAAACAAACACATAATTTTGAGCATCAAGACTGTATTTATGGGTGCAGGGATGGACTGGCTGACCAATTAACACAATGGGGAACCCAGATGCTAACTACATGTGAGCATAGTTATATGCTCATGCTGATTCATGGCAAAGGCAGCACTGCAGAACAGAGGGAAAAGAACAGTCGTAAATAATGGGGCAAACTAGAAGTTCCAAGGAGGAAAGAAGGAATAGAGAAAAGAAGAGAGGGAAAGAGGAAGAAAGAAAGGGAGGGGGGAATACCCTTTAACTCATATCAAGCACAAAAACAAAGCGTAAGTAAACTAAACAACAAAATTGAGAGAAAAATATAAAAAGGTTCTATAAGATAATATAGAATATCTACTAGACCTTCGTATATAGAAGGGTTTCTTAAGTAATATACAAAACATTTAACCATAAGAGAAAAAATTAATATTGGACTAAGGTAAGACTTCTATTCATTAAAAGACACCCTGAAGAGAGTGAAAAACAAGCTACAAAATGATAATTAACACACAACTAACAAAGGACTTATGGAAAACATTTAAAGAACTAGTATAAACCAATAAGAAAGGGAATCACAAAAAAGGAACTATGAATGGCTGTAAGCATCAAATTGCATTCAACTTAATTAGTGATAAAAGAAATGCAAATTTCAACCTAAATGAAATTCTATGGCACACCTATAATTTTTGTAATCTATGTTGACAATTTTAATTGACAGTACCCAGCATTAAAAAGATGAGGCACTACAGCAACTCTCATACATTGTTACTGGGATCATAAATCAGTATAACCATCTTTAAAAATATTTGTTAGTGTCGATATATGGTAGCAGTCACACATACTCAATACTCATTTCCAATCTTTACATGATATGTTCATGGCGATACATACATAAGAATATCCATAAGCAGCATTGTTCCATGGCAAAATATAAACAGAAATAATCTGAACGTCCAGCAACAGTAAATGGATAAACAAAATGAAGTGTATTCATACAGAAACATCACTAAGCAATGTAAATTAACTATAGTTAGTCACAATGTTCTTGAAACTTAAAACTGTATTGAGAAAAAGAACTAAGATACAAGCTAATATAGGACTATGCTTTGGATAAAGTTCAAAAGTAGGCAAAACTAAAATTGACCACAATGTATGCATAAGAATTAAAATTATTTTTACAAAAGCAATGAGGTTATTAACGTAAAAGTCAAAATACTGGTTACCTCTGGGGAGAGGAAGCCAGTTACGATTGGAAAAAGATAGCTGGGGTTTCTTCAATATGGGCAAGGTTCTCTTTCTTGACCTGGATGATGGCTAAAAACAGATTAGCATCACAGTTATTTTGTATATTGATATTTTACTCATATTATCCTAAGTATACTTCACAATATAAATGCCTTACAAAACCAAAACTTCCATGAATGGCATAAATATGTAGGCTCTGTTGGTGAGATCCTACACCAAGGCACCTTGGATAGTGCATACTTTTTTTTCAAATATGCCTAGAAATTTAAAATGGTTAAAATATGCATAAAATATTATTGAATGATCATCAAGTGTGATCATGGACAGCACATGGTTACGAAGTAGCTGGTGTGCCGGTCTCAGTAGGCAAACCAGGCACAGAATGTGAAGATATGAAAAACATGAAATATATCTGATCTGACTATCATCATTGCCAAATACTATATGGTAAAAATAATTCACATCAGAATGCAGCACATTATCAATTTAAATTAGCCTAAGACAGGCATGGTTAGTATTTATTCAATACTAAGATTGTCATGAATCTGAGAATATATATAATAAGTTTAAAGACAGATAATGAACATAAGTTCCAGACTAAAATGGATTTTTCATCTTAAATACATCTCTGAAAATATGTTACATTTGCATTATGGCAACATAAAGGGAGCATTTAATAGTTATGTAGACTAGTTTTTCTTTTAATTTAATCATTTTTGGCAGGCTTATGAACTATGATATAAGGCATACATTTAGATGCCTTTTTTATAGTCAGAAAAAATAGGTAACATAAGCATTCAAATTACTATGCCACATCACTGCAGAATTAAAGATGTTTAAATATCTAATCCAACTCCCCAATTTTACTGCTTGGTTGAGCTGTCTGCCCTTTTCTAAGAATTACATCATTCAAGTTAATCTATACATCAATTTTAAAAACATTTCTAAAAATTCAAACACTGATTTTGCCACCACTGCATTCTGTGAGGATAGACTGAGGAGCCTCAGTGCTAATGCACTTGCAATATTTTCATTCTCAAGCTTGTATGGGCAATGAAGTTTTGTGTAACATAATTAATTAGAAGAATATTAATAGACTTTAGTTAGATTTCTAAAATACCATGAAGTCTTACATTAATCATTTTAGTGATGATTAAGGCAAGAGATAAATCTTTATTTCTCATTTAAGCAAGTGTTTTCTCAAATCAGAAAATAGGGACCTATAAAAAGATCATAAAGAAAACTCAACCACCCTAACTATCTTTCTAGATACTGTCTATGCTCCTGTATTTTTGCAGAATGCAGTTATACCACATATTTTTGTAATCTGATTTTGTAATCTGACCTTTCCCTTGGTTAATGTTATAAACAGTTTAAAAGTCAATAGAAAAGCCCATTTAATGGCTTTAGAGTCTTCTAAAATGCAGAGTATAACTAACCCAATGTTGCTGTACATTAAGATTTTGTAAAAATATCACAACCACAAAAAATGCACAAGTTTAACTGTCTATAGGCTAAATTTTGTTTTAAAAGTAATACTATTTATTTGTATGAAATGTACAAAATAGGCAAATCCATACACAGAACGGAGCTGGGGGTGGGGCGGAGAAGGGAAGAAGTGTTTGCGTAGTAAATACAAGGTTTCCATTTGGGGTGATAAGAATGTTCTGGAACTAGATAGTGGTGAGGACTGCACAGCACTGTTAATATAATTTGCCCAATATAAAAGTAATACTAGAATTTAAACACAAGAAAAATTTTTTAAAAACCCACTATAAGAAAATATTTCCAAATGCTCTTATCCACATTCTTCTAATTTCATACATTGAAACCAAAAATGAATACTTGAAATATTAATTTTTAATTATTTTGTTGTCTTGAACCTCAGGTGTTTTCAGTAAATTTACTAGAGACTGGCAAAATCAAGACATGAACTTAAGTGTAATATTGAACATCTTGAGTTTTGATTATCTGTCTAGTTGGCTGCTAAAAATATATTTGATTGCAAAAGGAAATACTTGCATAGCCTAAATACTTACAAGTGAAAACCAGAAGATTACTGGTGATAAAAGAACAGTGAAGAATATTTATGGAATATTACATTATCTATTACATTATCTCATAAATCCTTACTAATAAACTATCAACATTATTATGAGAAAATGGTAGAAAAATGAACTTTTAAAATGCATATTTATTGACTGGTTTTGGAGAACCATCTTTTAGCCCATGAGATGATTAATGAATGTGTTTCTGAATTCTAATTCATCACTAACCATGAGAACCTAGAAGAGACTTTGAGGTTATTTTTTAAAATGAACAAATTAAAAACATAAAATTTACCATCTTAACCATTTTGAAGTGTACAGCCCAGTGGTGTTAAATATATCCACACTGTTGTGCAACCAACGCCCATGATTTTTTTAACTACCAACCTTCATGGGTATTTTATTTCCCCTTGTATATATGCTAAGAGAGCACATCAGAAATTCATACATTTGTGTCACTCAGGGACGAGAGTTCTAACCCTAGGGTAAATATAAGCAGCAGACGACAGGATGACCTATTTATGAATCTAACTGGAGTCCTAAACTGAATGGAGGAGTTCACACCTGCTTCAGTGAAGGTAGCATCAGACATCTGTAGGTAGGTAAGGCAGACAGCAGTGTCAAAATCAAGCCCCCATGGCAATGCTAAGACTACTAAGTCAGAGGGAGTTCTTATCAATGGCAGCACTGACAGTCGTGGCAACAGCAGCCATTGACCCTGCTAGAATTACCACTTCCAGCACTTTGGTTAACAAACCCACTGGGTTGCCCAGAATATTGCAGGACCCATTAGGCCCTTGCCAGGAAAAAAGCAGGCTTCCAGAGGCTTAAGTCCCAGGGATCCTGCTGAACTTGAGTTGCATGCATTCACCTTGGTGGTGCTCCCTCAGGTCTGGAGCCCAAAGGAAGTGAGGGTTATGCTCCATTAGGTACTTTTCAAGGTACTAGACAAGAGCCTAAAACCTACTGTAGTTCACACACATCGAAGACGTAGGGTCGCTGATGAGCCACCATGGATGATCTTCATAATTAACTCTTCTCAAAGCTGTCATCTTCAGTTACAGAGGACCACTGAGTGTTAAAGACCAAAACTAAAGACCAAAAGATGAGGCTTCTCTGACTGGAGGGGCACCCTGCATCTTAGGTAAAGACCACATCAGATGTGGGAACATCACAGACAACAGAGAAAGAAGGACATCACCATAGAAATCTCCAGAAGAAGCGGCAGGAGCACAGAGCACACAAAGCAAACATCTATGGGCATCATGAGAGGAGAGGGGACTTCACAGTAGAGGTGTCTTGAGTAGCAAAGGTTTTGGAAACAGGTGAGGCCAGGTACATGCAAGCACTTTAGGCCAGCCAGGAGGGAGTAGAAGGAGGAGGCCACCTGAAGTGCTTAAAGCCCAGCCTTGGACATTCAACACAAGTATGAGGCATTCTATATTCTTTTTGAAGAACCTAAAACCCAGTGACTCGGGTCAGAAAAAGGTCAGGGAGATGAGTGATCATACTTCTGTCCTTGACAGTGGGCCTAATGAAACACTGAACTCAATCTGAAGATCCCCAATGAGTGACCCACCAAAGTGACCCATGGGTGATATGTCAATAGCAGAGGAAAGGGGACTGAAGCCATTTATTTATGTATATATCATATATTTGAAATAAAAGAATAATGATGTTGTTTACAGTTTATCCTGTTAGGACACTAAGAACCGTTTGGTTCCTGAAAGTAATATATGTGCTATGTGAGTATATCCAGAGGGGAATCACAGGAACATAGCCCTTGGGGGTGGCATTCTCAGATTCAGTAACAACAATCCCTCAAGATAGTCACCAGGTGGGAACTGTTTTATGGTAACACTGATGTGGGTCTGGATGTGGATACTCTGATTTGACTGGAGGGTGAAAACAGCATCCAGACATGTCTGGACACTGCTGAAATAAGAACAGCTGCACATATTAGCTCCATGAAAGGCAGTGGCCTTTGGTCTGATCTCTTCTCCTCTGAATGGTTCAGGGCATCAGAGAAACTCCATTGGTGGGTGACACCACTGTCCTTGATAGGACTTCTTTTAAGAAGTGCGGTGAACTCTGACTTCCCTTCACCTAGATCAGTCAGCTCCCACCTACCCTTTCTAAACTTGGTGGTCAAAGTACACACAGGCATGGACAACTTTGCTTAATCTGAAAGGTTATGCATGAGCATGTTCTTCCTCCCTCTAAACTCAAAGGGACCTGTAATCTGATTTGCAGTCCTGCCTCAGACTTCAATGACTACCACATGTAGCTTCCACCCACAAGCACTATGTCAGATCATCTCTACCAAGTTTAGTGAAGTCTGCAGTTCCTATCAGTTAATGTGCAATTACATTATCATCATGCTACTAATCACATCTGCTAAATCTATCATCTTTGTTACTATTGTATGGTACTTTAGACCAATTTGCAATAATGCATCCAAGGCTTCAAAACTGTTTATTAAGATGAAAAGTAGTGACAAAAATAGTAATATCTTGGTGAACAAAACCATAATGCAAATGTGCAATGTAAGTTAGTATGTGCTGGTATAAGAACATCTAAAAGAGTGATGGTTTTATACAATTTGTCAAAACAGATTAAGTGCACATAGGAAGAAAGATGATGAGTATCTGAAAGTCAGGTTTGACTTGTCCTATGTGCAATGTGCTTACCTCTAGTTCCCAGGAGGTGAACTATCATCAAACTTCAACAGTAGCACAATAAAAACTGCAAAATTTTCAAAGTGGCATCTTTGACTAATCCAATAGGTATTTCCAGAACAAGTACATTAATTTCTTCTATAAACCTAAAAAATGTTGTCATGAAAGATAAAGAGGGCCCTCAATCACAGAAGCATCATTCAAAATTGTTCTCCAAGGAAAAAAGAATGTACAAATCACACTTTGAGGCCCTCCTGAAGCCAGTGGCAAGGTTGATGAACCATATTAAGCACAAGACGAAATGAAGATTCTTCTGGAAGAATTCCTACATCAATGGCATTCTGCCATCAATCAATTACCAAAACACAATGTCAATGGAAAACTGAGCCCTATAATTTTATTAACCAATATCATCCCAAAAAATTCAATAAAAAAGAAAAAAAGAAAATCAGTCATGTGATAGGGAATGAAATTTGCTTTCCACAATACCTGTCAGATAACCACTAAATGCAATCTGTGAATCAGATCTTAGAGCAGGTGGGGTTAGAAGGGAGAATTGCTCTACAGCTTTTGGTGTTTTGACAGGAACAGAGAATTTTCCTTAATGCATCTGAGGCTTGTTTAGAAGACATGATGCAGACGTGGAAAAGTGCTCTGAGGCTGTCTTACTGGCGCCCTGGCCAGGCTTTCATCAAAGGAGTTCAGAGTTGCATCTGGCTATCACCCCACTCCCTGATTTACTCATGGGCAACAGTAACTCATGGCACAGAGCACGTCAGGATCAAACAGTTCAGCGCCAATGCTGTTTTTGAGATCTCTGGCATTACATTATATTACTACATTAAAAATGCAGAGATGCCAAGATATACTTTTTAAATGGTGTTGTATTACATGTTTAACATATGAATAATATTATAATGCATTATAAAATATTATAATGCATTGTAGCTACATTATTCATAAGGTAATAAAATAGACTAAATATACTAATTTCTGATATACTATAAGCAGTGTGATCCAGCAATGAGACATAAATTTGGCCATATGATGAACACATTCTACGTTCAATATTGTTCAGGTGTCTCTATGCCATAAAGTTTATTTTTTTAAGATAATGTTGACAGTCCAAGTGTGAGGCAGGCTTGGGTCCATGGCCCTTTAATTCCGCCACCCTCACCCCATGATATACTGTGCAGACTCAACATCATAAATCTCCTGATCATGATTCACTGATAAATAAAACAGTGAAGATGGGGAAATTACCAAATTCTAGCTAACTTTTCAGCACACTGGGCATGGAGAAAGAGAACTGCTTGCCATCATGAAATGTTTTGGCTGGTCAGAGATAATGCCAGTACAGAGACATTCTATGACTCCATGAGGCCAGTTCAACTCATGCATTTCAGCAACACAGTATGTTGAACCACTTGTCACTCTACAACTGGGTGATAAAAATAAACCCACATAGGTGCCATGATAATTCAATGGGAAAAAGACGGTGTATTAGTTTGCTAGAACTGACATTAAAAATACCATGAACTGGGAGACTTCAACAACAGAAAAATATCTTCTTGCAGTCTTGAGTTTGGAAGTCTGAGATGACGGTGCCCGCAGCGCTGCTTTATTGTGAGTCCTCTCTCTTTGGCGCATAGACGGCCCTCTTCTCATCATGTCTTCGTGTGGCCCTGCCTTTGTGCATGCACACTGCTGGTGTCCCTCCCTCTTCTTTTGAAGATACCAGTCACACTGGACAACAGCCCACCCTAATGACCTCAGCTTAACTTAAGCACATCCTTGAAGGCCTAATCTCCAAATACAGTTACAATCGGGAGTTCAGAGTTTAACATATGGATTTGTGGGTAGGCGAAATAATTCACTGCACAATAGGTGGTTTTTTTCAACACAGGGGACGGGAACTTTTGGATATAAATGTACAAAATGATAGTAATAATAACCATACATAATAGTTAACTTGAATGGATCCTGAACCTAAATGTCAGACATTTAGGACAAAAACAAATGTAAAACTTTTAGGAGAAAAACATTTGAAAAATCTTTCTAATCCTGAATCCATCACCAAAAGCACACCCCAGAAAAGGAGACAGTAAGAAACTGAGCTCTGCATTGTTATAAGCTCTGCACACATTTTCTCATTTAATTCTTACAACAACATTATGACACGAATAATGTTCTCAAAATTTTACAAATGAAGACACTGAGGCTCAGAGGGGTCAACTAACTTGAAAAAGGTCCCACAGGTAGGAGGTACTGAAGATAGGAATCTCTTCATAAGTATGCCAACAGCTAACTTCCTATTGGACATATACTTAGAGCTCACACCCTAATACTTCCATAGAATAAAAAAGTGTTTTCTAAAGCTAAAGAACGCAACCAAGTTTTGGTTGGGGAATCTATTTAGTACTATCTCCAAGTTGAAATAAATAAGCTTCCAGCTTTCAAATGTGAGATGCTCCTTGATGTGGTCCTTGCACACATACTCTGTAGGAAGAAATCCCATGGGTCAGCTAGGTAGATATCATCAAAATAAAAATTTAAAAAATTCTTTCATGGTAAAGAAACCATTTTTATTTTTTGTTGATTTCAAAAACAACCCTTCAAATTTTATTTTAAAATATGTGATTGACCTTTTTAAAAAATGTATCATGTGTCAGTCATATAATCAGTGGGCACCAACAGTTTGAGAAATACAGGCCCAGAAGTTAAGCACAGATGTTGTCAGAGGGGTGGTAGACAGGAGGGCTGCAAACTGAAGAGCACTGAACAGAAAACAAGAAGGCAAGAAAACAAAGAGTGTCATGGGCTCGGCACCCTCTGGAGTTTTCCTCTATAGAAAGAGAAGCCCAAACGGTCTTTACATACCTCTGCAATAAACCACTCTACCAGGCCCAAGGTTAAAACTGAAGTTGATATATCACATCAGAACACTATGGAGAATCATCTACAAAAATTATGATGAAGTCATCTGTAAAGACCTACTGGTATCAATAGCTTTAACTCATGGGTTGACATATTGGTTTATCAGGAAGTTCCCTCAGTTGTATTAAAAATCTGTTTACTCTTAGTATTGATTTTTTAACAAATATATTATCCATAGAGGTTATATGCAGTGATTTCCCTGGAAAAGCTGACATTTATTCAATAATATTTACTTTACTAAATTAAGTAGAAATATATACACATATATCTCTGCTATATCTGGGAAATTATCTTCTCAGCATTAAAGTAAGAGACTACCTGTTTTATGGAAATGTTAGGATATAGTTTAATATAAAGCTTGAGAAAGGCTCTAGGTGTGTTAAGATTTACCAGCTATGGATTAATTCTTCACTGACTTTTATATCAAAATACCATTAAGTTAAAGTTAACTCTCAAAACTTATTTTAGTCAAATAACTGGACTTTTTAAAGATGGCACTCTTTAAGGACAAAAAATCATCATTGTATTCAATTTCAAGTATCTTTCTCTTACAATAATTTACCAGGACTATGAACTGATCTTAAATATTCCTCTAAAGCCAAGTGTGGCAGAGGCTACCAGCTAGTCATGAAGGGTTCTTTTGTTCTTCTTCCTGTGCATCCAAGTAAACTACCCAGATGCCCTTGCAAGTTGCAGGGATCACATGACTTTGTTTTCTCTACTTGAAAATCTGGCAGAAACCTCCCACACCATTCTCCACAGATTTTCTCCTTTACCATATAGATGTCCACATGAGGACACTCCTGGAGAATGCATGCTAAAGATGGAAGAGTTCTTTTCAAACTGGATGTCTGTGTGAAATGGGGTGCTAACCCCCCAAACCTCCAACCCCTCTAGACCCCTATATGAATAAAAAGAAAATGTCTATAGTGTTAAAGCACTGAAATTTTGGAATTTGTCACTGTATTTAGTACATTTTTGTATTTTATAAATTCTTAGCAAAAGATGAAGAGTTTCATTTCCTTTAGAAAGCCCTTTAATCAAAAGGATCTAGATCACAGGACCTATTGAATTTGGATGTATCCTATTCTCAAAATTCATTCAGCAGTTCAATAGACATTTGTGCAATAATCATTTCATTTGCTGTTACAAAGACATACAAAGTAGATGAAAATGCTTCCCATGAATGTAATTATTATAAAACAACCTATTTTTATATTGTATCTTCAAATGACAAAGAAAGCCTAATAATAAAAAATATGATAAACTACCTTCTCAAAGAATAATTCCTGTGGTCAAAATGTTTTCTAATTAATTTTTATTATATATTTTCCCATTACCATTTAGTCCTCTTATAGCACCCTCCTTCCAGAAATCACCACACTGTTGTCCACATCCATGAGTCCTTTATCCTTTTTGCTCAATTCCATCATCCCCTAACCTCCCCCATGAATAGCTGTCACCCTGGTCTCTGTAAGTGTGTCTCTATTTTGCTTGTTCAGTTTGTTCATTAGATTCCACATATGAGTGAAATCATATGGCACTTTTCTTTCTCTGACTGGCTTATTTCACTTAAGATAATGGTCTCTAGGTCTATCCATGCTGTTACAAAGGGTAAAACTTTCTTCCTTTTTACAGTTGAGCAGTATTCCATTGTGTAAATGTCCCATAGTTGTTTTTATGTATTTGTTTGGTTGGTGAGTTGCATTCTGTGTTTATTTTTGTTAACCAATTTTCATTCCCAATTCTTAAGTGTTAGCAACTATTCCCATGAATTACCTCAGGGAATTATCTTTCTTTTGTTTTTCAATGTATTAGAGAAAAGTTCATCAGCTTAGAAGGCACTGGGCTTATAATTTTGAAAACCAATCATTTCCCCCCACTGATTAATAGAAATAGCAAGAAAGGCAAGAAATACAAATGGCATGCCTCTAAAGGGTTTCACAACAATTAACATTTTGAAAAATTTTGTTGAATTCAAAGGATGAAGTCTTAGAGCTCTCTTCTTTACCTCACTTGAACTAAATGGTGTAAGTTAACCAAGGAAGAAAAAAATCACTTGTATCAGAAGGCATGTTGAAACTAAAACTGTTTTAAAATCTCCCTCTTTGGTTCATGCGTAGAAAGAATTAACATCATTAAAATGTTCATACTACTCAAAGCAATCTATAGATTCAATGCAATTCCTATCTAGATACTGACAGTATCTATCAAGATACTGATAGTGTATTTCACAGAAATGGAACAAACATTCCAAAAACTTATATGGAACCACAAAAGACCCCAAATAGCCATACCAATTTTGATAAAAAAAGACAAAGTGGAGGAATCATGCTATCTGATATCAAACTATGCTACAAGGCCATACTAATCAAAACAGCCTGGCACTGGCATAAAAACAGACATGTAGATCACTGGAACAGAATAGACAGCCCAGAAATAAACCCATGACTCTATGGTCAATTAATATTTTACAAAGGAGGCAAGAATACATAATAGGGTAAAGACAGTGTATTCAATAAATGGTGCTGGAAAATTGGACATATATACCTGCAAAAAATAAATTAGACCACTTTCTTGCACCATACACAGAATAAACTAAAAATGGATTAAAGACTTAAATGTTAGACTCAAAACCATAAAATTATAGAAGAAAACATAGGCAGTAAAATCTCAGACATTTCTTCTAGCAATATTTTTCTGATACATCTACTCAGGCAAAGAAAATAAAAGAAAAAATAAACAAATGGGACTATACTAAACTAAAAAGCTTTTGCACAGCAAAGGAAACCATCAACAAAATGAAAAGACAACCCACAGAATGGGAGAAGATATTTACCAATGAAATATCTGATAAGGCATTATTAGCCAAAGTTTATAAAGAACTTACGCAACTCAACACCAAAAGAAACAAATAATCCAATTAAAAAATGGGCAAAGGGCATGAATAGACACTTGTCCAAAGAGGATGTACACATGGCTAATAGATATATGTAAAGATGCTCAATGTCATTAAAGATCAGAGAAATGCAAATTAGAACCACAATAAGATATCACCACACCTGTGAGAATGGCTGTCATCGATAAGTCAACAAACAACAAGTGCTGACAAGGATGTGGAGAAAAGGGAACTCTCCTGCACTGTTGGTGGGAATGCAGACTATGCAGCCATGTGGAAAACAGTATGGAATTACCTCAAAAAAATTAAAAACGGAACTGCCTTATGACCCAGAGACTTCACTTCTGGAAATACATCGAAAGAAATCCGAAACAATAATTTGAAAGAATGTATGTACCCCTATGTTCACTGCAGCATTATTTACAATAGTCAAGCTATGGAAGCAACCCAGGTTCCCATCAGCTGATGAGTGGATAAAAAAGCTGTGGTACATTTATTTACACAATGGAATACTACTGAGCTATAAAAAATAAAAAGATGGAAATCGTACCCTCTGCAACAGCATGGATGGATCTGGAGAACATTATGCTAAGTGAAGTAAGCCAGTCAGAGAAAGACAAATACCATATGATTTCACTCATATGTGGAATCTAATGAACAAAATAAACTAACAGACAAAATAGAAACAGACTCATAGGTACAGAGAACACATTGGCAGTTGTCAAAAAAAGGAGGGTGGTTGGGGTAGAAAAAAAAGGTGAAGGGATTACGCAAAATAAGAAACCTCATAGACACAGACAATAGTATGGGGTTACCAGAAGGAAAAAGGGGTGGGGAATGGGAGAAGAGGGTAAAGAGGGATAAATGGTGATGGAAGGAGACTTAACATAGAGTTGTGAACACACAATGCAATGTATAGATGGTGTATTATAGAACTGTATACCTGAAACCTATATAGTTTTATTAGCCAATGTCACCCCAATAAATTAAGCTAAAGAAAAAGAAAACTTCCTTCTTTGTGTGAGTGGGCATGTAAACAGGCAAATGAGGATAGATAGCCTCTCTCTACTCCTTCCACTGACCTCAGAAAATCTGTGACTGAAAAAGATCTGACCTTTGGGATTTACTCAGAATCAAAACATGGGCAGGTTGTGGCCTGTGAAATGATCATATTGGATTGCAATCTGCTTGCCTTGGAGCTGAGGAGATTCTCTGCTTTTTGCTTTGAAGTGGATATGTCATTAAAGAAAATATTGTTCTTCCCTACCAGGGAAGGTCACTAATGATAAAGACCTCAGGAAATGCAAGAGTAAGTAAGAAGCTTTAAACGGGCTACAGGGGAGGAGGAGGAGAGTGCAGAAGGCATATTTATTAGTTCATCTGCAAAAACTTGACACTGCATGTTAACTAAAGTAGAGCAGTGTCACCTGGGGCAAGAAGCCCACCATCTAATAGAACAGCAAATCTGGGGGACTGAAGGAATTACCCAAATTAGAAATTTAGCTTAATGCTTGTTAAAAATAATATTAAAGCTCTGGCTGGTGTGGCTCAGAGGATTGAGTGCCGGCCTACAAACAAAAGGGTCATGGGTTCAATTCCCAGTCAGGGCACATGCCTGGGTTGTGGACCAGGTCCCCCATGGGGGACATGCAAGAGGTAACAACACATTGATGTTTCGTTTCCTCTCTCCCTCCCTCCCCTCTCTCTAAAAATAAAATAAATAAGACCTTAAAATATATGTATATTTAAAAATAATATTAAGATAAATTAAATAAGAAAATACTATCTCATTTAAAGAAAATTTGGTCATACCAATCACAACGATACACTTTTGTTACTTAAAAGTTGAAATGAACCAATTTACATGCCATTTCTCTTTTCAAGGTCAGTGTAAAAATGTATGAACCAAGTAGAGATGTTTTATAAAGACATACTCTAAATGGTAATGGGAAAAAACAATAAATACTAAATCAATTTTTTAAAAAACACATTCTCTCTCTCTCTCTCTCTCTCTCTCTCTCTCTCTCAGTGAAGGCAGCCCCTAGCTCCATACAATTCTACATGAGAAAGGAGACGGATGCATCTTCAGCCTCTTAGGGAAGCTGTGGATGTCAGCAACAGCCAATGGGCAGATGGCTACTTCAGATTCTTGATTACATCTATCAAATCTTCTTAGGAAGCTGAAGTGTTTTCAGCTAGCAGGGGTCTGCAAATAACAAGGACTTTCTAAAGTGAGCCCCAGGCTTCAAAAGCCACCATAATGGATAGGCAATTAGTAGATGAAATTAAGCCTTAGTGAATCTGTCACTTCATGAATTTCATTTTATTTTTTTTCTTTCAGTGCATTATTCTATTTTAATGCTTGTTCTATCAAGTAAGCATCATCTCTTTGTACTTAGGTTGTCTGTGATGTTCTTTATCTCTCAGTATAAAAAACTGTGCCTGCCCACAGCAGGTGCTTCATAAGTGTTTACTGAAAAAGGAGAAAAGTTCCTAATGCTAGAAAGAGCTAGAAAGGTTATATACTTCTTTCTTCTTCCTCAAGCTTAAGTATTAACTATCTATAATAGTTGGACAAATTTACAAAGATCACCAGATTTCCCTGGTAACCCTTTCCATGGCTATAGTGACATCGGACTCGGAAATTGTTTATCTAGTATGTCTTTCAAATACTAGCAAATTCTGTTAGAACTCATATCTTTAGATATAAATGTATCTCACATTATAGGGCTATTGAAGGAAGATAATGTGCATGGTAAGTTCACCTACAGGGTTTGTTATCACTTCATATGCAATTTCTATCAAGCACAATTTCCAAGTCTCCATGAATTGGGTTCAGTCATCTTTATGTCATTTTGTCACTATACACTTCATAATAAAAGGGTCTGGAATTATCTTATCATGATAATATATATGACAATTCCACAGTTAAAAATCTCAGAAGCAATACTAGTGAATGAATTTATAAAGGCTCAACCATATATGAATAAGTTTAGATAATTTACTGTATCCAAACCCCTGCTGTCCAAAAAGCCTACACCCAAACAATTTCACATATTTGAATATTAATCCTACTTCCAATTTTTTCTGGAGCATGAGATTTATTAAATTCAACCCCCACAGAGTTAGTAATATTCACAGTTAGTTATCTGGCTTTATACAAGCAACTTTATGCATATTATTTTGTTTAAAATGGGTATTTATTAGTATAAAAAAGAAATAGCTTTCAATAATAGGAATGCATTATTTATATTATCTTTATGCAAAAATAAAAGTGAATTATCACACTCAGACATATCCTTTTTGCAATATTTCAAAAATCTTTGTCCCTTCTTTATTTTTTTCTTGACTCCTCCAAGCTTTTAATTGTAAATCAATGTAGACATATCATTTAAAAGGGTCTAGGTCAGTGGTTTTCAAAATGTCTTCTAAGAACCCCTGAAATCCCCAAGACTTTTCAGGGAGTGTACAAGGTCAAAACTATTTTCATGGTAACAGTATGGCATGATTTGACTTTATTATTTCCATTTCACTATCAATTAGTAATAGGTATATATCACTGCTCTGATGGCTAATGGAATGAATGCTTATGTATTGTCTTCTCAAATTTTGTTTTAATTTTTAAAATTTGCTGTTGCTCAGGTACAGTTGTCTCCCTTTTCCTGCCACTACTTCCTCCCCCACCCCCATTTCCCACTATCAGTCATTTCCTCCTTTGGCTTTGTCCCTGGATCCTTTATACATGTTCCTTGATGACCCATTTTAATTTCTAATCCAGAATATATAAACAGACATTACCCACATGAACAAAAATTCTTAGGATGTTTCAAAATATTGTTTCAAGAGTGTAACAGAATCCTAAGAACAAAGTGCTTGAGAACCATTCACCAAACAAACCCCCACCCCAAACCTGGCATAACACAAAGAGCTTTCTCTCTCACTCATTCAGGCACATACATGCCTCTGCAGTCAGCTGTGTGTCTGGGGGGGGGGGGAGTGTGTGTGTGTGTGTGTGTGTGTGTGTGTGTATGTGTGTTAAGGGCAGGATCTAGAGAAGTTAAGTTCAACTTTCCTCACTTGGGTAATTAGGCTAAATAAAGCATTTCAGTGCTTCCACAATTAAGGCAGGAAAAGGGGAAGAGAACATGGGGACCTGGCCAAAGAAGCTGCTGCCTGACAGTGCCACATGCCACTTCCACTCACATTTCACCAGCCAGATCAGGAATGGCCACATCTCCATCAAAAGGGACAGAAACACACAATCCTCCCATGTTTCTAGAAGGTGAACACTTAAGCAGTTCCTCGCCACCACTGCTAACTACCACAAAGGCTCTCTCCTTGGTCAGCTAATCTCTTCCCAGCATCTTTTCCAAAAGTTATTCACCCTCATGACAATATATTCAGGGGGCCTCACAATACACATTTTTTGAAACATGTGGAGAGATAGTATTTAAATATGACACATACAAATTAACATATTTAAAATTTGTTTTCAAAACAAGACTAATCAAATATGAACAAAATATATTATGGTAAACTCTTGTCAAAGCTAGTACATAGCACTATTGTTTAAAATGTGCTTTCTAAAAGCTTTTGTTTGACGGATGGGAAAAACCAATTATTTCTAATAATTTACAAATTATTAAATTAACTTAAATTACTTAACTTATAAATTAACTTAAATTACATTATTAATTTGTTATTTATAAATTTACAAATGCCCAATACCTTTTTATAAGAGCAAGACCCAGATCAATTCATATAAATTAACATTCCTATCAGAACTGAGTCATCCAGCTCAAGTAGAAAATTCACGTGTCAATGATGGGCTGACCCCAATGACCTATCCACTAAAAAATACAAACTGTATCATTTTGTTTTCCAAATAACAAGCATTGATCTCAGTGTTAGAAAGGTCACTTGTCTTGAACTCAGTGTCTGACCTGCTTGTAAATTGCAGCCTGTTACTCCACAGAGCCAGGACCATCAGGAGGTACTAAGGCATGCTGTGTTTATAGAATACAATTGAGGTGACACCCTTTTCATAAAATGTGTGTTTAACAGGACAGGTGTCACATTCTACAGAGATAAAAAGAGGGAGCACCATGAAAAGGAATGACTAAAGAGAAATTTCATAATTTCCAGAATGACTACCAGAAGCCTCATTGATTGATATTTGCTTTAAATAGCAATGGATCAAACCCTGTCTCCGAGTCTTATGCCAAGGATTTCAATATTTAGTACATTTTCTATGGGTAACAGAATAGATACAAATGATGTCTCAAGTTCTCTAAAAGGAACCAGAAAAAGGAAATTAAAAAACAACCCAGTACTAGACAACCTAACGTATACAAATAAGGACAGGTCAGCTGAAAAAAAATGTTCAGTGACGCCCTCTCTGAGAGCGCCACTAAATTCACAAGCTATGCTGCACATCTGATTTGCACACTCACCTGCAACATGATCAGTTGTCTCCATTTGTGTGCCCCCCACAGAGAGGCTTTATGATTGTCCAGGAGACAATCAATCAAATAGACATATTTATTTCTCTTTCAACCACTTAAGCTTTTAAATATCACTTTGAGATATAATTTATCACAAATCTCCTAGAATAACACACCAGTCCATGCATTAGAGGCCAATTATTTAAAATAACAATCTGTACAATCATTTCATGGAGTTTGCCAAGAGAGTCTATATGATATTTTTTCTATATTCATTTACAGTGAATACAAATGAATACAAGCATGGATCCAAATATAAAATTTAATAATTCCTTATGCATCTTCTTATAAAGTTTCATTTAGTCACCAAAATATCTACCAACAGATAAAGATCTTTATACTTGATATACCCGCTGAGGCATAAGATCACAGCATGAAGCATTTGTCCTATTTTAGAAAGCCCTAAAATTATATCCCTGAAGTTAGTAATTGTAAATTGGTCCATTGGCTCCACTAAAGCTCTGCAGCAAAGACCAAGGAATCATCCCAATTGTGCTCAGAAAGGAAAGACATGGGTTGACCCAGGTTTTTAAATGTAAATATTTTCAATGTGATTTGACAGGATGGCATTTTGCCTAAAATTCACCCATAGATAAGAATCACAGTGGCATGGCATTACCTCAGTCACATGTCTTTTGTTTTCCTACATACATAGCAAATTTTGCTTAGTTTCAAAACTATAGAGAAGTTGAAAAACTAGTTTAATAAATGTTATATATACTTAACCTAGACTTAACAATTGTTAACATCACATTTGTACACACATACTTTCAACACACACACACACACACATTTTTTTTCTGTACAATCATCCAGGCACTTACCACTAAATAATTGAACATTAATTTCCTAAGAACAAGGACATTCTCCTACATATTCATATACTTTGTGGTATTTATTTACTAACCAAATGTCCTTATATCTCTTTTCCTGAGACCCTTTTATGAGAAACTTTGAATTTTTCCTTTATGCATACACACAGAGGCAAATAATTTCTTTTTTTTCCTTTCTTTGCCAGATTATCAACAGTCAAATTACCTCCCAGCTTCACATCCTTCATCAGCTCCACAGGGCCTGGGGAGAGTCTCTCCTCCAGCTTGTCTCTCCACCTGAGCCCCTCCCCAGTCTGCGATGTTTGTAGTTCCTGATCTCAGCAGCTTCCTGAGCAGCCTTGTCAGACCATGCGCTCTACCATCCTCCACTCACTGCCTCAGAACACAGGACGCTCCCTCCTTCTTCCTGGCATGCCCACCTGCTCTGGCTCTATCCTCATACTCTCATGGGCCCTATCAGGAGCCCCCTTCTCCAAGAGGCCTTCCACTGGCCCTTACCCACTAGTCCTCTCCTGGGCAGCAGCCTGGCCCCACCAGAGCAATGGCCACACCACTTGTATCTCTCCTGGAAGACTGAATGCAGTTCACTGCCACATTGCTAGTGCCTGGAACACACGTCTCCAGTGCCTCACAACAGCTGGGGCTCTCAAAAAGGACTTTGAGTTCTTCCCCGCTTAAGGTGAAAAAATAACCCAGAATTAACCATTTCTTATTTCAACTTATTCAGCTCTTCCATTTCTTGGAACATAGAAAGTCCTGAAGGTGCTTAAAGGGGAGCCTGGGCCTTTGGGGATTTGGCCTGACTCAGGCAGGAGGAGAATGGGGGACCAGGAGCCTGGGGCCACACAATATTTCCAAGGCCTTGCCCATGTGAGTGTCTGTGCAAGGGTAACTTTAGTGCCCCCATCAATCTGCCAGTGGCCATGCAAGCTGGTATTATCAGTGGTCATCCAAAACTCATCTGGCCCTGGGATCCTGCCCTCCATAAAGACAGGCTGCTACTGGGCAGCCCCAGATGCAAGTGGCAAGTCTTCTTCTGCCTTAGGCTCTGTGGTCTTTAAATAAATCATTATCAAATCATCCCACCCCAACCCCTCTGCAATCCAATGAGGAGTTTGTGATTAGACTGCAGGACTGTTTCCAAGGTTTACATAAAAACCCAGTGTCCCCTCTCTCAACTTTTATTGCCAAAGGAGGTTTCTCCATTCCAACAACTTGACCAGGTCCATGCAGCTCGAGGTGCCTTGCACTAGGGGAATAATAGATGGAATGCAGTATACGTGAGTGCTGACCAACTCCGCTGTACCACTTTCTCTGGCTCCCTATAATAACCACTACATCATCCCAGTGCCCTGGACTTTACCTCTTCCACCTCTCACCCACTCCTCAACTCGGATTCTGAGAGATTTACAAACAACATTGTCATGATGGACCAGCCTGTTTATTCCATTACTGGACCTCACAATACTCTTATGGTGTCACCTTGTACAATTCTGTGGGAAATTAAGCAAGACATAAACCCATTTAAAAAACACATATTTATATATACAGGCTCGTTTGTATACTTTTTAGCAAATATTTAAAAATAGCTTAGCCACTGTTCTTACTTTTTGTAACAGTTTTCAATCAGCCAAGACAGGAAATAAGAACAAATTTAAGAGGGGAAGGGTTTAAGGAAACAAATAGAAAGGACACATGGACAGAAACCAGGGGGACTGGAAATGAGAGGGCAGTGGGGAGGGCTGGGTGGGTGGGCTGGGATTGGAGTAAAAGACAAAAAACTGTACTTGAACAACGATTAAAATAAAATTTTTAAAAAAGAGTTTTTTGGACACTGAATACAAACTATTGAAACAAGTGGTCATACATAATATACTGGCCCCATTGAAACGCTTAACTATTGAAAATCAAGATGCTTTAAAAAAATACCCTGATCTGGAAAGTTTTTGCATGTAAAAACTGAATCACTGAAAACATGACAAGTGAAATAAGCCAGATACAAAAGGACTAACACACTGTATAAACCCACTTATATGGGGTACCTAGAGAGGTCAAATCCAGAGACAGAAAGTAGAGTGGTGGTTACCAGAGGATGGTGTCACATGCTAGGTCAGAGCATGGGTTCATGGAAAGCACGGGAACCTCACCATGCCTCCCAAATCCTGCAAGAAGGCAGAGGGGGGCAGGGAAGGGTACCCACAGAGTAGAAAGCAAAATGTTTGAGGCACACTGCATAACGAAAGAAGATTAACAGCTGGTCTCAGTAAGATTAACTCCCTGAAGGGGAGAGCTACAGAAGAAGGCCAATGCCTGGGGTAAATAGTGTATGTGACTGTGAGAAAGTGCTGCTCTGGCAGAGTGACTCATAACATAGCCAGGGGGGAAACTCATACAGCACTTTTTGCGTGAGCTGTGGGAGTTGGATGCCCACTCTGGATGCCTGTGCATGCTGGGAACTCTTGCCCTGACTAAAGATGGCAGTAGGAAGAGGGTCAAAGACACTGGGGAGCTGACAAAAATGGGAGACACTAACACACCATGGGAAAAGCCAGATGTTCAGCCAAGCAGGAAGTTCTGAGACAAGCCTTTAAAACTGGAGCACACCAAAAAACACAAGGTCTGCCTTTGGGTCTGTCTGAAGGGCTGGAGGTCTTGGAGGCCTGCTGGAAGCATCCTCAGAGCCCCTCCCACACAGAAGACAGTGACAGAGTTGGCAGCACTGCTGGGGACCTGCCTGGTCAAGCACACAGACTCACTGGTGAGCAGATGACTGGAGTAAAGGCAGCCTCAGAGGAGAGAAACTGATGCTGTGAGAAGGGCTCAGGCTGGTGCACACAAACTTGTGGAGCTGATGGTTGCAGCTGAACTATGACCAGGAATGCTGAGCTGTGGAGTTCTGCATTTCTGAAGGACGTCACTGTCTTGGTACAGGGGCTCTTGATACAGGAATTTGGAGCTTGGTGCAAGCTCTTTCCCTCTGGGATTTTGGCATTTGGAAGTTCTGGGCCACTGGCCCTGCTCCCCACATGAATGGGAGTGCTTGTGAGACCAAGAGATGCAGGGCCCACCAGGGGCTTCAAGCCCGCAGAGGATGGAAGCCCACTCCTGGATGGAAGCCTACTCCTGGAAGCCCATACCCTGGATCATGGTGTCCAGCATCTGAGACAACATGATCCAGTGTAGCATGGCACATGGTTCCTGGACCACTACATGGAGAAGCTGATAACAGAGCACCCCAGATCCTGGAGGAGAAAGCTGCTCTGACAGGATGGTGACTCTGAAACCCACAAGTGCACATTCCAGAGAGCATGGAGATCTGTTTGTGTGACTGGCTTAAGGACAGATAAGGACATGGGGAACTTCTGAGACTGATTATGGATTGTAGCCTTTTGGGGAACAAGGGAAGTTCTGGGTCTCATGGGAGAGAAAGGCTGTGAGCATGAGTGCCCTCAGCACCCCCAAGGTTGGAACCCTATTAATAAAAACCTGTTTCCTTTAACACAAATCATTGATTCATATAAGATTCATGTGTACCCATATAAGAGCACCAAGCAGCTGAAATCCAGTTTGCCAGGTTATAAAGGGAAAAATGGGGAATGGGTAATTAGTATTTAATGGGTACAGAGTTTCAGTTTGGGAAGATAAAAAGAAAAGTTCTGGAGATGGGTGGCAGAGATGGTTGCACAACAATATGAATGTACTGAATGTCACTGAACTGTACATTTAAACATGGTTAAAGAGGGTAAATTTTGTTATGTTTTTACCTTTAAGTGGAAAAAATTATTTACACTATGTTAAAATGACGCTATCCAGAGCTATGTGCTGTTTAAGAACTATCCTCATCCAAAACGGATCTTTTATTCTCATCTATAGTTATTTTTCTAAATTTTTTAACTTAGAAACTGCTGACAGAATACAATTCTAGTTCGATTTTGTTCACTGTGTCTCAGCATCCACTGTTTAAAAGCTAACTGGAAACCCAGTCGAAGCCTCAGCACAGTCATGTGAGGGAGATGCAGTGAGGGAGAGCATCCGTCAATGACCGTCTGACGGCTGCACGTCCGGCAGCACCTCGCTATGGGACACCTGAATGAGACACAGTTAAACTGTTTTCCATTCCTGACTTCAGTGACTGGAAATACTGAAAAAAACTGAAATCATGCCAAATTCAGTGACCCCCCCCCAAAATTTTAAGTATTAGTTTTCATTATAAAGTTGTACTTTATCATGAAAATATTTAAAATAGAAATGATAAGACAGTTATCCCAAATCCTACTGTGATAACAAAAATTGTTGATGTTTTAATGGACTTCTTTCAGCTTGCTTTTTTAATCCACTCAGATATTATATGAAGATCTGTATCTTCTGTTTCTTATTTGGTATCATTTAAAAGAAAAAATAGTTAGACCTCACAGAGAGTACAAATTAAGCTAAAAGATGAATTCATACCAAATTACTCTACAAATTACTCGGTAATAAAAGGAGAACATTTCCTGAACACTGGGCCAGGTCCAAGTCTAAGTTCCTAAAGTGGATTCTTTTGTCTTACCTGGTCACAACCCTACGAGGCAGGTTCTAACACCTTTCTACAGCTTTCCCTGACCACCACCCCACTCCTTCAGGAGAGCTCATCCCTACCTCAGTCTTTGTACCTACTCTTCCCTCCACCCCGATAACAGCCTCTATGGCCAACTTGCCCCTGACTGGATTCCAGTCTCTGCTCAGAAAGCCTGTTCCTGCCCACCGCTCCCATCACTTGTTAAGCCCTTATCCTGATTCAGGCTTTCTTCACAGCCCTTAGCCTGTCCACAACTGCATTACATGTCTCTCTGCTTATTACCTGACTGCCTGTCTCCTCTACAGAACACAACTGGCAGGCAGGCAGAGACTCTACTACTGCAGCTCTGTCACTTCACAAACATAGATTACAAACATAACACACACTGATGGTTTGTGGATAGGAGTCTGAGAAAGTGAGAGGTTCAGAGCTTGCCCAAGGTCTACAGCTGTGAAACAAGAGAGCAGGCATCTGACCCGGGCTGGGCCAACAGTCCCCAGTAGCGTTACTGTGCATTTCAAGATCCAAAGAGCTGCCACCTGGGATGAAGACTAACCCCCTTCCCAGATGACGTGCTCACGTGGGAAGATCACTCTATGGCACTCAGAAGAGCAACAAATGGGGGCTGTTTCTCTCACCTAGAAGCCTGAGACACATTTAATCCCTCTGATCTTCAGTCTCCTAAGGTATAAAAGAGAGGTAATACTACCCAGTCTCCCACAGTCATCATGAGGATCAATTGATATACAGCAAAAAAGCAAATTCTGTCAACTGCTAGGAGTCATTTACATGTACCAGATTACTTTAGTTTATGAAGGAGCATGATCATAAGGTGTTACACTGTGCAATCTAGATGTTTTTGCTCTTTTTTTAAAAGGTAAACTATACAGGAAAGCTGAATTTGATGCTATAATGTACTGAGTCTGATGAACTAAATTTTGTATTACTTTTTAAGTACTCATTTCCAGAAAGTCATTAGTAAATGATGGAAAACATGGTCTTAAAGGATATCATTTTTTGGCAATCCAAGAACAATCTTACTATACTGAGAACATGCAGTGCACCAGGGTGGGGATCCTATCTGGTTCACTCAGTGATGAGTCCTAAGAATCTCCACCAGTGCCTATCACATAGCAGGTGTTTAATAAATATTTGTTGAATGTTGACAAAATTCTATGAATGAATGAGATAATTAGACAACTGTCTGAGTATTCTGTGCCAAAAATGTTACTTACTAGTTACACACTGAAATTTAAGTAGGGAAACTATGTTTTCAAGCCTTTTTTATTAGTCTTTTCTTCAGTCACTAAGCCCTGTATAAGCCCCAAAGTATAAATAAGTAGGGAAATCTTCCCTAGAAGGAGGAATATGCATGATGAATGTATTCATGATGAAACTGACTCTACACAAAAACACAGTCATTTTTTTTTCTATTTTCTGGGTCATCACACTAAAAGTGCATAGTGTTCTTCTATCCCTGCACTTCCCCCTCTCTGCCTTTGGAATCGCCTCTCAGAGAGATGATCCAATCCCTAGTCATACCCTGATCCATAAGGATCAGAAACAACACCATCCCCAATTTGCAATATGTAAAGCTCAGATGTGGGAGGCTAAATGAGCTTCCCCTAGACACATGCTATACTAGCAGAAAAGCACTAAGCATAATGTCTCATTTTCCCAGCACCAGGATCCAAATTCACTTAATTATAGCCTTTTTAGAAGCATGATATCTTAAGGGCACCATGTAGGCAGAAATAAATATCAACTTTATGGGTATCAAATGCTTCTGGCCATAAGCTATCTCTATATTTTATATTATAAATAAAGTTATTATTTATTTTTTAAATATAAAACAGGGTCACATATTCTTATACATAAGCCATGGGACTTGTAAAATATCCATTTTATAGAACCAAACACTAGGTTACCACTATAGTTTAATAAAATATAAAAATCATCAATCATATGACAAATAAATGATATCACCATAGTTTAATAAAATAGAAAAACATCAACCATATCATAACAAACTTATTATCTTATATTTCTATAGGTTCAAACTCTGAAATGGATCTCATTGGGCTAACATCCATCTTTCTCACTAGACTGTAAGTTCCCTGGATGTAGGGCCTGTGCACTTTCTGTTCTCATTCTGAAAACATACTAAGTTCTACAAATTGTGCTGTGTGTTGAGGATACAAAGATGTACCCGACTATAAGTTTCCTATACTCTGGTACAAAATCAGATATATCAGAACTTCTCAGTAAATGAGCATTGAATTAAGTTATGTCAAAGGTTCAGGAATGTCAATACAACAGTCAAGTTTAGAATAATGTAATTTTCAATTCTATCTTCTTTTCCATACATCATGTAGAGTAAGGTGACAGGCCTTATCATAGAAAACTATTGATTTTATTACACTAGGTTTTGAATTTGGAAGAATCTATAATTTTGTAAGATAAAAATCTTTTAACTGATGTAAGTAAATAACTTGAGAACATTAAAAAATCAACTATTGTCAAAGTGTGTAGGTGTTTTTGTATCATAAAACCCTTCTTAATCTAATCTGATAATTAATATATATAGTGCAGTATATAAAGTGCCAGCAAGAACCAGAGCTAACAAAATGTACCTGGTTGTTAACTGGTTACTACATCAAGGGTTCTTGCGCTCAAAGTGGTAATCCTTACAACAAAATTTAAGAAAGCTCCCCTCTGCTGATGCAGACCAATTAATTGTAAATTAACCATGTGCGGCATAGTTTCACCATCAGAAAAACTGTATGATTCAAAGCTGGCTGCAAAAGTATAACCTATTATAACATAAATGTTGACTTCAAATACAGAAACATAAGTGATTTGGTGTCTATCTGCCCTGCATATGCATTTCCAGAGCCAGTGTCACAGCCTCAGAGTCGTTATCCAGTCAGCTTGTATAAAGCTCCAGTCTGTATTTAAATTTTTTAAATGTGGCTAAAACTAACCTCACACATGAAGAGAAATAAAAACAAACCCTGCACACTGGAGTACCTATTTCAAAGTAAACAGTAAAAGTAAAATTTTAATTAAAGTTTAAAAATTAGTATAAAAAGGCTCTCACTGTCCCAATTTTTAAATTCATCTTGATAAATTATTTGATTCTTAGAATCACAATAGTTTCAACAAGAATTTTGTTACTAAAACAATAAAGAAAATCACAATGCTTTTAATAGATAGCAAATTTATGCGAAAGACAAAATCCTAATCATCATGTTTTTTTCTTACTGATTTTAATAGTCCAATGTTTGCAAAACATACAATCTGAAAGTGAGGCAAATGTGAAATAATGTTTGCATGTTAATAATCATAATACAAGCATAGAAAACAGTAACAATATAAATGAAGAGTCCAAAGCCACATATATGTGCTGGTGCCAAAATGGTTTAAGACAGAGTTTAACAGTTTTCCTGTAGAGAGCCAGACAGAAAATACCTGGGCTTTATGGACATTGCCACATCTGCTGCAGCTGCACACTCTGCTGTGGTAGCTTAGCACCAGCCACAGACAATGTTTAGCAAATGGGCATGACTGTGTGCCAATAAAATTTTGTTTATGGACACTGAAGTCTAAATTTCATGTGTCACAAAATACTATCATTATTTAGATTTTTAAACCATTAAAAAATGTAAATACCATGTTTAATTTGCAAGCCATATAGAAACTGGCAGCAGGCTGGATTTGCTCTGCAGGACACAGCTTGCCAACCCCTGGTGCGAGGCACCACAGAACCAGCCTACACATGTGAGACCAAGTACAAATACACATGCAAGAATAATCCAATAATATTTTACATAAGGGTTTAAAATATTAATCTCAAAGAGTTAAGGTGGTATTTGATTTTGCCACCTGTTTATCCTGAGAAATTCATAGAACTAGTTTCTGTTTTAATGTAAAAGGACCACCTTTGGAATGTGTTTTGGAAAAGAATAAATTATGTTATACATATTTGTATATTAATGGAAAGGAAGGAGGAAGAAGATGAGAGGAAAGAAGGAGAAGGAATAGGAGAAAGCCCTTGAACCTAAATATTATTTAAAACTCAAGGCTATATATACATTTTGAAAACTCAGTTTAAAATTCATACCTTAGGATACCATATGCTAATTTGTAAGATGATAGTTACTTACTTCTAATGATGATATTTCACTGAGAATTTAACTTCTCATTTCAGGTGCATAGGTCAGCTGGGCACTAGTCCATATCCTTTATAGCATACTGGGCTTATGGTAAGAAGACAGCTTTTAGAACACTTTCAGCCATATATATAATATATATAGTATGTATATATAATATATATGATGTATAATATATCGTATATAAATATATAAAATATATGTTATGCATCATATATATTATATATAAAATATATATCGTGTGTATATATAAAACTATATACCATTTAAGATTGTTCACTAATTGCATTTTTAAAACTTTCTTTCCCAAATAGGTCAATTCTGAGGGAGAAAGAGTAATTTCTTATAACCCTTCATCCTCCACAGCAATTAGCATCATGATTACCAAATACTAGGGCTTAAAAAAATTTAATGTCTAAACTTTGTTTAATACATAGTAGGAAAAATATTAGCATTTGAAGTTCTATATTAAGGCAAAAATTTAATCCTATGGAATAATTATCAATGGAACAATTATCACATTTCAACTAAAACGTGTTTCATCTGGGCCATGCCCACAGGCATAAAGAGGTAGAGAAACTGGACTGCTCACCTTTCCCCATCTTCCTGCTGAGACCCAAACCACCCACACGTCCCAACAATGACTTATAATCTGTTTGGGAGTGGGGGCTGAAGATACACCATTTGTAACTACCAGAAATCATACGGAACTGAAAAATTGTTAGAATATGTAACATTCAGAGATATTAAGCTACAAAAGCCTAATATTCATCACCAAGTATTCTATTAGTCAACAGATAAGAGTAAATTCAAGTATAACATCTAAATACCCTTACTTCATTCTTCCACAAGCCACAGAGCCTTCAAAAACCAGATATTTGGAAAGCTGCTTCCCCTGTGTTCCCTCAATTACCCAACTGATTGTTTCAGAATACAGTTGGTTTTTGATCTTTAATACCATTTTTGTAACAACCTCTGCTAGGGTCCCATCCTTTCTGTATTTAAAACTTGGACAACTTGGTCTGAGATTGCACTGTGGGACATCAGAGGAAGAAAAGGGCAAGATGGTGACAAGAAGCAATTCTTCCCCTTTATAAGGGGAATCTTGTAATCGTCTAACAAAAATAGAACCAGTGGAAGCTGAAGAAGATATTGCAATATGGGGGTACTGTGTAAAGGTCAATTTTTCCAAGTCAGGCTGCAATCTAAAGGACCACAATAATAAAATCAACTACCTAATGTGAAAAATTACAAATTGTTCACCAAATTAAAATACAATAAAGAAAGCTTGTGTGAACTCTGGGGGAGAAATCTACGAGGACTAAATCTGAGTACCCTTCTCAGTAGCACAGCCTCATCTATCTCCAGCCTCTCTGGGCACAGGCTGGATCCGCCGGAGAGAACAGCTGACACTGACCCAAAGGCCTTCCGGGTGAAAAGCCTGTTTGGAAAAGCAGAGCTCCACAGGGGAGCACTGTTCTGCTCTTCTTTTTCCCTTTCTCCATAGCCAACAAGAACAAAAGCAGGAACTGGAACCTGACAAAAAAACAACTGAACTACCACTGATTCAAACACAAGTCATATTCAAAAAGCACACATATGCACAAGAAGAAAAGAGAGACAAAAAAAGGAGACTGCCAGCCATCAGTAGATAACCAAGAGCTAGAAAGGTTCTGGAGTTCAGTAAATCCATAAGGAGCTCAATGTCCCTCTCTTTGAAATTTTAAGGAACTAAATGTGGGAAAGAGATGGCAAGAACACGGTGGGCATCATAACTATTAAAGTTTAGTCAAGAACAACAATGGACTCTATTTCATGTTTAAAGATACCTTTACAAGATTACTGAATGTAATTATTGCTTCATTTGGGTGAATTAATAAAGAACTTTACAGTCAGTAAAAAGTACAAAAAATATTTTACCTGAAATCCAAATCAGAATAACATATTTTACAGTCTGAATCCAGAATGGGGCACATTCTTCACCCCATTTATAAAATGAATCTGCAAATCTAAAATTTTAAAAATGTCCAATACCACACCCTGAACAGGGTGTCCATTAAAATGATCAAGTTCCAATGTGATTAGAAATCACTAATCATCGTCTTCTTATTCTTCCTTCTGAGTATAAGACCCTTGCTGGTCTTCAGTGGAACAAAATGTCTTTTATTCATCAGGAAATTTACTAAGCACTTATACAGGGTTAAGAGTATCTACATGTGTATGTATATCACCATTTTGTCTGCAGAATGCTTTCAAGATATCTGGCATCCTCTCAGATCTGCCAGGTGCCAGGTGAGCCCCCGAGGACAGTTTAAGTTACTCCCCCAAGGTCTCCAATTTGTGACTGAGATTTTGTAATTTCAATTCCTCACCTAGAGTTCCATTCACTAGACACACCTTCCAGAAGAGACATCAATCTAGTTCCCATATCTGCTGTTTGGGAAAGGATTACTTGGGAAATACCCATTAGTCTAGCTCAGGTGTATCCAAATGTAAAGGCAGTAAGCTTTAATTAGTTTCTAAAGAAAGAGAGACAAAGTAATCTTTGTAACTGGTCCTCTTAATTGTAGTAGCATTTTCATTAATCTGCCCTTGACCACCACACTCAAAAACCAACACCCTTATTCATTTAACCAATACCCAGTGAATATTTACTGTGATCAAGACTCTTGTGAACCTTTGATCAAACAACAACAAAAACCTCAGAACTAAATGCAAACCTGATGGCATCCATGGATCAAAAGTTGGTTTGGTCAAGGTGTTCACCTGCTCCCAGTTGAAATCATCATCTTCGGCTTGATTATATCCACATGTGCTATATGGCTCATCAAAGAGGCAACCTCCTAAAATGTAACAGAATGAAAAGTAATGTAAATAACACCAGATCTCTGGAAAAAAATCTATGATTACAAGTAACCATAAACTTACTTGATGCTAACTAAATTTGATTTGACCTTTGTTCTGGAAAGTGGATCTTGAGCCTACTGCACCCTTGCTAAGCAGTAGCCCGGTATTAACCATGTCTTGACTAGTGTATTATACTGTTCTCCACAAAGAACCAATATTTGTAAAATCCATTTCAAAGTAAGACCTAAGCAGATTTATAATTCATATTTTCCAGATTCACAAGAATTTGAAATAATTGATCTTGAGTTCAAAAGTTTCATAGAACCACCCAAAATGTTCAATGTATTTTCAATAAAAAGCCATTATAATTTGTCCTAAAAAATTAAAAGAGAAATGTTTTCATCACAACCCTGGCATAATTGTAGGGAAACAAAATGCATAGAGACCATGGACATAAATTGCAAAATATTTTTCTAAGGATTATTCTAAATCTAACTTAGAAACTGGTTTTACATTAATACTTTAGATAGTTGAGGTCTCAAAATTAAAAGAGATTATAAATTTGCTTAGAGTCCACAGTTTTTAAAGGCAAGAATAAATTATAAATTAAAAACTAAACATGTGGTAAACATCTGCTAAATTTTGGTGCTAGAAATGAGGCTACTTAATCCTTTTTAAAAAAAGAATAAAACAAAATGCAGCATATACAAAGAAATTCAGCTATTTCAGCATCCTGGGGCACCCTGATGATTGTGAGTCCCAATCTACATCCTTAAATGTCTTCTGTTTCCTTGAATTATTATAGTATTAAATCTTTCCCCCAGTGTTTCACATTTGAAAAATAAATGATTAAACTGACCATATCAATTACAGTGTATTATGAAAAATCTGCTATTCATTATGTAATCCTATTAATTATATGAATTATAATTACTTGCCACTGGTAAAAATTAAGGGTTTTGGTAAAGAACACACAAAAATATGAGCATTATTATACTACCTCTGCAATGTATGCCCTGGCAGCAAGATAAGTAAAAGAGCAACTGCACAACCTCAGAGGTAAAACAAATGTTGGAGGTCACCTGGCCAACTGCCATCCAAATGCTTATGTCAGTTCTACAGCCTTCCAGACAGACAGCTATGAACAGGTGAGGCACTTAGAATTTTAAAAAGCATCACTACCATGTAGACCATCCCCCTTTATGAAGGCCCAAACTCTGCTTTTTTAAATATCTACTCATTTACCTTAGCTCTACCCTCTGAAGAAATAGTAAAAAAAACTCAGCTCTTACACAAGAAAGCTGATTATTTGGAAAGAGTTTTCATGCTCTAAGTCTTCACTTCTCCAGGCAAAACATGCTTTGCTCCCCCCATTTTGTCCTACTGGAAGGTAGGAAGACTTTCACCATCCTGGCAGGGGTTCTCTGAACACTCACAGGTTTATCCGCACTTTTCCTAAAGAAGGACTCCCAGAACTAAATTCACCTGGCTACTCCCCTGGATCACGTGCTCTTTCGGCAGTCTGAGGAGAGTGCTGATACCTTTTGAGCTTCTAAAGGAGTTTGAAACCCCCAATACGAGCCTAAAATTCCCATCACTGCCATTGAGACACTTCTCTCCTGTGTAGGTAAGTGACTTTCTGAATGCAAACATAGGACACGCATTTATCTTCACTAAACCTCATCTCCTGTTTTCAGTGCATCACTCCATCCTCTTGAGTTTTTAGAACCCTGATTTTGTCATTCAGGTGTTAGCCATCCTTCCTAGGACTTGGGTCATCTGCTAATTTGACAAGCATGCTTCCTGTATCTTCCTCCAAATCACTGATTAATGTTAAATAGGGCGGAGTCAAGGGACCTCAGACCTTTTAAAAGGCCTCTTCCAGCTTTCTAACTTTCTCTTAGTTGTTAGCTCCAGGCATGGTGGTGAAATTAGCAGCTTTGGACACTGTCTTCTGTAACACACTTAACAGAACTGGTCAATTAAACAATCCACTGGGACCAGAAACACACTACAAAAATACAACATTGACTCAATATTTCAGCTTGACAGTAAGTGGTAATTTAAACTTCCCTTTCATTCAGTTTTAACAAGTTCAAAGAAACATAGTGGATTTATTTAAAGGACATAATACTAACAACTTTCCAATTTTGGGTAAGAAATGTTAGAAGACTATGTAAACATGTATGAAAAATATTTTCCCGTGGCCGCAAACCCTAAATTTCATGTAGAAAACAGCTTCTGTACTGTAGTAATAAATCCAAACAGTGGGTAACACTAATAATGTTAAAAAAAAAAACCATGCATTTTGACAGAGAAGGAGCCCGCTCAATGAAAACACAGATAACATGTTGATGGAAGTCCTGCAGTGAAATCAACAGTGAGAAAGAGCCATAGGCGCCCACAAAACAACTCCAGGCTGGTCAAAGGTCTGGTTTATGAAGCGACTGTTGCCACTGCAGATATAGCCAAATATAAAAGAAAGAAAATGCACAGCTGACAGCAACTCCAAAGACTAAGCAATGCTGGTACAGGGATATAATTTTCCAATTACATACAGCTATTTTTATCACTTGAAAGGAAACATAAAAAGCATGATATTGTTCTTTCTGGACCCATGTATGAATATCAAACCACTAAAAAATGGGATAGACTATGAATTTCCTTTTGCCGTAAGATATATCCCTCTGTATACCAATTTTCAGATCTACTGGCATTCATCCAACAGATGAGAGACCCTAAAATAGCAAAGGTGGTTTATTGAACTAAATGAGATGAGATTAAAGTAAAAGATATCAGAATTGAAATAACCAATTTGAGAGTGAGCAAATTAAACTTTTGGGTTTTAAGGCAGCTCTGTGTGTGTGGTGGTGGAAGCAAATGGGTTCCAGGAGTAAATGTCTGGCACATCCCCATCCTTCCTCACCTAGCTTTGTCACTGCAGACAAATCGCTTGGCACTCTGAACTCTGATTTCTCTACCTGTAAAATGAAGATAACATGTACCTCATGTGGTATTTCTAATCATTCAGTTACACAGCAAATGTAAAGTGAGTGCAACACAGTGTCAAGCATATTTAACCGTATCATTTATCATTAGTTATTAAATCCTTCCTACCATATATACCTCATGCAGAAATTACTCTCAGGAGTTCATTTCATTGCAAACAGCTGGAATATATAATTGGAAATTTCTAAGTGTATTTCATACAAAGGTAAAGAGAGCCAAGCATTCCTGCAGGCACACTCCTGTGGGCTCCTCTGTGGAGCATGTGGGAGCAAAGAACAGAGTGCTGGCCAAGTTTTTGTAAATGCTGTGGGGCCAGTGAGAACATGATAAGGAAGCAAAGTCTGCTGAAACTCACTGAAATGAATGAGTATTTCCAAAAGTAACTCTCCCTTGTTTTCAGAATAACACAGTTTGCCATCATACATAGGAATGTGATCAGCAGCAGGCTTGACAAGGTTTGCACAGAATTGTCTTACTTGGACTGATGCCCAACAGCTCATAGATGGACTATATTCCTCTGTCAAATTAAAGTAAATTGTTTTTCTTTTGTGGAGGGAAATCAAGCCTAAACCAAGTCATATATAAGGTGGAGAAAAGGTGATGACAGAGGGGTGGGGCAGTGGCCGCATCATTCATATTCTCTCTCTCTCACACACACACTCACACGTGTATATGTATTCACATGCCTCCATCAGTCCTTGAGAAAGAAAGGTTTTTCCTTAGCAAAATGTGAATGCAACACACTACAATGTGCTAAGTGAATACTGCATTGTTATGCAACAGGAAGTATCAATGAATGTCACATTCTCAGGCAGTCAACAATGGTGACTTCTGTACTGGAATGATGACTACATGGCCTATTCCAGGACAGTCACTGCTACACAACGGCATAAAATTAAATTAACAAATATAAAAACAAAGTTTAAGTTAAAAAGCAAGGAAGGTGAGCAAATAAAAAAGTAAGAATGACATTATACCAGGAATACAGTGAGGATTCAACCATCACAACCAAGTAATAAAAAATGTCACCACGTTCATTAACTGGAAGTTAGCCACAAATTTCACTTTGTGTTTGGGGTTGCCAGGGCAAAGAGAAAAATATGATTGATTACATAATTCACAGTATCTATGAGATAATAATATTAATATTAAAACCACTATTAGGGGCTAATATTTACTGAGGACTTGTTTAATCCCAATGTCAACCATAGAAGGTAGATACTATGATCTTCATTTTACAGATACAGAAACTCAGACACATACGATGGAGCAATAACAGTCTGTTCAATAAATGGTGTTGGGAAAATTGGACAGATATAAACAAAAAAAATGAAACTAAACTACCAACTTACATCATACACAAGAATAAACTCAAAATGGATAAAAGATTGAAATGTAAATTGCAAAACCATAAAAATCCTAGATGAGCCCTGGCTAGTGTGGCTTAGTGGATTGAGTGTTTGTCTGCGAACCATAGGGTTGCAGTTTGATTCCCAGTCAGGACACATGCCTGGGTTGAGGGCCAGGTCCCCAGTACGGGGCATGTGAGAGGCAACCACACATTGATGTTTTCTCCGCCCTCCTGCCCCCTTTTTCTAAAAATAAACAAATAAAATCTTTAAAAGAAAGTTTTTTTTAAATCCTAGAAGAAAATACAATAAAACTTTAGGCAGTAAAATCTCAGACATCTCTTTTAGAAGTATTTTTGCTTATTTATCCCCTCAAGCAAGGGAAACAAAAGAAAAAATAAACAAATTGGACTACATAAAACTGAAAAGCTTTTGCACAGCAAAGGAAATCATCAACAAAATGAAAAGGGAACCCACTGAATGGAAAAACATATTTGCTAGCAATATACCTAATAAGGAATTACTCTCCAAAATGTATGAAGAACTTACAAAACTCAACACCAGAAAGATAAACAATCCAATTAAGAAGTGGGCAAAGGACCTGAATAGACCCTTGTCCAAAGAGGACATACAGATAGCCAATAGAAATATAAAAAGATGCTCAATGTTACTAATCATCAGAGAGATGCTAATTAAAACCATAATGAGATGAGGTGTGACACCTCACACCTGTCAGAATGGCTATCAACAATAAATCAACAAACAACAAGTGATGGTGAGGATGTGGAGAAAAGGGAACCCTAGGGCATTGTTAGTGGGAATGCAGACTGGTGCAGCCACTGTTGAAAACAGTATGGAATTTCCTCAAAAAATTAAAAATGTAACTGCCTTATGACCCGGCAATCCCACTTCTGCAAATATATCCTAAGAACACCAAAATACTAATTCAAAAGAATATATGCACCCCTATTTTCACTGCAGCATTATTTATAATAGCCAAGATTTGGTGACAGCCCAAGTGCCCATCATTAGATGAGTGGATAAAAAGCAGTGGTACATTTACACAATGAATAACTTGGCCATAAAAATGAAGGAACTCTTACCCTTTGCAACAGCATGGATGGAACTGAAGATTATTATACTAAAAGAAATAAGCCACTCAGAGAAAGACAAATACCATATGATCTCACTTATAAGTGGAATCTAGTGAACAAATAAACTGATGAACCAAATAGAAACAGAGGCATGGATACATGGAACAGACTGACAGCTGTCAAAGGAGAGGGGGGAGGAGGGAATGGATAAAAGAAGGTGAAGGGGTTAGCAAAGAAAAAACATATATACATAACAGATACACACATACACACATTCACCAGTGTAGTTATAGCCAGAGGGATGGAGGATGGGAGTAGGTGGAGGTTGAAAGAGAGTGGGGAAAATGGTGATGGAAAGTGACTTTGCTTGGGGCAATGGGCACCTAATGTAGTGTGCAGATGATGTTTTAATGAGTTGTGCAGTTGAAACCTATATGGTTTGCAAACCACTGTCACCCCAATAAATTCAATCAATCAAATATATGATGAAGATACATTAAAAGAAGAAAAAAGGGGAGAAACCTATTTGCAACAAAACATGACAATAATTCTGCATGCCTTATAATGAAGATGCTTATTTCATCTTGGGATTAAGGATTCTCTTATTCAGGAAAGTATCTTGATTGACCGGGCCTAAGCAGAAGAAATTTTGCTAAATTAACAAGATTTACAGTTTTACTCTTGGCGGGTAAAGGACATAGGAGCTCTGGGGGCACTAGTGCTCTTAAAAGAACAAAACCTAGAATCAAAATGTCATTTGGTAATAATCATGAGTATTTAACAAACACTGTGGAAGGAAGGAAGGAAGGAAGGAAGGAAGGAAGGAAGGAAGGAAGGAAGGAAGGAAGGAAGGGGAAAGAAGAAAGAGAAGAAAGAGAAGAAAGAGAAGAAAGAAAGAAAGAAAGAAAGAGAGAGAGAGAGAGAGAGAGAGAGAGAGAGAAAGAAAGAAGGAAAGAAAGAAAGAAAGAGAGAGAGAGAAAGAAAAAGAAAAGAAACTACGGCACAGAGATTACACAGCTTACACAAGGTCTCAAAGCTAGAAGATAATGAGGAGAAATCGGAACCCAGGCATCCTGTTTTGAAAGCCCATATTCATAACACTATGTGATAGTATGTTCCAAGCTGAAAGTCCAAAAGACACAACCACCCTGGCCAGGGTGGCTCAGTTCCTTGGAGCATTGTCCCATAACCAAACTGTTGGGGCTTCGAATCCAGTCAGGGCACGTATCTAAGATGAGGGTTTGATCCCCAGTCCAGGCATGTATGATCTGTGGTTGGGGTGCATGCAGGAGGCAAGCAATCAATGTTTCTCTTATTCTCTGTCTGTCTCTCTGAAAGCAATGAAAAAACTGTCCTTGGGTAAGGACAAAAAAAAATAAGAAAGAAAAGAAACATAACTAATCCTAATCCACAGAGAACTATCTTTCCAGGACCCTGGTAAGAAACAATCAACATAAGTTACTGAACAGAGCCCTTGATAGCATCTACCCGAACAGAGTAATAGTTTTTAGGGTCTATTTAGTAACATGATATGATAGCATGTCATCCAAGTTTGATTCAATAAACTTGATTTTGTGGGACCTCAGTGCATTCTAAGATTAAAACTGTAATATCCCTCAAAATGGCATTTATGAATATTGTTTCTCCCAACAAAGTCAGTTGGCTGCTATAGTTTGTGTATTTACTCCCCAACTAAAAATGCAACTGGTCTGTGCTATTGCTGAAGCATAGAGCCATGTGCTTTTGAAAGTAGATGAAATAGTGGTAGGCCAGATATTTTTTCATGAAAACTGAAGAATTTTGAAAGAACAGGTATATGTAAACCTATAGGTAGCATAGGAATTCTGCTCAAAGGTAATTTTGATTATAACTGAATCTTACTCATCTTGGTATTCCCTAGAATTGGTACATGACAGGTTCCCAATAAATGCTTTTTAGAAAAATGAGTAATGAATTCCCCAAAATTTTATGCACAATTTGGCTGCAATAATTTGGCCTGAAAATTTTTTAAAGAAATATAATGTGATATCCATCTAACAGTGAAAACAATTTTAATATAGCCTCACAAAACATCCAGCCCAGCCTGTGTGTATTCCAAAACAAATCAGCTACAAATAAATGTGACTAAATCACAGAACATGTTAATTTTTTCTTATGGTTGAAAAGTATAAGCCAGTTAAATGTTAATGAAGTCCTCACAAATTATAGCTTTTACTTTAGAAAAGTTGAACTCTTTTTTTTCCTGGCAATAATTAGATAGCAAAGCTAGTTGTCTATAAAGGTCATTCTTGATTTATGAAAATAAAATATTGTCATTTGCATATTGGAGGGAATTTATCTTTCTTCTTGCTTTAGAGTAGCAGAGAATTATTCAGTAGATCCAAGAATAGTATGACATAATTAACATAGAAGCTATAAAGGAGAGGATGGTCCACATTTTCCCCAAAGAAAACCTTTAAGATCTTTCTTATGACCATTCTATATCCTACTGAAGTCCCAGGCATGGAGAGAAGATAAAGAAAAATAAATAGAAGATTAGAGGCCATCATTTAGAGCAGTACTTAAATTTTTTTTCATTATGACCCACTGCCTTGACCCAGGAAATGCATATGTACATTTTACAAACCAAATTTATCTATACTGGCATAGCATACACTGATTTTTTTTTTCATTTCTGTCTGATAGATGTTTGTAAAAGGAGAGTCTAGATCTACTCTGACTTCACAATCTTTCAAATAGTGTTATCTGTGGTCTCTAAGATTTGTGGTAAGATCCATTACCTGGGACTATTTATTCAGCTTGAAGTTACCAACCAACACTACCATGTGAGAGCCCTAGGAAGGCAGTCAGAGTGCAACCTGTGATCTACAAGGTTCTCTGGCATTAACAGCTACCACTTTGTGAACATCTGTCGTGCCAGGTGGATTCTGAGTAAGGCAATATATAGTAATCATTTCATTTATTACTCACAACCAGTATGTCTGATTCAAAGAACGTGCTACATAACAAAAACCATGCAAATGTTTACATATATTATTTAATCTTAAAAACTCTAAAGGTGAGAATCAATGTTCAGCCCTGGCTGGTGTGTGGCTCAGTGGATTGAGTGCTGACCTGTGAACCAAGTGTCACCAGTTCAATTCCAAGAGAGGGCACATGCTTGGGTTGCAGCCAGGTCCCCAGTAGGGGGCACACAAGAGGCAATCACACATTGACGTTTTTCTTACTTTCTCCCTCCCTTTTCCTCTTTCTAAAAATAAACAAATAAAATCTTTTAAAAAATAATCAATATTGTTTGTGCCAGTTATCAACATATTCCCTCAGCTCTAAATTCACATTTCTTTGCTTGTTCTGCAAAAAATGTGTCCAGGCCCTCTAATTTTCCTGTCCTAGTCATTTAGATGTTAAGCTTTGACAGTAGACAGTTCTGGAGAGGCACTGCAGGGAGAAGAAGTGGGCTGTCAGGCCTCCCTTGAAGTCTCCTCAGCACTCGAGGCTTCTCCAGCACAAGGCTCGCAATGCACAGGTCTTCCCAGTGCTCAGCTGCTCTAGTGCATGTTGGCCAGCAGAGAGAGAGCAGCTTGCTCAGCACCCCCTCAGTGGATACTATAGCACCTCCAAAGGGATACCTTCCATGAACAGCCTTCCCAGCCACCCTAGAGGGCCATTTCTTCCATACTGTTATCAGTGTGTCCCCACAGTGACCTCTGTGTCACCCACTGAGCCACAGTCATAGCTGGGATCACAGCTGTAGAAGAATCTCCTCCTTTGAGCTCTACTTCTGTACTGATGCAGTAGCTGCTCCTCACATCTGCTACTCCTTTACTCTTTAGAGCTCTTACTCTTTAGAGCTCAAGTCACTTCATACTAGCTAATTTCTTATATTCTAATCCACTGTTAATTATTCTTTATAATAAACTTTTCCTGTTCAAATTAACATATGGTTTCTGTCTTCTAATTGAACCTTGATTGATACACCCTATTTTTACAAATGGTCATTTGGAGTGCTCAAATACCTTGCCCAAAGTCATACAGAATTAGGTGTAGAGCCAGCAGTTGAACTGAGGTCTGTGTCCAAAGTTCATACTCTTTCCAGCCCACACATTATCACCTTTAAGCCACCTTTATAAAGTAAGTAAACACCAATGTGCACGATTTATGTACTAGTTGTTACATGAATTGCATTGCAAATAAGGCCCTGATTCTAAAAAGCCAGTGGAGGACAATCAAATGTTAATTTCACAAACTTATTTATAAGATACAACACATTTTGAGTTCCAACTTTAACAGGTTAAATTGACTTATATATACTCTAGCATTGGTTCTTCTTGTTATAATTACAGTCCATTTAAGTCTATTTTGTAAAAAGACTGTAATACTCCTTGAGATTTCTGGAACATATTTCTCATTTGTTCTAAATACAGAATGACCCCATTTAAGACAGACTTTATCAAATGCATGAAGCATTAAATGTGTCTCTCTACAGACAGGGCAGATCAAAAACTAGTGCTAAAGTACCCCCCAAAAGAATTGATGTTATTATATGTTCCATTTTCCTAAAATACATGTAATCTCAGGTGGCCCTAGCCATTTATTTCAATTTTAAAACAGTGAGATAAAAGGCAATAATCTACACATTTGAAAGGGTAAACAGAAAGTGAGCCATAATATACAGTACTGTTTTAAGAGTTAAAAAATACAAACCAGTCCCAATATAGCAAAGCCACTGCTTTTTTCTTGTAAATCAATCCCAGTGACATCTACATTTAATTGCCTGCCAAACAATGGAAGTATATAATGCCTCTTAAACTTTGAGTACCCCAGTGATGGTTAGTGAATCAGACACTAAGCATTATATAAATGCTCTTCTACATAATTTAATCTAGCAGTTTTTACACAGTGCACAGGCATTTAAATGCCTAATGTTATGCACTATTGTAAAAGTGTTATTTGCCAGTACACATATTTTATATAATTCAAGGGAAATGAGTTGTCCTGTTCTTAAAGTTTCTGTGGCTTTTATACTTACTGGGTACTTCATTTTATATCAATCTATTGATTCCTGATTTTAAAAGAAAGACCTGATTGTAGCAAATAACCATATTTGCATTGACTTAAAATCTATTTTTTAAGTGGATAATATTGTTACTTCTATTCCTAAACATTACATGGATACAGCAAAATGATTAGGGACCTGTCTCAGTTTTCCATGTACAAATAAGTACCTCATAGTGTTGCTACAGGATTGATTTAAACCACTCATGTATTCCCTGTTAGTTTGAATCTGCTTGAATATAACACCCACGCTCTTACCCTCCACACCAATATTGAAAACTACAGTGTGAAAAACAGATGTTTGCTTCTATCATAACAAGAGGAGTAAAAATGGAAAACAAAATGACAGAATATCTGCAAGAACTGTTGAGGGGAGTAGATGATCAAATCTAGATCAGTATTTATCAACTGATCTCAGAGAGAGGCCTGTGTCCCGAGTCTCGAAATGGACTGGTGGCTCTCAAAGTGAACCAGCAGCATCACCTAGGAACATGCTAGAAATGCAAATTCTCAGGTCCCAGCCCTGAACTACTGAATCAGAAACTCTGCGGTGGTATTCAGCAATCTGAGTTTTGACAAGCCAGACCTCCAGGTGATTCTGCTGTGCATACTAATGTTTGATAGGTACTGTTCTAGACCGACCCATTTGGGAGCTGCCCCAGGAATCTGTGGTTTTAAAAAAGTTCCCAGAATAATCTAATCATTTACGTATTTTTAGAAGTGCTCTAGATTGGTAGTTTCAAACATTTTAAAGAAGGAATCAAGTTTTTTAAAAGGTACAACCATACTATGTTTAATTATTTATAAATTATATAATGTAGTACTCTACATATGCAGATAATTACAGATACATATAAAATTGACCTTTAAAAGGACAAACTAGAAAGTAAGTATGAATTGATGTTCATATATTTTTTCCATACATCAATAGCTTGTATTACACTCCTAAAAGGGTGTGGGAAAAGCCTTTGGAGATCACTGCTCTAAACCAGGGGTCCCCAACCTCCTGGCCGCAGACTAGTGCTGGCCCGGGCCTGTTAGGAGCTTGGCCTCACAGCAGGAGGTGAGCTTGAATGTAAAGCAATTGAATCATCTCTAAATCATCCCCCACCCCAGGTCTGTGGAAAAACTGTCTTCCACAAAATCGGTCCCTGGTGCCAAAAAGGTTGGGGACCGCTGTTCTAAATAACTCTTTTTAGTCATAAATATCTCTCAGGTGAGTAAGGGCAACAGAATAATACTGCTTGATCAGAGTGTTCCATGATGTAACTTCATTCTAAGAAACTCTCAAACTGTAATTTTTATCCAAGTGGAACTACTCAACAAGGAGAGATACCCTGGGTAGAAAACAATCCTGGTTGTGAGTCAGAATACCCAAAAACTTAATTAAAAAATAGAATTTCATTTTATGCCCAGTAGCACACCCGCCAGCTTGGTATGATTTACAAGCATGCATCTTTTGAAGATTTATTAGCATAAAACCATTATCTTGGACAACTGATAAAATAACTCCTGAACCAACCGATACGCAGTAGAGCCAAGCCATGGTCTCAGCTTATGACAGCCAGCCACTTGTTTGTTTTCACTGGGTGCTGATTAACCTAGACACAGCTAAGTGCATTTCCCTCAATGATCATTTTTTCTACATATCACACTCATGGATAGAATCAAATTATTAAAAAATTAAATGTAATTTTCTATATCCTCTTGGTAAAACATTTATTCTAATTTCCTGTCATTAGGAGTACTTATTCTGCAACAAAAATTGATAACTTGTAAGGTTGACTGTACTTAATTGGAATCTGAGAACTAGGTACATTAAGTCCTAGATCTGTCAGTTAACTATTCTATCTTTGGACAAGTCACAGATTGTGAGTCTTGCTTCCTGTATGAAAAGGGAATATGCATGTACCATATCATCAGTGCAATTAATATACATGATTTCAACAATGACAATGGAGGGTTATGATAGGGAAGTCTTTCATTTAGTCCAGGGGCCTAACAACCAAATGCCCCAATGAGCTGCAACTGAGAAACAAAAGGGACAAACTGGTACCTCCCACTCCAACCTGTCAGTCACTGTTCCTTCTTCCTTCATGCCTCTCTCAGTGTGCACATCTTGTTGGGTTCAGCATGCTTCTCAAGTTTAAAGATCTAAATTTTTTTGAAAAACAGTATGCTGTTATTCAACACAATAGTTCCCTAAAGGATTTTCAGGGGGCAATTTTGAACAAAAGCAAATACCTGAGAATTAATGCCCTATAAAAGATATGACTCTTTTGTAATGCTTAGTACCTATTTCCCAGGTTGGTGGTGATGGCTGAACTTGGTGGTGAATGTAAGAGTGTACTCACTTTTTCAAGATGATGAACTTCAAATAGAGCTACACATGTGTGTGGCGCATACTATCTGAAATAGGAAATTAAAGTGATAGGATCTCTTTATCAATGTTGCCTATATTGGTTGACAGCACGACAAACCAGAGGCTCAAACCAAAAACCGGGAGTTCACCACCTTTCCATTCAACATCTTACTCCCCCCACCAACAACTTCCTAAATGGGTCTCCTATCAGTTTCCTATTCCCAATAATACTACAGTTTGAGTTTCACCTCATGTCCTCATTGAACTTGACCCACCCCATCACTCTACATCTGCTCTCTCCAGTATATCCCACACACTAATAAAAACTGCCATTTTACAAAACACACAGCTGAAAACAGTTTCTCCCTACTTAAGACTATTCATCAGCTCCTCACTGCCCATGGGATAATGTTCAAATATTATTCTGTGACATAAAGTTTTCCTGATTTGATCCCTGTCTACCTCTTTAATTTCTTGGAACCGCTGCTCTCTTATAGTATATTTTGGTACTTCCTGACCATCTGCAGATTCACCCAGTGACCATGCTGCCCACATGTCACATGTCTGCCTGTGCCATCCCTGCACCCCCACCCCAAGGTCTGGCTGGCAAACTCCTGATCACTTTTCAAATCCCAGCTCACATGACACCTCTCCTGGGTACCTGTTGCTGATTCCTTTTCACAGGAAAAATCAATCACTACTTCCTTCGTAGAATCACTGCAAAAATACATAGGGCTTCTAGATGTTCTTATCACCTCAAACCTCACTATGAGTGTGAGCATGCTTGTCTTTTCTGCTGCACCGTGAGCTCCTGGGGCCTGGACAATGTTCCTTTTGCCTATCTACCCCCAGTCCTAGAAAGGTGCTGCTGCTCATTAATTACCTACTGTAAAGTGTTTTGTACAAAGATAATAACAAAAACAGTTTACCACTCTATCTTTGTTAGAAAAAGGCACTGAATAAAAAGGACTAATGAACTCTATTCACTAACCACTCTGGCTATACCAAGGAAAGAAGAAATTCTGACTCTAGAGTAAATCTTGCCTTTTTCATCTGACTCACAGGCATCACCTTTCCTGCCCCCTTCTCATTTAGTGCCAGGAATTATGCCCGACACTGAGGAGAAAGGCAGAGGGAGTCAGAGGAGACACAGAGGGGAAAAGGAAGGAGTTAAAAAGAAGAAATATGAAAAATGATGTAGGAACCAAGAAGAAAAAAAATCCTGAAGATCTGTCCCTAAATGGTCCTGATTAAAAACAAAACAAAAAACCAGAGTGTCAGCAACTAGAGGCAAGAATCTAAGATATCCATGGCCTGTTATTCTAAGAATCTGCATAATAAGGCTGTTATTTGGCAGACCTCAGCATAAGTCAACAAAAGCATATGTATTTTCTGTGTATCACACTAGAATTCTGTTTTAATGTCTCAGTTGTTTGTGTTTGATTTTATGTTCCAAATGTGAAAAGAATGTTCATGATTACATATTATATATCTTTCAAATTTATGAAACATAAAATAATGAATACTTATCAATGTCAAACTTCAATTCTCAGGTCATAAAGAAAGTATACTTTGAAGATAAATAATTTATTATATGATATTTTAAATTAGGAAGCTGGGTTTCATGCAAAATTCTACAAAGAGCAATATTTATATAGCACAAAATTATTATAAATTGGCTTTCCTTCCAATAATCTTACATGACCAATTAGTTATTAAAAGATAGGGAACTAAGAACATTAACCCTTCTCAAGGTCAATACAACTAGAATGCCCTTCCTTTTCTAATTGAGTGTTTTCTGTTTTTCAGAAAGTACTATGTTGCCACTTACTAAAGAGAGTGTGTGGTCTGAGGGAACAACCCTGAGAAGCAGACGGTCTGGATCCCAGTTCTGCCCCTTCCCATGTGTGGAGTAGGGCAAGGCAACCAGCTGACAATTGTGAAGATATGATGGAAAGAACGTAGATTTGCCGTCAAAAAGACCTACAGTGAGTCCCAACTCTATCAATTTAAAATCATTCCTCATCCATTTATCTATAAATCCAGCTACCTTCTGGAATATTATAAGGATTAAAAACGTGCATGTTTGTGTTTATACATACACAGATATTAAATATTAATATATTATACTACCCACCTATCTACCTACCTACATACCTACCTCTTTATCCACTATCTATCTAGTAAATAGGTAAATGTTGGTGCCCTTTTCTTTCTGGTCTTCAGTTCCTGACGTATATAAAATAGCATGAATGAATGAGATCATTGGTTTTTCAAACTGAGATGTTCAGAGTGATCCTTAGAACCCTCAGATACCTCCAGATTGTAAAGGTGAGTCTCCTGCCAGCCTTCCTAAAACACTACTTCAATCTGATGTATTCAACTCTCATTTACGTTAAATGTTGGGGTTCCTCAGACAAAAAAAGACTTGTACCACAAAAAGTTATTATTTAACAATGTTTGACAACTTCAAGTCTAGATGATCTCTAAGGTAATATTTTCATTCTAAGAATATATGTTCTGTTATACTTTCCTTCTCTTAAGTACAATACTCGTTTGTAAGGAATATAATGAAGGTTAAAATGTGTTGAGTGTCAGATATACGGTTTGGGGAGACTGATTATAATGTAAACCTTATGAAATAATGTTAAAACAAGCAAAAATGATGGTTGAGCTCAATGCTAAAGAGTGAAGAGAAGGCTTAGGAAAACATAGTAGGAGGTAGAAGGAAGCCTATTGACAGGAACAATGGCACAATGGCTCCTCGCCTAGGAGGAGTGGACAACACAAAATCACAAGACCGGGCACCCACTATTATCAATCCTATGTAAGCTGGGGCTGATTTGGGGCAATCGGTCCTAATTCAATCCAATGTTACTTCAAATTTGCCAGAACACTCTTTTGAGAGCATCTAATATAATTTCAGAAGGACTCTTCTCAAACCCACCACCCTCCTCAGCATCAGCTTACTAATATCAACAATCATTTGAATCAGTTTACATTTTTTAGTCTACACAAAGAGGATCAAAATATAAAACTCAAAACAACTCCACATTAATACGGACCTATACAATCAGTTCTCTAGCCACTTCCACTCCAAAACATATTTTAGACCTATAATGTGCAGACCCATGCAAGCAATCCACAAATACAAATAACAGGATATGAGATAATTCTCATTTTGATAAAAATAACTTAAAGACACCAGGAATAGGAAAGGTTGATGGGAAACAGTTTCAAAACAAGAAAACATCAAATTCAATGATTTCATAATATGCCTAGCATGAACTTTATTTGCTTCAGAAACAACTCATTGAGGTATTTTAAATATAAAGTCAGGAGAGTAGATATAGCATTGCTTCTCATGAAGCTGTTTCTCCCCGTATGGCTGACTTTTTATAAGAAGCTGAGGTTACTGGGGTTAATCAAAGTGTCATCATCAAGTTGGTTTAAATCATCTGAGTGTATAACTGTACACTTAATTATACAAGGCCTGGATCCCTCTTTCCTACAGAATGGTCCTTCCGTGAGTTTATTGTTGGCCCTTGGCCTTGCTGGATACTTACTTTTAACAATATCTAACGTAGCACTGGGTACCTGTGAATTGAGAATAAACCCTTGTGGATGAACATAATATTGACTAGGCTTAAGAAATAGTAACAATTCACAGGCCCAGAAATTTGTCTAGGGGAAACTTCGTAGACCAAGTTAATTCTGTAATGTTTAAGCCAAAAAACAAATGTAGAACTCTGGGAGCCGAACCCCTCTGTTGAACAAGCCACAGTTCCCAGAGGACTGCTGGGCCTCATCCATGCTGGGAAACACATCTTTGATCAGTGCCCTCCTCCAGAGTTACTGCATCCCATTTGTGGTGCCGAGTTTGCCAGTATAAAAAATATGCTAACTTTTTCCTGGGTTTAGGGGAAAAAGAAGGAGCAGGAACCACTTTTCAGCAGTATACTTGACTGACGTGAAAGTTCTTGAGCTGGGAGTAAAAACCAAGTTGCAGCAATGCAATTTTTTCCTCCATAAATTTCATAAAATATCTATCATAGAAATACAGACATGGCCTTAACCACAGGAGAGCAAAATGTGACACCATTACTGATAATTCTCAATATAGACCTTCATTATACTAAACTTTTATATAACTGCTAACTTCAAAATTAAAAAATGAAACCCAGGGGAAATCAGAAGATTTAATTAGGTCAGAAAAAAACTTGTTTAAAAAAAACTATAGAAGACAAATTGTTAAATCTCTAGATCCACCAAACATTATACTATCTTCTTTAAACATTGAGATATTAACACAAACATAAATCCTGATTCATAAACTGAGTGGCAAGACTTCACTTTTCTAATGTGTTTACAACAGGGCTCCTGAAAACACCAACTTTCCCTTCATCACAAAATGGTTCTTTAAAGATTACTGTTCTCCAGTATTCCTGCCATAGTACTATCCTCATTCTGTTTTACATACTTTTCTTCTACTCAGTAATTTATAAACTTTTGAGAATTTATAGATCCTTTTGAGATTCTGAATAGAGTATCCATGATGTGTCTCCACAGGACAAATGGATAACATACACATTTTATAATTCCTTGGGTTTACAAAACTCTTAGGGATAATTCAGCATTTATTCAAAGGGCAGTTCACTGACCACCTGTGCCAGAATCACCCAGATGATTTCGTAAAGCAAGCCCTGAGCCCTATTCTACACATATGGAATGAGAGTTGTTGGAAATGAGGTTGTGGTTCTGAATTTTAGATTGGTGCCTGGTATTTCTGCTGCTGGGAAGATCCTCTGTTATGGCTATATTCCTATCCTTTCATGGCATCAGCTGGTTCAGAAACAAATGCTCCTCTGGCACCCACTTCCCTGCTTCCCTCTCTCCTGAGGAAACCAAGCTCTCCAAGGTCACTTCCACATGATCAGAAGGCATCTCCACCTGCATTCTCACCTGCTCTGCACATGGGGTTCCAAACATCACAACCACTCCGGGCTCACCTGCACAGCAGGCTCTTGGACTCCTTCCTGCATTAACTGGAGGCACTTCCCACTCAACTCCCCAGCGAATTCTGGGTCACTCATCCATTAAGACCCATTTTCACAGAACGTACTCACTCTCCTCTTTATTAGTACTTCCCTGAATGCCCATAATTCTCATGAGTAAGATTATCCCCCTTCTACCTCTGGGCAGCGTGTGTTGGTGCACTGGTCTTCCTGACCACATGGTGAGAACCCAGATTTTATCGCAGAAGCAATGCCTGGTGCCTGGCTTCCCAGGGTGACCATTCTTTTACTGTTTCTAATAAGACTGAATGATAATCCAATTTGCATTTGTACATGGGAACATAGATTACCCAAAGTAGTATGCAAGTTGAAAAACTGAGGCTGGGGCTTTTGCCTGATTGATCAAAGGCATGGTCAGTCAGCATCCCATAACTCTGGATCTACACAAGGACAGCCAAATCTACAGATCTACAGATCTAGACAGATGCCAAAACACAGGATTTTAATCTAGTTAGCAACATAGGACATATATGTGACCAACTATAATTCAGCCTTGTGATTATCACCAGAGATTACTAAGGGGCTACTGCATATTAGAAAGAACACGGGAGAATTCCTAGGAGAAAAGGACTTTAAGGTGTGGCTGGGGACACAGGTCAAGTCTTAAGGGGCAGATACCGAGATTCCAAAGAGCATAAACACAGAGGGGAGAGTGCACATTGTGAGAAAGCTACTTTGTATGCGTGGAATTGAACTTCACTGCAGTGAGGCATAATATAAGGGAGGGCTGAAGGCCAGGATGCAAAGGCAAGCCAGAGCAATATAATTCCAGGCTGAGGCCCACCCTGGGCAAGGGTGGCATTACAATACTACCACAGTCATGATTCTGTATGGCCATCCAAAACAGCCTAGTGAAAAAGTAGGGCAAAAATGCCATTCCATCTTATAGACAAGAACAGTCAAAAAACTGGTTAGAGTTTTACCCGGAGTTTTGTAAGGAAGGCATGCTTTCCTTACAATCTAATTGTTATACATAATTACAGTAGGATTACTATTCTGTAGATACTCATTGCATGTCTACTACTTAAGTGAATTGCATCTTTACTAAAATAGGCAGGTTAGAGATCATCCTTGAAATTTATCCCCAACCAGCATTGACATCTTAACACTACTGTGTAGAAAAGCATGAATATTAAATAAAGATTTGATGACAACAGAAATAAGTTAATTTTTAAAAAGCATGGATGAAATTTATTTTCTCAAATAGATACCAGAGAAAATTCACTCCTAGAATCAACTACTAATTCTGCCAAACAAATCAATCCTTTACAAATGAAAGCATGCTAGGCAAAAGCGCTGAGAGAGGTAATACTGCGGTGGGTCTATGTACAGGAAAATACAAGGATGCAATGAATTAACTGCTTGTTCGCTTTTCTATTTGCAGTAGAAACCTGACCTTACACTGAAAGCAGCCACAAAGATTCATCAAGAAAACAGACACTCTGGCAGGGTGCTGAGAGATCAAATTTCCTTTCAAAATTGAAAAGAAATGCTAATGCACTCCAGCTCAGAACCACTGTACTAGAAAGGAAATTAATATCTAAGCTGGAACAGCATCTACTGTTCCACCCAATAAGATGAAAACGATGGTGTCTAGCCAAATAGTACAAGGAAATACAGGGGTCTGATAGGAACAGAGGAAATGAGGACAGCTCTTACAAAGAATCCAAAATGAACAAAATCCTGCAAAAGTGAAATTAGAGAGGAAAAGCAAGGTTTGCATTGAAAAGAATGTGACCATAGCAGCCTCTCAGCTTAAAACTCAGTACTTTTTAAAGCCTTACCTCAGTCTCCCACACAGAGGGTGGCAGATGATTGGAAAGAAACCAGTGCAAAATTTTCAAAAAATGTGTAGACGAGCACAAATATAATTATTGTATCCTATCTTTTTTTGGAAGCAGGATTTCTATACAGAAGTCTTGGTCACACACTGGGCCAACAATATTTTAGAAAAGAAACAAGGAGATGGAGGCAGATTATTTTCATCTCATTTTATTTGAAGTCAGTTGAAAAACCAAATGACACACACTGCACAGAATAAAATTCTTGCACTGTCTTCAAATTCTATTTTTGCTTTGGGCCCAAATTCAATCAGCTACTCAGCAGTTCAATTACCCCTCCGTGTGGGCCATTCCTGCTCTTCTGAGCAGCAGCAGGAAGACCATCCTTAACCGTACTCTAAAAGGATGTGCTGCCGTTTTACTCCTCCTCTTTTCACTTCTGGTCCTCCTCCTCACTAGGAAAAATAGCCATGACGATTGCACATATCACAACATCCAACTCCTTCAAAGGAAAAATCAAGCTTGTTCTCTTCTTTGTATGTCCTCTAACTTCCAGCCCTGACCTTCCCTTCTCACCCCGAGTATATATACCTTGGCTCTTCATGGTTGGTCTTTTTTCCCAGGCCAATCTCTGGTTTGTCTGTTTCTTTTTCACTGATAATTCTCCCCCTTCCTGTCGAGGTGCATGTCCCTGCTACTAGTTGTTTGATTTGTCTGATTATCTTCAGATTTCTGGCTCCAAATATCACAGGGTGTGCGGTAGTGTATTTACATAGAACAATTCATCAGAAGAGTAGCTAAATAAGTGGTGGATGAGAGAACCATGCTCTGGCAGTGACCTAGAGAGGACAGACACAGACAGGGTAAGGCCACAGGAGCAGTCTGCTTAGGAACACTGGATGCTCTTGTCACCCTGCCCTCTGTCAAAGCCACACAGTGAATCATCTCTAACCCTACTGGTCATTCCCTCAACGTTCACATTTCCAGCATTAAGCTTCTAGTTCTGGCAACTTGTAGTCACAGATCCATATTACAGATGCCAGGAAGAAGACAGAGGGACTCCCCATCTCTCTTTGGCCTTCACAGAGAGAGGGAGATCTCCTGCCTCCCACTTGTCCGAAGATTCCCTGAATCATGTGCTGTCCACTCCCACTGATTACTTCTCAAGAGAACAGACTGTGGAAAGAATAAAGCAACACTGCTGCAAAAATGTTATCACAGGTAGTGCAACTGCCAGTCCAATGAAAGAACTTGTTGCCTCAGTTTCAAGAGGCACAACTGCCTAGCAATCATTTCAGGCAATGTGGAAAGAAGCCTGACCATTTCAACACTTAAAGAAAATGAAACAATAAAGGGAGGTAACATCTTGAGAGCCAAAAGTCTAATCTATGGTAAAGGATGCTCATGTTTACTTGTTTACTATTTATACTCTTCATTCAAATATGTGCCTGGACTATGTGTCCATGTTTGTTTTAGATTCAAGCACCTAGAAATGATAAGTTGTATTCTATAAAATTCTGCCTGAAATATGCACACAGAATGTGGTGAGTGGTGGAGGGGAGGTGATTGCACTGGGTCTCTTTAAACTGATCCATGCAAGATCCAACACAATGCTATACAAATTGGGACCCTTAATAATCATTCATTGATCACAAAAACTATAAAGAGTATGATGAAAAGGACAAAGAAGAAATAGAAAACTAAGACACAACTACACAGCCCTTGTTAAGATAAAAAATGTGAACTAATATACATCCAACAAGAAGTTCTAAAGCATTTTCACATATTTGAAATATAAGCTTGTAATTTTAAAAAATAAAAAAGAATACCAAACCATTAAAGATGTATTGAGTAGACTTATAGCACACAGATTATGTTAGTAATGCCAAAATGAAATAGGAGAAAGTGGGCCAAAGAGAAGAAGGAAAAATGGCTAGTAAAGCCAAAAATCCAACAGTGTAATGGGTCTCAAAATGAAACAGCAGGTATATGGCCAAAAAGAAAATAGAATTATAAATGAAGCCAACAGAAAATGGTATGATTCTACCAAAAAATTAGCAAACACAGCCAAAACAAAATGACATGAACATGATAAAAATGGCATTTTAATTTTTTAAATTATATTTTATTGTTTATGTTATTATAGTTGTCCCATTTTGTGCCCATTTGCGTCCCCACTCCCTCAGGCAATCCCTGCACCATTGTCCATGTCCATAGCTCATGCCTGTATATTCCTTGGCTACTCTATTCCTTATGTTGCATTGCTGCATTTTACATCCTCATGGCTATTCTGTAACTACCAATTTGTACTTCTTAATGCCTTTACCATTTTTGCCTATTCCCCACTCCACCCCCAATCTGGTAACCATCAAAACGTTCTATCTATGATTCTATTTCCTGTTCTATTTGTTTATTTTGTTGTTTAGAATCAATTGTTGATTGACATGTATTTATTGGCATTTTATTGTTCATATTTTAGGTCTTCTTCTTAAAGAAGAACCTTTAACATTTCCTATAATAGTCATTTGATGGTGATGAACTCCTTTAGCTTTTTCTTGTCTGGGAAGCACTTTATCTACTCTTTAATTCTAAATGATAGCTTTGCTGAGTAGAATAATCTTGGCTGTAGGTCCCTGATTTTCATCACTTAGAATATTTCTTGCCAATCCCTTCTAGCCCAAAAAGCTTCTTTTGGGAAATCGGCTGACAGTTTTATGGGAGCTCCTTTGTAGGTAACCAACTGCTTTTCTCTTGCTGCTTTTAAGATTCTCTCTTGGTATTTAACCTGCAGCATTTTAATTATGATGTGTCTTGGTGTGGGCCTCTTTTGGTTCATCTTGTTTGAGACTTTCTGCACTTTCTGGACTTGTCAGTCTATTTTCTTCACCAAGTTAGAGAAGTTTTCTGTCATTTTTCAAATAGGTTTCCAATTTCTTGCTTTCTCTCTTCTCCTTCTGGCACCCAATGATGCAAATGTTGGTACACTTGAAGTTGGCCCAGAGACTCCTTATACTATCCTTATTTTTTGGATTCTTTTTCCTTCTTGCTGTTCTGAATGGTTGTTTTCTGCTTCCTCGTAATTCAGATTGCTGATTTTATTTTCAGCATTATCCATCCACTGTTTATTCCCTGTAAATTGTTCTTTATATCAATTTGTGTATCCTTTCTTTCTTGATGGATCTTTTTTAAGCTACTGAGGTTCTCACTAAATTCATTAAGCATCCTTATAACCAGTGTTTTGAACTCAGCATCTAGTAGATTGATTTTCTCCATTTTGTTTAGTTCTTCTGGAATGTTGTTCTGTTCTTTCATTTGAGGCATGCTTCCTCATTTTGGCAGCCTCCCTGTGTTTATTTGTATGTATTATGTAGAGCTGCCATTGTCTCCTAGGCTTGGTTAGAGTGGCCTAATGTAGTAGGTGTCCTATAGGGTCCAGTGGCACAGTCTCCCCTATTACCCAAGATGGGTAATCCAGGCATGCCCTTCATGTGGGTTGAGTACACCCTCCTCTTGTAGTTGAGCCTTGATTGCTGTTGTCACATCCAAAGTCAGACACTGACTGTGTTCTGTCCTAGGTCACACAGCATAAGCTACAAAGTGATCTGCAGATGGCTGCTACTTGCAATGGGCTTGGAGGTACACAGGCAAGGCCAAACTGTAAACTAAGGCTGGCTGCTGCTAGTGCCAGGCCTGGGGCAACTTAGTAAGAGGTATGGGCCTCACTGAAGCCAGATGCTGCTTGTTTGAGATGCTGTAGGAAAATCTGAAGCATGGGCCAATAGAAGCCATTTGTATGGAAAAGCCACTGGAAACAGTTTAGGTGGGCCCAAAAGTTGGGTGGGGCCGAGCCTCAGGTAATCACCAGGGTGGGGCAAACAGTGTGAGCCAGGTTGATAGTGTCATATGTGGCACCCCCTTGCCAACTCTGTGGCTGTATGTGGGGAGGGCTTAGGAAAAATGCAGTGGCCTGTTCCTGACACCAGCTCTCACTCTGATGCTAGACAATTCACGTCCTCCCCATATGTCTCTGGTGCCTTTCAATCTGCTGCCCCACACTGGAGCTCAGAGGGAGTGAGTCTGAGTAAGTCTGTACATGGGCCCTTTAATAGAAACTGCCTGAGACTCCGGTGGTTTCTGTCTTTCACAGCCTCAATCCCTGCTGGTTTTACAGTGAGAAGTTATGGGTACTTATCTTCCTGGTACTGTGATCCTGGGCTGGGGAGCCTTGTGTGAGTCTGAGACCCCTCACTCCTGAGATATCCTTCCTGATTTCTATCTGACATATGTGGGTATGTACAGACCCATTCTGTGTCTCAGCCCCTCCTACAAGTTTCTATGTAGTTTCTTATTTAATTCCATAGTTGTAGGACTTCCATTTACCACGATTCTGATAGTTTTGAATGATGATTGTTCTATAGTTTAGTTGTAATTTTGATTGGTGTGCAAAGAGGTGAGCCATGTTTGCCTATGCCACTATCTTGACCAGAAGTACCCCCAAAATGGTATGTTTAAAGAGAAGCAAATTTAACCATTTGAATCTTCTTAAAGGCAGCATGGCAAATCTAGTTTGTTGTAGTATATGAACAGTTTGTTGATTTAAACTCTGGTTATATTACTTACAGGAAATGAGAAAGGAATTTGATTCTTATTAATCATCAGCTATGTAGCAGTTACTTAACATGCCTCACTTAATACTCATACACAAAACCTGATCATGTAGGAAGTACTGTGTTCATTTAACTGATGAGCAAGCCAAAGCTTGCAGAGATAAGTTTCTCAAGATTATAGAAGCAAGGTAATAACAGTAACTAGCACTCAAATTCAGATGTGTCTGCTTTCAAAACATATCCACCTCAATAATTTTTCCTCTCACAAATAATGGATAAGATACAGAGATCACTGTATACTTCTTAATGGATGTTTTACAAAATTACTAATTTTGTCAAACATGCTCAATCACAGATCTGTATCCCCTTCCAAACTGGCTTCCATAATCCACTAAACCAAAGATTATAAGACTGCTCTCCATGTCTTGTCCATCATAAATAACCTCTTCAGATTCTACTCCGTCTCAATCATTAGACTCTGAAATGACTTTTTACTTTAAAGAGAGGTTAGACAGCTAAGAATATATACAAAAATAAATATAATAGATTATAAACCAAGAGCATCAAAGTAATTAATAAATATATAAAATAAATTATTTGTCAAGTGGCCACAACTAAGAAGCTAAAGGACATCTGAGTGGAGTTTTCACTGAGTATCTTTTCCATGGCTCACAAGTGCATGTCTGGCATAAATAAAATATAAAATTAACTATTACTGCTATGTTCTTACTTGCAGAAATCACAGAAATACTTAAAAAGAAAGTACTCAAGGTCTATAATATGTACTTTTCTAAAATGTCATACAATCTAAGCATAAATTGCCAGAATTACAGCAGATTATAAGATCCAGAAAAAAAACAGAAATGTATTCAGCATAATTCACCTTGATTTATTAATTCAGGCAGGAAAATTGGCTAATTCTCACAGGATGAGATGCTCATTAAGAGTTGAAAACAAAAAAAAGCATTTAATTCATTTCATTATAAATGTATATGTGTGAAAGCTGGAGGGGAGCAAGAAGGAGGACAGTAATTTTTAAACAGGCTATCAGGCTTGATAAATGCTAGGTGGAAAAGTCATTCATTCAACAAATATGCATGAACACCGAGTGAGGTCTGTGTATTGAGTGTTGGGATATCGTGGTAAACATAGTGTGTGCCATTAAGGGGCTCAATGGTTGATATCCAGAATCTACCACCTAGTTGACAGGACTGGACTTCTCTCTAAATGTTGGAAATGAACCACACTTCATCTGTCTCTTTTTGAAAGGTTTATAATCTTGTGAAGAAACAAGATATGACAGAGATGTGGTGCCCTGTTCAAAGGATAATATATGACAAACTCAAAGAAGTGAGAGAACACTGCCACTTCTGGAGGCAACTGTACTTGGCTGTGATTTAATGTGTCAGCCTCATTGGATCTCAGGGTGCCCAGATATTTGGCTACCCACTCTACTGGTGGCAACTATACTTAGCTGTGATGGTTAATTTAACATATTATCCTCAATGGATCACAAGGTGCCCAGATATTTGGCTAAACATTACCTATGGGTGCATCTATGAGTGTGTCTCTGGAAGAGACTAGCATTTGAATCAGTAGACTGAGTAGAGAAGACATGAGTGGGCATCATCCAATCCACTGAGGGTCTGAATAGGACAACAAAGTGGAGGAACAAAGAATTTGCTGTCTGTGCCTTACTGTTGAGCTAGAACTTCAATCTTTTCCTGCCTATGGAATGGGAATTACACATTTGACCCTCCTGTTTTCAGAAATACACCACCAGTTTTCCTAGGTCACTAGCTTGCAGATGGCAGATCATGGAGCTTGTCAGACTCTGTAATTATGGGGGGTGCAATTCCTTATAATAAATCTCTAGACAGACAGACAGACATACAGACAGACAGATTGGAGAACCATGACTAATACAGTGGCCTTTTGCTGTCCTGGTCTACGTCACAATTGTTACCCCAAGGGTTTGCACATTCCTTTGCACATCCCTCCTCCTGGAATACTCTTCAAATGTCTTATCACAGATCATACTCCTACAACCCTAAGGTCTCAGCTCAGACATCACCTCCTCAGTGATGGCATCACTGATCAGCCCAGCCCACCCCAAGCAATTAAGTTTCCCCAATGCTCCCACTGAAACTATACTTCACATAGGTGGCACACAATAAACTTGTGATTATTTATTCAGTGTAAAAGTATAAAAAATTTAAGTAAAGGTGTGGCAGTTGTGAGGAAGTTCTTCACAGAGGAAGAATCATGTACTAGAGAGTGAAACAACCAGGTTAGAGGCTTTTGCGATAGTTGGTATATCTACCAGAGGTGCCCTTGGTGCTTAGCACTGTGTAAGTTGCACTGCGAAGACAGATCTCATTTCATGTTCATAGCAACTCTATCAGGGCAAAAGTACATATATACTTCACAAATGAAGAAACAGTGGTTTGGAACAAATATGTTTTCTACCCAAAGAACTTATAAATAAAAAGTTATCTTTTCAGACACTGGTTTGATTGCAAAATTACATGTGAAAAAACTTATCTTGATTCCCTTTATTTTTAAGTGAGAAAATCAAGACCCCAGGTCATGAAATCACTTACCTGGAGTAGGAGAGCCAATAAGGGCATATGATGGCAGTGGCAATGAATAGAAAGGAACAGAAGTGAGTATCAATGGGAATGAAAACCCCACCATGTTAAATTTAGGGCTGGAGGTATAATGAAACGTCCAATGTGACTCTAACATTTCGGTCTATTTACAAGACTAAATGAGTCAGGAGAGGTGCTCCTGGAAAACGACGTTAGATACATCCAGCAGACAATTAGCAATGTCAGATCCATTTCAAAAGTGTAAGGACAAGTGTAAGCCAAGGAGCACTGACATTCTTGGGGTGTGAAGATAAATTTGGAAAGGTAAGCTGAAAACAAACTGATATTAGCCTTCAGTGCCAGGCATCCAGCCTTCCTCACCTCACATCACAGAACATACAGAAAACAAATATCTATATATATATCACTGGGGTCAAGGGTAACAAGCCCAGTCTCTTCCCTCCTGGGGGTAAAGTAACACCTGAAACCCATTTGGGCACACAGGCTGGCGAGTTCTGCTTCACCATAGGCACCAAGAAGAAACTATCTTTGTCTGTATTCTGAGGAGATTTGCTTCCATCGTATCATTTCAGGCCTTGGATGCTCAACCCTGGATATTTAAAGTCTCAGTGATGCCAGGAGTGCAGTTTTGCTAGAGACAGAGGATTAGGGGAAGCAATTCTAGGTAGATATGTACTTGTCTAAAATGAAGAAATCAGATGAAATAAAGTGGTCATGAGATGGCACAATATCATCCAGATCTATGCAGAAAAGACCTGTGTGAGACATGAGTAACGAGTGGGTAGGATAATGTGGGGTGTGGCACAGGCGAGATAAGAATATTGGGCATTAGAGTGTCAGAGCGTCTGAAATGTCAAACAGAAAAAGCTTGATTTGCTATAATGGCCCATAAAGACCCATTCTGAAGCAAAGAACAGTATTAAATTTGCAGCTGCACAGTATGAACCAGAAGAAAAAAAAGACTAGCTATCACAAATAAACACATAGGAAGCTTCAAAATCAGGAGAAAGGGTTAAATCCATAAAGTATTTTTGACGAAAACTTGGCAAAATAAAAGATGTTATGTTTAGCCCTGGCTGGTGTGGCTCAGTGGACTGAGTGCCAGCCTGCGAACAAGGGTTGCCAGTTCGATTCCCAGTCAGGGCAGATGTATGGGGCACAGGTCCCCAGTACAGGGCACATGAGAAGCAACCACACATTGATATTTCTTTCCCTCTCTCTCTCCTTCCTTTCCCCTAGGTCTAAAAATAAAATAAATATAATCTTTAAAAAAGATGTTATGTTTAAAAATAGCCTGTAACAAGAAGGCTTAGAAATCATTTCAATGTTCTATGAATGCATGAATGAATGAATGAATGAATGAATAACTAAATCAGAATGTAAAAATGAACAAAGGATAAATTTAAATTTAGCTTCATCAGAACAAAACTTATGTTCATGGTATTTTCTTTTACAGTTATTAAAATGATAGCTGAGAAAAATATCCTTTAGTCACAAAACTATCCTGTAACTCCAATTTTCTTAGCATAACCTAAAAAGATATTATGTATTTGGGAATTTATATGGAAACCCTTATCAAGTAGAATACCAGCTCTTAAAACCTAAAGTGGATAAGGAATCTTGCTTAAGAAGTCAAAAAAGCAGCAGTTAACTGACATTAACTGTCATTTTAACACTAGATAGCAGACTTCTTAAGCCATCTGCAAACACAGGCTTTTATCCAACTTGCTTTAAATGAATTTTTTAAATGCTTGACAAAGCAAAGAATATCTGGCCTTACAAAGCAAACAACTTCACTTAAAAACAGAACATTTTAACCCTGGGGATTCCTGAAAATAGTTTTTTTAAATATCCCAAACATGGGGATTGAGAATATATATCCATGCTTTTACAAATGACAAAGTGCTTGATTCAGGTAAATCATCATTAAAGTTAGTGAATCTCCCAGCAAGCCCACCTTTCTGCCCATGACCCTGTAAGCACATAGCATATGCAACCTCATTAGGAGGGCTCAGGCTATTACAAGCAAATGGGGTCAGACTATAATTACACTTACTAGGGCTCCAAGCCCAACTGCAGCCATGCATTTTTCCTACATGGTCCCAAAGAAGTTTATTTTATTTTATTTTATTTTATTTTTATGTAACACCCATAATCTCAGTAAAAAATAAAAATGCATTAGTTTACATCTCTGGATATTCCAAAGTATACAAGGAGGCCAGGCAGGTTTTGGGTTGTAGGGAGAAATGCAATTAATAAGCAATGACTATTTAAAGACCAAATCCCTGTCAAAACAGCTTGACAAAAAAATGGTGGTTTTTAAAAACACACACCGCTTGCAGCAGTGCTGCCAACAGAAACAGTAGGTGGTAATTCTGCCCCCTAAAATGGTGCTGCAGTGAGGGTAGGGTGAGGAGAATCACTCTGCTCCTCCCACAGACTCCCTTTCCAAAGCAACTGACCACATCCCTATCCTGTTCCTGCAGAGTTCCCTGGTTCTTACCAAGGCCACTTGGGGGTCCTATTGCAGCAAGTAACCCCAAAAGCAAATACCGGAATGGCTAGAAGACTTCAAAACATGTCACACTAAGTGAAATTGCTCTTCAAACGCAAGTGGTCTCATCCTAAGCAAACTTAGACCAACTGAGTAATTCTAAAATTAACCCAGAGAGAAACACTGGCAAATTGCCTCTGAACTTTTTACTGAAGAGACATTTCCAGGACATCTCATCAGTGTTGAGGGTTGCTTCCAGTGGGGGATGGAGAAAAAGGGCTTCCATCACAGCACTGTCTCCAATCATTGGAGTAGGAAGCTGGGGCTCCCTAAGTCAAGAAGTCTGCCCCTGCTTGCAAAGTGGTTCATTTTAATGGTGACAGCAAGGATTTGGGTGCTAGTAAGTATTAATGTATCACCATCACTGATAATGCTGGCAAATTTTATTTGGCTTTTGCCTCCTGTATTAATTAGTATTAAATTAATCAAAAAGGGCAGGAAAACTCAAATGTCAGTGGGTTAAACAAAACATGGGGGTATTTCTTTCCCAGAAAATGAAGTTTGTGTAAGTAGCCTAGGGCTCATATGGCAGCTGTATTCCACAATGTCCCCAGAGAAATCAGATCCCTCCAGCCCTTGGTTCCACAGTCCAAAGGGGTAGCCTTGATCCTCGCTGTTGATATGGAGCTTCTTCCAGCATATTCAAATTACATACAGAAGAATGGAGGGGGGAGGTAAGTATCCCTCCTCTGAAGACACTTGGTGAAAGTTGTGCACAGCGCTTACACACACAGCACATTGTCTAGATCCAGGCTGTTTAATTCAGCACTACTAGTCACACAAGGCTCGGTCAACTGAAGGCTCATGCCTGCCTTTAAGAGACCCTGAAGCCATAGAGGTCTTCATTATCTTCCCTCTCTCTCTTGAGTATACATATACAGCCCCTAGTGCCTTTGTACCTCCTTCTATCCTCACTCACTACAATATGGCAATGCAAATAGTCCAGACATTCACTAGAAAGCTGGTAAAAGAAATGTGGAAAGGGGGTTTCATCCTATTGTCATGGTTATAATAGGGTGGACAGGTAGAGGGAAGAGATGTTCTAGGTATACCAAATTGGAACTCTAAGCATATAAGTTTACAGAAAGGTACAAGGTGGTCAGGGTCTATTGACTTAAACTATGGTTCTTTGGGTATTCTGTTGAGGGCTCTAAAGAATTTAGTAGGGTAATAAAATTGTAGATGTTTGAATATATCTGAATTATGTCTTCACAATCCTCACTGGATATAGAATTCAAAATTGGCAGAATTCTTACAGAACTTCAAAATATCATGTCACTGTCTTCTGGATGCCATTCTTTCTGTTGAGAAATCAACTCAAAATCTTACTGCTGCTTCTCTGAATACCATATCCTTTTTTTTTCTCTGCTTCTAGCATTTTCCCTTTGTTTTTGATTTTCGGCAATTTGACCATGATGTGCGTAGGTACAGTATCCTTTGAGTTTATCTTGTTGAGGTTTGTAATTTTCTCAAATCTCTGCCTGATATCTTTCATCAATTTTGGAAATTCTCAGGTACCATCACTTCAGACATTTCTGGGCCTCTACATGGGTGGTAATTTATATGTACTTACCATGACCACATTTCTCTTTGGCTCTTTTCCATGTTTTTCACCTTTTTTCTCTCTTAGCATTAGTCTGGACATTTTACACTGTCTTCATTTCACTAAGTTTCTCTTCGGGTATTTAAATCATCTACTGAGTTTTTAGTTTTAGCTATTGTACTGTTAAGCTTTAGAATTTCTAGTAACAAATATCAAAATTATCAAACTTGTCTTTTAATTCCTCTAACATATTAAATCATAGTTTTATTTTTTTTAAAGCACATACATCTCAACTTCTTTTTCAAGATAACCTTGTAGATAATTTTACTGTCTGTATTTCCCTTGGTTTTCAGTCATAGTTTTGCCATCTCTCCATAAGCCTAGTTATTTCTCATAGGTTTTTGACAAGCAGATGGTCTTGGGATACTGGCAATTCCAGACTGCCTTAATCCAATCAGAGACTGAGGTGATCTGAGCTGGCCTACTTCCTATTCACCCTAACACCTAAGATGTAACTGCTTGTGGTTCTGAAGCCTGCAGTATTTACCTTCTCTATGTCAGGCCCAGAAATCCAATCTAGTTGCCCTACCTCCAGCCCTGTAAACTTATTGAAATTTCTGCATTTTGATATCTACTGCCAATTATCAAAGCACAAGCTGGGGGCTGAGACAGTCTCACAGCTCTGGGTTTTCTGGATCATGCAACTACTCTTTAGCAGGTCTCTGATGACTTCAAATAGTTCTGTAACTGTTCTCAGCAAAAGAGTTGGCCTAAAACAACCTAGTTTTATTATGATTAACTGATGAACTAGTAAACTTGACTAGTAAAACTAATATTAAGTCAGGATTTAAGCCCAGTTTAATAGAATTTCAGAGCTGAGTCTCTTTATCACTACTGATTATACTTTCTCCAATTTCATCCTTAATACAACCTAAGTGATAGAAAGACACAAAAAAATGGCATGCTGGGGTTCAGAGCTAGTATTCCAACTTCAAAATTCCATCATTCCAATAGTCTTTCTACAGGACTTTGGAATCAAAATACACTTAGCTTTTTTTTTCCTATGGGAAAATAAATAAATGTGAACTTCAAACAAATGACATTTGGAGATGCACTAACATCTCAATTAAAAATAAGATAATATCTATCATCATAATTATCCTTTTTATAGTTGCTCTTGAAAAATGCTGGGGGAGTGTCTAATATAGTACTCATTTTTTAGTCAAATAATCTGAAGACTACAAAGATAAAGACCCTGACTTTTGGTTCATTTACTCACTCAAAAAATATTTATCTATTACCTACTACATGCCAAGTACTGTTCTAGGCACTTGAGATGTATTTTAATAGGTGAAAGAGAATATAAACATAAACATCATAAATAAACCAGTTACATAAGTCTAAGTTTTATGAAAGAAAATAGAACTATAATGAGGTATAGAGATTAACCCCCAGAATCCTTAATTAGAGGAATGGAAGTGTGAATGATACAGCATTCAAGATACACCGTACAATGTCAAGTTAATAGCTGTGTCTTCCTGAAGGGATGAGGGCTGCTGCCTAGGGCGAATTGTGTACCTGACTGAAAATGTTCAGCACCTGGTGACATAACCTTAGGGGAGCATGCCCACCCCATATCCCAGTGCATCACTGGGAATTTTTGCCTTGACCAAAGATGGCAGTCAAAAGAAGGTAAAAGACACTAGGGAACTGGCAAAAATGGTGAACACTAACACACTACAGGAAGGGCTGGATATGAGGTCATGCTGGAAGTTCTGGACTGAGCATTTAAATTAGGGCAGGCTAAAGAAAAGACAGAAGAGCCATGAGGTCTGGACTGAGAGAAAAGGTCCATCAGCAGGTCTGAAAGCCAAAGAGAGGGCCACCAGGTCTGCAGTGAGTGAGAGAGGAGGTCTGTCTGGAGAAGATGGCAGTAGAGCTGATGGAGGTGCAGGGACCTGCCTGGTCACCCAAATTCGTGAGAGGTGCTTGGAGCTGAACTGTGACCAGGAGTGCTAAGTTGAAGACTTCTGCTTCTCTGAAGGACATATGAAGAAGCCACTCTCTTGGGACATGTGCCTTTCTGAACTTCATCATGATCCAGTGTAACATAGCACATATTTTTCTGAACCACTACATGGAGACTGAGAATAGTGCAACCCAGATCCTTAAGGAGAAAAAGCTACTGCAGAGGATGGCAACTCTGAAACCCACATGCACACATTCCAGAGAGGATGGAGATCTGTTTGTGTGACTGGCTGATGGAAAGATAAGGACATAGGGAACTTCTGGGCATGGTTTTGGCCTGTAGCCTTTTGGGAAGCAAGAGAAGTTTTAAGTCTCGTGGGAGAGTGGAAAAGGGGGGCTCTGAGCAGGAGTGCTCTCAGACCCCCACCCTCAAGGATGGAACCCTATTAATAAAAACCTGTTTCCTTCAATTGGCTTCAATACTAATTGTTAGGTCATATGTAAAGGCACCAGGTGGCCAAGCCCCAGTTTTCTCAGTCACAGAACTGTATAAAAGCACTGGGAGGGCAGGGGATAAAGGGTAGGATGCAAGATTTTACTTTTATGTAAGATTTTCTAAAAAATATGTTTGATAATGACTCCACTTCACACCTACTCTATTCATCATAAAGACATGCTTCTTTATAGAATAACTGAACTTTTTTTTCACCTGCCAATTCATTTTTCTATCAGCATTAAATGACCTAGGACAAAAACCTTAGCATGCAATATTCATTCTGAATAACTATTATATCCCTATGTCTTAAAGAAAAACAAATACACTGATTACTCTTTTGCAACAGAATCTGGTATTCTCTACACTATGGCCTTTTTGAGCCCAAAATCTACAGACAAATGGGGTCTGATATTTTCAAACCTGATTTTACTTATTTTTCACAAGACCTTTTAAAGAGGCTCTATTGAGTAATTCTTCAAAGTAGATAGTCTGGTTTAGGCTTTACAATGGATTTTCCCAGTCAATCTAAATAACATAAATCCAAGAGTGATGCTTTCCCACTAATTGCAGAAAAATCTAAGTCAGAGCCTGATTTCATGGTAATCATTGCCATTTGTCTGACGAGTTTTACAGTTATTTCAAAATATTCATGAAGCCGCTCAGATAAGAACATACTAAGCCCAGAATAAGAGCTATTGAATAATGTATTCCTGCTTTTATATAAACAAAAGTATTATTAATTTTGATAGCTTCTATGGATATTCTTAACCTACACTTTAAGCGAAGAGCGTGAGTTTCTATATAAACTAGCTCACAAATCAACACATATGTAAGGGATAATTTATACTACATATACATTCCCCCTTTTTTGTCTTATGTCCAAAATATTCGAGGTAAAATTCATTGACACTAACCAGCTAAATACTTAGTCCTACAGTGATAAAGACCTACATCTACTTTGAAATATGGCAGGAATTCCATTTTTCTAGTTTGTTAAAATACCAGGTTTTAGCCAGGCTTTCCCCTTTTTTAAAGAATATAATATCATTCAAAATTTTTCAAGCAATTGTCTCTATCACTCTAGCATTCCACAGTAATTACCCTATAAACACTAAGGAACAAATTGACAACTCACTGACATAAGCTAGGACAAAAGAATGTCTTAGACTGTTCTGAAGGAGCCCATTTAAAAATATGATAAAATAAGCATAAGAATATTAACTTTCACTTACAGAGCATAAAACATTGCACCATGTATTTTTACATTCATTCTTCTATGACATTTTTCACATAGTGTATTAAATTTGATAAGACAGGTGTAACAATTCCCATCATTCTAGGTGATAAAATTAGACAAAGAAAACTTAGGAGACAATCAGTGGCCACACAAGGTGGTAATATAGAATCAGGTATTTGGGCCCTTTACCTTTCTATTCAGAACAAGGTAAGGCTTAACTAAGCACTGGGCTCTAATAATTGTGACCTAGGTTTGAATGCTTATGGTTAGGTGACAGTTGGACACATTACTTACCATATGAGTAGTCTGTCCAGAAAAAGTCCAGCCATTGTTAATATAACAAGAACAGTTTGTGTGACATCGATGTAACCTGGAAGCCAAGGAGAGTGGACTGGAATGTGCATGTGTGAACAATGATTTCTCTGTACTAGTCAGTGGGAACAGGAGACACTGTTAAGTAAGCATGTGTACTGCGTGGTCATTGTGTTCAAAATGACTGAGTTGGGCAACAGATCTGCATCCAATTCTGTGATAAGCTTGAACATTTCTTAGTGGAAACTATTAGGACAATTAAGAAGGCTGCAGCTATGGGCAACTGGTAACTGGCAGCTTCATCATGACTACCATTTGCTCATGCACCACATCTTATGCAGAGTTTTTTGGCAAAACATCAAATCACCCAGGTTACTCAGCCCCCCTACATCCCAGATTTGAGGCACCCTGCAACTTCTGGCTTTTCCCAAAACTAAAATCACTTTGAAAGGGAAGAGATTGCAGACTGTCAATGAGATTCAGGAAAATATGATGGAGTAGCCAATGACAATTGGGAGAACTGTGTGAGGTCCTAAGGTGCCTAATTTGAAGGAGAGTGAAGCATCATTGTCCTATGTACAATGTTTCTCATATCTTGTATCTTATTTAATAAATGTCTGTTTTTCATAATACATGGCTGGATACCTTCTGGACAGAGCCAGTATCTGAGCCCCCTTGCTTGTTAGTCCAATGGGAATATGATCACTGGTTTTGTAATGGGGTACAGAGTGAGGGTCCCCTGAAAATAGAGAATATTCTCCACAAACCCGGATTGGGGAAAAGGGTAAGTGGACCATCCAGCATTTAAGATACTTTGCATAACCATGGCAAGTTAATAGCTGTGCTGCTGCCCTGGGCAAAAGATGTATGTAACTTTAAGGGTGCATCTTAACTTGTGAGACAGCTAGGGGAGACAGATGTCCACCCTGGATGCTCCTGAGTCACAACAACTCTTGTCCTGACTAAAGATGGCAGCCAAAAGAAGGTAGAAGATATAGGGGAACTGGCAAAAGTAGCACATTATAGGAGAGGCCAGATATGAGATCACATAGGAAGTTCTGGGCCAAGCATTTATAATGAGAGTGGGCTGAGAGAGAAGGGGATTCTGCCATGTGGCCTGGGGTAGTAAGGAGGAATTCTATCATGAGGGCTAAAAGAGAGGAGGAAGAAGCCACATAGGAGGAAAGGGTACAAGGAGAGCGCTGATGGGGCTGTGTGGGGACCTACCTAACCAAGCACAGATTAGTGAGACATGCTTGGAGCTGAACTGAACTGTGACCGGGAATGCTACAGACTTCTGCTCCTCCGAAGGACACACAGAGAAGTCACTGTCTTGGGACATGTGCCCCCCTGAACTCCACCATGATCCAGGGTAACACAGCACATGTTTTCCTGAAGCACTATATGGAGGTTGAGGACAACGTACCCCAGATACTGAAGCCTGAAGTACAGAGCATCTGTGAGAGGATGGCAACTCTGAAACCCACAGGTGCACATTCCAGAGGGGATGGAGACCTGTTTGCACAGCCACCTTGAGAACAGATAAGGAAATGGGGAATTTCAGGGTGTGGTTTTGACTTATAGCCTGGTAGGGAGCAAGGGAAGTGATGGGTCCCATGGGAGAGGGGAAGAGGAGGGCTCTGAGCAGGAGTGCTCTCAGCACCCCCTCCCAAGGTTGGAACTCTATTAATAAAAACCTGTTTCTTTCAACACTAATTGTTGTGTCATGCATCAAGGCACCAAGTGGATGAGCCTCGGTTTGATTGGTTTCAGTTTCACCACATTTTCATCAGAGTTAAATCAAGAAAAGCACATAAAACCATTGTGACTAGTGCCCATGTAATGGGCAAATATTCTTCTATATAAAGCAATGCAGTTTAATTTCCAATTTTAAAGTTAAATTTCAAAATTCAGTAGAAATGAACAATTTTATAAATTTAGGCTTACTATAATCTACTTCTGGCTATTTCCCACGTCTCTCTTACAAAATTCAAGTATGCTTCAGAGTCTTGTTAAGTGCCTGAACTGTGACCTGCCAAACAGAATCTCAGGGTCTCCTTCAAACCAAAAAGTTCTTTATAAAGACAGAACTATATTTCTCAAAATATGAATACATCTTCTTATCCATCTAATTTCTTAATACAGTACCTTAACTATAAATGGTTAATAGACAGCTGGAATAGATGAACTGATGAAGGGAAAGATATATCACTGGATAGGAAAAATACAGTGACTCAACTATTTTCCACAATCTGACTGAGAAAACTTCAGGAGCCTATGCACCATATAGGAAAAGGAATTAAAAAACCACTTCTGCATCCATATATCCAAAATTCTGCATGGGAACTTTTCCTTAAAGTTATTGTAAATAGCCAACATGATTTTCACTTACTGCAACTCAAAAGACATTCCACCTTAAATGTCTGCAGTGCTTTAAAAATGAGAAAATGAAAATTGTATGAAGGATTCCCTTAGTTTTAGATATTTAAAGATATCTACCCATTGCTTTCAAACTCTAAGAAACTTCAGTGGGGAACAATGTGTTGATGACATAGGTAATTAGGTTCTAACACATGTCATGATTTTTATAGAACTGGGAGGAATAGAAGGTAGTACATCAGAATAACAATTGCTCTTGATAAATGGGTGTACAGTCATTCCTGTAAACAGGAACTTCCCTGCAGGAAAACTTCTTCCCCTGGGATTTATAATTTGGCTGTTGCCTTAGAGAACTGAGGAAAGCAATTACAGGACAAAAAAGCTGATTTCCCCTGCATCTACAGAGGCTAAGCCAAAGAGAAGGTTTCATTAGACTTAAGGAATTGTTGGTTACTTTCAGAATAGAACCTTAAAAGATGAAACCAATCTAATCAGAGGCACAGGCAATTTATGAGATGAAAACCCTTAAGATTTAGTTTCCTCAGCTTTAAAGGTCAAGCCACTTATTAAGAGTTATAACAGTTTTGTCAAAAATGCCCACCTTCAGTGCTTCACAGAACCCATATGGGAAACACAAAGCTATTCCTGTGCATTTTCATTAACTGAAAATATTAGTGACTGACAAATATAACATTTCATTAAAAATCACAAGGGAAACTGGGCACAAAAAAATTAATTTCTTGCTGTGAGTGTTTTAAAATGCTCCAGTCTGGGAGCCCTTTCTCAGTGGCAATGAGAAACATTTGCTATGCATACCTGAAGTTAAGGTATGACAGATGCAGAATGCCCCCAAAAAAAGCTGAGTGCCACCCTTGGGCTACAAGACCCAGATGGCTGCCCACCTCCTTGTGCCAGCCTGAGTACAACCAACGTGGGGAGTTGTGCCCTCTCAGAAGTGATGCCCACCGAACACCTAGTGTATGCAAAGAATATTCACTAAATACTCATTGTATGGACTCCAATATGCTGTGAACTTGTCATGAAATATCTCATTTTATACTCATAATACTGCAGTGCATTATATATATTATGATTACTCCCATTTACTAATGAAGAACTGGGGCTAAGAGAGGTCAGGGCCTTGCCCCAGTTCACAAAGCTAGGCAGCCAGACATGTACTTCTACACCATCTTCTGCAGTCCCACTAAATATAGGGATGGCTACAGACATGATACTTCACTCTTGGAGCTCAGGATGGGGTGGAGAAACCAATCAAAGCCTTCACAGACCTAAGAGTAGCCCCGGTTTTATAGAACCTTCTCCAATGATGGAAATGTTCAGAGTTGTCCGATACTGTATCGACCAGCCACATGGGGCTATTGAACACAAGAAACATGTCTAGTGTGACTGAGGAACTAAATTTTTAACTTTACTTAATTTTTATTTGTTAAAACTTGAATAGCCAAATATATTAACAGCTACTATATCAGAAAGTATAGCTTTCATTTAAGAGAAAAAAGACTTTTTCTCATTTGTGTCAATAACAGGAGAGGCAATATAAAGTGGTAAATTCTCTGAAAGACATTCATATGGAGACTCTTCCTTTAAAAGTTCAGGGGAGAAGGCTTTACCCATGGTTATAGAAAATCAAAGTTGATTTGACCAGAGTAGCATATAGGTGGTAGAAGCAGGAAGAACTTTCTAAACAGAGGAAGCAACAGAAGCAAAGCCCAGGACACTGCAGGCAAGGGCGGGAGAACCCTGTGGCCGTACTAGAAGCATGGTAAGATCATAATGGGGAGGACATAGGAAAATAACACACGAGACAAAAGAGGAAAATCTAGTTAATTGTTAAGATAGTAAGTTGTGCATTCTCCACTAACTCATAAGGATGAAGAGTGAGAAAGCAAAAGGAAAATGGTCTACTAATCAATAGAAAGGCACCACTAATGCAAACAAACAAAAAAACAGAACTATGCGTCCACGGAAAAGGATTATTCTAAGTAAAGGGCAAAATTCGGGGTCTGACAGAAGTAGCCTGCTTGAGTGTGGTTGGTAGGGTAATAATATGGGTATAATACTTTATAGTTTTAATTTGAACATTTCACCTAAAATGTCATATGGTATGCTTCAATGTGATGGTGGTATGTTACAGAAATACATGCTTATGATTGCAATAAAAAGGGGTGTTATTCGTGCTGGATCCTGTATCTTGAGAGCAATTTTTAGAAGCATGCATTGAAGAAAGCAGAATGAAACCCAAAATATTTTATGCACATGATTACTGGGGACACTACAGTGCCTATGACTGGCCATACAAGGGTCACACTGACATATGCCAATGGCCAGCCACAGCCATCGTCTGGGGCTGGGGGAGCAGAAGACCTATTGGACACCAGATATTTGCCTTTTGATGAATCTGACCACCATCCATCTGGGAAAGCCATGTCCCTGTCAGGGTCTGGGTCCAAATTAACCAAAAAGGTACTCGGGATGGGGGCTGGTAGATAAGGGACTGGCACAGGCCCCAGTGTCAGTCACACACAGGAGCCCTGGAATCAAGCAGTGGCTGCTTATCTACAAATCTGCAGGTATGTTAACATCTTAAAAACCAGGTGCATGCTGGCTGAATATGATGTCTGGAGTCTTGTCTAATCTGTGGGGTCAAACGAAACTTTATAGCACAAGACAGAAAAACAGGAAATGGAGGGCCTAAAGGCCACATTCAAGTTTCATTTTATTCACATAGTGTTGAACACTCAATGATCTGTATTGTATTTCATTTGAGTTATTGGCAGCATAAAGAGATTGGAAAACTTTTATTTAAAACTTCTAGACTTGGGGCTTTTATGGAAACTCAGAAGATCAGCAAAACTGGGACCGCATTCCCACCTGAGCAGCAGTAGCCCCTCTTATACTAGGTCTGCTTCACTCCCTACTGTCACTTGTCCCTCAACCAAGAAGTCATTTGAGTTTGTGGTCCCTGCCATGAAACAGTAGGTGTCTATGCTACAAAGTGATATGCAGCTCAGACAGCCAAAGCCGAAGCAAAAATAAATACCCAGAGGAAGATAGGTAATTTCTGTCCTAATGAATTTGGAACCATCACACTTCAGAGAATTTTTTTCCCGAGGATACCAATGGGGCTACCACAGACTAATTTCAATTGAACTTGAACAATGTCTTAATACCTCCTAGAACACTAATGCCAATAAGGCTTTTTCAAGCAGTAGTAAAATCCCATACCATCTCCTCTCCTTTTCTAATTAATGCATTTGATAGATCTGTAGTCTGTATCACTTCTTAAGAAAACTACAATTCCAAGCAATTTTAAATATTATCTCCACGAGAATCCAGATTTGCCTGCCCTGTCCCCCAAATTTTTATATGTTCACATGACTACAATGATATTATTAACTTAGTACTTACAACACTAGTAGTGACATAAAGTTAAACACAAGTATATATAAAAATTACAATGATATAAACATATCACAGATTTATATAAGATAAGCCAACGCCTAATTAAAGCTGAAATATCACAGAACATGAGCAAATGCACTGCATTTATATTACAACCTCATTTACACACCCTGTTCCTACTTTCCTATGGAAGCTTTCCAATCTCCTCACCAAACCACACTGCCCCTGACACAACTCATTCAGGGGCACTTGGCATCTGTCCTTCATGGTACTTGAAATTAACACTAATCATTCATCCTCTGGGCCCATTTGCACAGATAGCTCACAGAAGACTTTGGTAGGATTAATACAAAGCTGAACTGGGCCTCCTTTGACTTTGGATATTAGTATGGGACATAAGATTGGGAGTTTTGAGCCTTCCATAGGTGTGAACCGTTTAGTGTAGAAAGCTTTTTTTCTTTTTTGGGGTGGTGGTGGTTGGGGGTTTTATCTAACTCCTAGATTACAGCGCAAGGATTCCTAAATGCGGTAGGAAACTGGCTGCCTGAGGAGCCCTGGAAAAGCTTGTTGGAAACCAGCCTACAAGATTTATACCCAGAGATTCTGATTCAGTGGTTCAGGTATGGAACACAAGAATCCATGCTGTGAATATGTTCCCAGGAGTTTCCAAGGATTAGGGAGATTAAAGAAGTAATGTTCCCTACTGGTTTGAGCTGCTCTGAACCACCTCTCTCAAGGGTGCAGCTGGGTTAAGGCTACCACAGGGACCAAAGTATATTCGAAAGGCCGTGTATGAAAAGAGGAAGAGGAAACAAGGGTCTATTTGGGGAGAAGAGAAGCCTGAGGATACACTCTATAACAAACCAAAGTCTCAAAGAGATTCTTCCTTTACTCTATTGATAGCCCTGTATCTTGTGTACATAAATCTATTTAGTAATGGACTATGAGCAGAGAGCATAGACCTGGAAATTCTTCCCAAAGTGATTCTCACTGAATTCTACCATTCATTTCAAATAATAGACATCAAAGACAAATGAAAAATACAGGTGCTCAAAAAACATACGCCCTTGATAGAAGGTTCTAGGGGCATTTGCTAAGTACTTTCATTCTTTAGGCTCATGAGAAAAAGAAGAGTGGTCAAGGAAGAATGCACTGACTACAGACATGGACTTTACAGAGAGAAAGTGAGATGGAGAGGGCGGTCAACAGTAAGACCTGTAATGAATGGGACCACTGCACACAAACAGTGATGTCTCCATAGGGCAGCCCGAATGTACGCCAATATGAAAAGGGGCATGCCTACATAATTTTTACCAATCTCACCACAATAAATTCAATCTAAAAAATTTTAAACTCCAAATGCTAAAAGAAGCAAAAAAGCACTACATTTATAAAAGTCATTTTCATGAGGTAGTAGGTGTGTATTTATGTTATGTTCTAACTAAAATAGGGATTTCTTTTCTAAAGAAAACCCCCATCTTAATTATTAAGCTGTCAGCTAAGTCTAGGATAAACCTTCTACTAATTATAATTATTCTGGATACCACATATTTCTCTATATACAAGGGGGGCCCCAAAACACAGAATTATCTTCTGGAGGGTGGGACCCTTGTAGCACAGGCTTCCCCTGCCAGGTGAGTGTTCTAGGAACCCATTTGTATCAATGTACCAGCTGGTGCTGTTGTGAGAGGCTGCATTAGGTTTCAGTGATTTTTTTCTGAAAATTCTTTCAATGTGTTTGCTCATTTCAAAATGGATGATTTACGAGTGCACCTACTCACACTACACTGAGTGCTCAGCAGTTTTTTTTTTTACCAAAAACAGCAATGACCCCCTGTACTCCACCCTCCCTATTCAGCCAGTCTCACCTGAGAGACTCTTTTTTTGTTTCCACAGATGAAAAACATCCTCAAAGGGAAACATTTTGCTTCCCATGTAGAAGAGGTGAAACAAAAAAACGGTAGAAGCACTAAAAAGCATCAAAACCAATGAGTTCAAAAACTGTTTTGAACAGTGGAAAAAATGTCTTGAAGAGTATATTGCATCAAGTGGAGAGTACTTTGAAGGTGACTGAAATTTAAGTAATGGGGCAAAAATGGGGCCAACTGTAATGGAATAATAATAAAAAATAGCAAAAATATAAAAGTGAAATTTAAACATGTAAGAATAAATATGCATTTTTTATAAATAAATTCCAGGGTTTTTTGGGTCCCCCCTCATATATCAGTTCAAATTTAACAGTTTCTTTCTTATCCTGATTTGCTTACCAATTTTAATTGTCATGCCTATAATCATACAGATGTATTTGGGGAGATTTTGTGCTCCACCTTAGATAAATAAATGCATTTCAACTTAAAAAATGCCTGACTAAACCTTCAAATTCAAGTACTGCAATTTATCAAAATCAAATATAGCAATGCAATCTCAATTTAGTTGAACTCCTTGACACCTAGAATATAAACATTTTCCAAAGTCAGTATACATTTTCCAGTCTTCCTTGCAGCAAGAAGTATTCTCATAACTAAATATTGAGCAATGAAAATGAAATAAAAGTGAAAGTATTATGTGGTTGCTTCTAGAAAACACCTTATATGCCTGATCAAACAAGACGTTTCTCCCTCTCCCTGCTGCTCTTCTTCACCACTTACTCCTTCATGCTAGCTGAAATTAGAATGTGATGGCTGGATCTTGAACAGTCATATTTAACCTTGAGTTACCACATCAGAATGGTAGAGAAAAGAAAGAACCCACCACATTAGTTGTGATCTACTTATCTGTTCAGTCATTTTATTTTAGACAAAGAAATAAAATTCTACTTACATTCATTCTTATTTTATGTTTTCTATCACTGTGGGCTGAATCCAATCATAACTAGTACATAACACTGTATAACAATAATTTCCATGAAGATGTTATAAAACGTTTTCTTACTGAATTTTCTTGTTCTTCAAAAAGAAAACTTAGTCTTTGCCTCTGCAGATGCAGAAATTATCCAGGATGACAAAGCATAGTAACTCTATTAGCAAAATTCATGGACAAAATTTTCATCATCTTATAAGTATTGAGAAAGTTTAAGAGAAGCAAGAAAAGACAGTAATCTCTTTCCCTTACTTTACCCCACATACTTCCTCTCTTAACTCAAAATTGATAGCATCATGTTCTAAGAGTCAGATATATTATTCCTCTCACCACGATCATCCTTCCCCTTGCCCTTAAGTCCCCCAAAATACTGACATGACTTGAGGTTCCAGAATCCAATCCATGTAGGTCAGAATCAACATTCGAAGATGTACCATGGGGATGGAAAGAAAAGCTGTTTCTGGGAGTCAGGAAGCCTGCATTCTCAAACTAGCATAACAACAGTCCCTGCTTATCCACAGGGGATATGGTTGAAGTCCCCAGTGGATGCCTGAAAGAGCATACCTTATATAATCTTTATTTTTTCTGAATACATGCATACTTATAATGAAGTTTAATTTATAAGTTAGGCATAGAGAATAACAACAATAATAAAAATACAAGTATAAAAATTTACTGTAATAAAAATTATGTGGATATGGCCTCCCTCTCTCAAAACATCTTACAGTAACCCTCCCTTACTTGCAGTAAATGGCTTCATTTCACCAGTTCCAGGGGATTCCTTGCTAAAGTCTTCCTACAGGCTCAGTGTTTTCTGGCACGAGACAATGCCCTCAATCAAAACACATTTTCTGTTCATGTCTTTCACCTACAAATTTAATGCCTTTTCCATCTTAACTAAACACTTGCCAAGCACTGTTGCTATAACTTTTACAGTTTGAAGTGCAACAACAAAACTAGTAGAAAACACATTTCTTTTTCCTTTTTCACAATTTCAGATAGAAGATTTGTTCTTACCTTAGATCTTAGCAGTCTCAGCATATGATTCTTTTTCTTTCCATATTGAGCTGAGAATTTCACCTTTTCCCTTAAAGGAAGCACTTTATGGCTTCTACTTGGTATATTCGAATTGCCAGCAATCACTAATCTTTTGCTTTGCAGCTATTACTATTTTTTATTATTATTATTATTATTATTATTATTATTAACTTGTTTTTATCTTCATCCAAGGATATTTTTACTAATTTTAGAGAGAGAGAGGGTGGGAGGAGTGAGAGAGAAACATCAATCAGTTGCCTCCCATATGCACCCCTACCAGGGATTGAATCAGCAATCTTTTGGTGCATGGGACAACACTGCAACCAACTAAGCCACCAGGGCAGGGTACTTTGGAGCCATTATTAAGTAAAATATGGATTACTTGAATGCCACACTAACATATGTGATAACCAAGATGGCTACTGAGTAAAGAGACACGAGCATGTCCATTGCAGAGACACTGTACAAATGGATGATTCATGTCCTGGGTGGAAAGGGGCAATGGCACGGATTTCATCACACTACTCAGAATGCAACTGAAACTTACAAATTGTTTATTTCTGGAATTTTCCACTTAATATTTTTGTGAACCGAGGTAAATCATAGAAAGTGAAACCACAAATAAAGGGTACTACAGTACTACGGAAAATCTAGATGACTTTTCTGTGACACTCAATTATCTCTTAGGGACCAGTTTTCTTAGTTTCCAGCTGTAAACCTTAGCAGCTTTTCTAACTCTAGGATTCCATAGTCCTAAAATGATCTCACATAAACTTCACTAAAAGGCTCCAAATTAATACTTTCAATGCCAACCAAGTTTATTTAAATTCAGAAAATTTATATTTAAAAATAAGCTACTATGATCCTTAATATCCCCCAAATTTTTTAACAGTAACAATGAATATCAGCTCAGTAGAATAGCAATGAAAAGGTATTCTTATGATACAATGGTATTTTTATACCATTTTGATACCATTGTATCATAAGAATACCTTTTCATTGCTATTCTACTGAGCTGATATTCATTGTTACTGTTAAAAAATTTGGGGGATATTAAGGATCATAAAGACTTTGAAAAGAATTTATTAAATATCGAATGTTTTGGAACAAACTTCAAAATCTAAAATTGATAAACAGAAAGCAAAATCTTGATGAAGAAATGTTGTTAGTCCGTTTTAAAGTGTAAATCCTGTAAGATAACAGTTGTTAAATACAATTTAATCCACTCTGGAGTACAGTAAAATAGATGTGATGGATGGCAGGTTGTCACCATCTTTTCCATTTGCTAAATTATGATAGATGAGTGATGTTCACGGCTGAACTTCCAGGCAGACTGTGTGTCTGAACTCCTCGTCTTTATCGAGAGCTTCAGTCACAACTGTTCTAAACCTGACTCCATCTGGCCAATGTGACACTCCACAATTACGAGAAAGGGGACGGCCAGAAACCTTGCAGAGTGAACCCCCCAGTGTTGTGTGTGACGTGAAGTGCAACCAACATGCCAGTGAGGAAAATTCTCTCAACAACTTTGGATTATGTGAGGCTTTAAGTAAGCTTTCTAAGCAACCCTCTCCCCACCCCACCCCAGGAAATAAATGCTTCTGGATCCACAATCATTTGCCTGTAGGGAAAGAATTTATTTGCTATGGCACACTGATACAGTAATTTTACACACCCTGATTCCTGTAATACAATCACAGATAATTTAATTAACTGGTCTAAATGTGAATGAAGAGTGATACAAAACAGCTACACTGTAGGTAATCCAAAAATAATCACTTGGACTTTAGGTAACAAAAAGATTTTTATTTAGTCTGTGTTTATGTTTTTAATTATGTGTGGTTTAAGATAATATAGATACCTGTTTACTTCCCCATGAAAATAAAAATGTATAACTTGGCAGGTAATGTAATTAACATAGAAATGACTGGCAGTTAAATACTCAAGAGGCTAAGAAAATAGTCTGTGCATCACATTTCTGCCTAAATAGGTTGTAAACAAATCCTCAAAGGAGAACAAGTGGGCACGACAAGGCACACTGTCGGCGTCAACCATGTCACAGTGACACTCTCTCAATAACCTGGGAATAAAGTTTCTTTAAAGTTATATGTTTTGGCACATTAACTGGGAGTTCACATTTATTTACATAAGTCCACCTTGGTCTTTACAAAACAGGTCTCATTAAATAAGTGCCAAGCAGTTATAATAATGAGGCCCCCATCACCTGCACAACCTAAAGACAACGTCACAGTAAGATTTCAGACATAATAAAGATTCAGGGTCAAAGCAGATTTCTTTCCATAAATACTACAAACTTGGAAAGTATTTACTATAAGCATTAAAGCATATTTAGAGTATATATTTTTCACTCATGGAGTATATACATTTCATTATGCACTAGAGAAAACTTCAACAACACAGAATGCCTAAAAGCTTCATTTACAATCATGTTATCTCTAAGAGAAAATTGAGACTAGGATTTAAATTTACCTTAGCTTTATATGGTTCTATAGGGTTAGAGGTTTTAAAAATCCTTGAAGTCAGAGGTGTTTAAGACATTGAAGCAGCTAATAAGGATAATAATTTAAGTAATTTTTGAGTATGTACTTTGGGATAATAAGGAAAACAACACCTAAGAGTGGTTTTAAAACAGAGCATGAAAAGAAAAACTAAGAGTCCCAAGACCATTATTAATTGCTTTAACTTCAGTGAATGCTACAACTTCCTTCTGACAAGAACTCTGCCTTGACTGTATTCTTTTGAATATCTTTTACATTTATTTTTTAAGATTTTATTTATTTATTTTTGGAAAGAGGGTAAGGGAGAGAGAAAGAGAAGGAGAGGACCACTGATGCGAGAGAGAAACATTGATCAGCTGCCCCTCACATGTGCTCAGACTGGGGACCAAACCCACAACCCCAGCATGTACCCTGACTGCGAATCAAACCGAGGACATTTAGCTTTGTGGAATAACACCCAACCAACTGAGCCACACTAGTCAGGGCTACAGTTGTTTTTCTTTGAGACTTACTACCAAATAAATGCTGTTTTTAAATACAATAAAAGTTCTGCTTGGAGCAAAAAATTAAAGTATAAGGGGAAAACAGGTCCTGGCTGGGGTGACTCAATGGATTGAGCACAGGCCTGTGAACCAGAGAGTCTCCGGACAGATTCCCAGTCAGGGCACATGCCTGGGTTGCAGGCCAGGTCTCCAGTAGCAGGCATGTGAGAGGCAACCACACATTGATGTTTGTCTCCCTCTCTTTCTCCCTCCTTTCCCCTCTCTCTAAAAGTAAATAAATAAATAAATAATCAATCTTTAAAAGTAAAGTATAAAGGGAAAACAGGGGAAGAGATGATATTCCATCCAGGGACTAGCCTCAAGCATGATTCTATATTCTGCCCTGATGATCTTCACTTCATTCCTCATTCTTTGCCCTAGGGATACACTAACATCCTTGCAAAATCCTCTGAAAACAAAAATTAAGCTATAAGTGGGGAACATTTCTCGATTTCTCTGATGTACAACAAAAGTTAAAGCACTTCTCTCAGGAATACCTCATAGAGAGAGTTGGAGGTATAAATCAATTTTCAAAGTGATTAAAGGTTTCTTGATGATCCTTCAGTTTTTGTTACTCTATGAATATATATTTAAATTCAGGTAGGGTTCATAAATAATCCAGGACACAGGTGAGTTATTCCCACTTTTATCAACTAAAATACAGAAGTGCTACTATTTTATACTTTAGATAGCCGTGAAAAAACACAATAATTAAACATACTGAAATACTGTAATATAAGTTGGAAATAATATTCTTTTTCTAAATTTTATTTTAATCATTATTCAAGTACAGTTTCTATCCTTCACTCTAATTCCAGCCCACCCACCTATCCTTCCCCTCCTTCCTCCCATTTCCAAACCCCTGTAGTTTTTGTCCATGTGTCCTTTATATTTGTTCCTGTAAACCCTTCCCAGTCTCCCCTGAAATTCCCTCCCTTCTCCCTTCTGCTCACTGTCAGCCTGTCCTCTATTTCAGTGTCTTTGGCTATATTTTGCTTGTTTCTTTGTTTTGTTGTTTAGGTTCCTGTTAAAGGTGAGCTCATATGGTATTTGTCTTTCACTGCGTAGCTTATTTCGCTTCTTGAACAGACACATCTCCAAGGAGGACACACAGAGGATCCAGAGACACATGAAAAGATGCTCAATATCACTAGCTATCAGAGAGATGCAAATTAAAACCACAATGAGATACCACTTCACGCCAGTCAGAATGGCCACCATAAATAAAATGACAGACAACAAGTGTTGGAGAGGTTGTGGAGGAAAAGGGACCCTAGTGCACTGTTGGTGGGATTGCAGACTGGTACAACCATTATGGAAAACAGTATGGAACTTCCTCAGAAAACTAAAAATGGATCTGCCTTTTGACCAGCAATTCCACTGCTGGGACTATATCCTAAGAACCCTGAAACACCAATCCAAAAGAACCTATGCACCCCAATGTTCATAGCAGCACAATTTACAATAGCTAAGTGCTGGAAGCAACCTAGGTGTCCATTAGTAAATGAATGGATCAAAAAACTATGGTACATTTACACAATGAATTCTATGCAGCAGAAAGAAAGAAGGAGCTCATACCCTTTGCAACAGCATGGATGGAGCTGGAAAGCATTATGCTAAGGAAAATAATATTCTTAAATACCAAAATATCTGAATGCTAAGTAGCATCTCATATTATGGAACAAAATAATTGAAACTAAAAGAACTTGCAGACAGCAGTTCACAGTTCACAGTAAAAGGAGATATATTCTCTTCACAGATACTAATGTCAAAAATTCAAACTTATTTTCCACATCCAACTAGAATAACCAATGCTTCCTACTACCTGCATGGGGCTTGGTATTTACTATTTTTATGGCAGTATCACAAAAAGATCACATACCACTTTAGACTACATGTAGCAGGTCACAATTTGCCCTTGTATGTTTAGATGTGTATGGAATACCTGCATCAGTTAGTGGAAATTATTCGCTGTAATGGAGGGATTAGGCAATATTACTGCATATGGGCCTTCAACCCCCAAGCTCCCGTCACCTACTCCTGCTGCATGAGTCTGTCTACATGGCTAATTTTAATATGTATACTTTTACATTATGTACATTCTTAATCAGCCTGTCTTGTTTAGATTGTATACGTTATATCTGACATTGTTGTAACTACTGTGTGATCGATAAGATTCCTATAAGAAATTCTGCTTTTTAAAAAAAAATATCAAGGTGAGAGGGGTGACTTATATCCCAGATTAGTGGGTGGTCACTCTATATTTATAGGATCTTTAAAACAACAAGTACATTTTTAATGAACTAAGGTGAATAAAGGCACAGTTAAAAACTATCAAAAAAAAAAAAGAACTTGCAGACACCTTGAAAGGAAAGGCCTGAGGCTGAAGACAAAATTTGAGTTCTAATCCCAAATTTGTTATTTGTACTTAACTAATGTCTCTACCTTGACCAAAATCACCTAAACTCTGATGCCCTTGATTTTAGTGCCTCTGACACAGAAATGATTGCAATACCCACAGTGCTATTTTGGGGATTAAGTGAGATAACATCTGTAAACACCTGGCACACAGAAGATGATCCGAAGTAATAGATATTTTCAACCACTTAACATAATTCTTTGGGGTTAAATTTCTCACATTTGGATTTGCTGCAAAATTGTAAATGTCTAACACAGCACACAGGAAAACCTATTTATCCATTCTCAAGTTATCTAGACCAAAAGCCAAATACATACCTTCTTATATCGAAATTGGGGAGAAAGAGTAATTTGGCTGTTTATTTGCACTTCTATGACTGCAAAACAGCTTTCCAACATAAACTCAAATATGACATGACATAGGTTTGCAAAAAAACCCCAGCTACTTGGCTGTCTTTCAAAAGACTATACTAAATACAGCTGTGAAACTTAAAGACCAAAAAAAATGTGAGAATACACAACTGAGCAAAAATTTATCTGATTATACTCTTAAATTCATAAAGGACTAATACTAAAGACAGCATATTTTCCTTATACAGCACAATCATTAAGTAAGGAACACAAGCAATATTTTAAAGTTAAAAGCATCTGATTAAAAAACTAAATTGAAAACACAATCTCAGAATACATGCAAACACAGAAAAAACTGATTTTTCTCATATGTATCTTTGGCATATAAAAGAATTAGAGGAGAAAGAGGTTGATCTTAAGATTTATTCAGTCACTTCCAGTTGAGAGTCCCTTCTATCATATCCCAGTGCTCATCCAGACTGTACTTATATACTGTCAATGGTAAGGAAGTTAGTACTTTTCAAGTCACCCATTCCATTGTTTCACCTCTCTAACTGATAGGAAGCTTTTCATTAAAATGAGACCATCAGATACATGCATGAACCATAGACATGAACAATGGTATAGGGATTGCCTAAGGGAAAGGCAGGAGGAGGGCAGGGCCTGGGTGGAGGTGGGCAAAGGGGGAAAAATGGGGGGACAACTGAAATAACATAAACAATAAATAAAGCCACCAAAAAACCCAAACAACAAAATCAAAACAAAATGAAAAAATAAACCACTTCATCCTACTTGTGAAATATATATAACGAGGTAACTGAAAAGCTTAGGTCTTTTAATAAGAACTGTAGTCAAGACTAATTTCTTCTGTTCTTCACTTGTGTACAGATTCTCTTTAAACTAAAGGCACAATATGTGTTGCTTAGACTTGCTACTCTAAGATAGAATATTATAGTTCATTTATTTGAAAACAATAACAGAGTTGCTTTAAAGAGTCATGAAACCTTAGGCTGAGCAAATAGAAAAGTAGTGTCAAGTTAAGGAGGTGATGGCCCCAGTGTGCCCACATCCATGATGTTGCATTAGATCCAGGTTAGAACATCACTCTTCAGTAAGGCACAATGGCAAATCAGCAGACTTCCTGAGAAAGGCCATCCCCACTCTTAGTGAGAGATTAACAGATGGCAGAATATAAGACTCAACTGAGAAATAAGATATACTGACTATGATTGGCAGGCTGAGAATGCAGGTGAAGATACATAATTCATTTACTTATAAAACCTCTACTGTAGACTGTTTAGGTACCAGGCAAGTACCGATATGTTCTAGACACTGTGCAAGTCACATATTAGTAATCCTTAAATATTTTGGCTATGTAGGCTAAAAAATTAAATTTACATGATACTCTTAACAACCCACAGAATAAAAGTATTTTCATGATGATGGGAGACTTATAACCATAATATATAAAGAACTCTTAAAACTCAGTAAGGAATAAATAACTCAAAATGGGTAAAAGATCTAAAGAAACAATCCTTAGAAGATTATAAATGGCCAAAAAACATAGGTAAGATACTCAACATCATTAGTCATTATGGATATACAAGTCAAATCCATAGTAAGTATCCCTTCACACCCTTTAGGGTGGACAATAACAAGAACTGTCAAGGCTGTGGAGAGTGGAACCCTTACCAATGCTAGTGGGAATGAAAATGACATAGCTTCTTTGGACAAGTCTGGCAGTTCGTCAACAACTTAAATGTAGAGTTACCATATAACCTAGGAGTTCAACTCCTATGTATATAACTATGACCTAGGTATTCAACTCCTATGTATATAACTAAGAGAAATAAAAACACACATCCACACAAAATCTTGTGCACAAATGTTCATAATATTCATAAATAGACAAAAAGAGGAAAGAATCTAGATTTCCATTAATTGATGAATGCATATGTAAATATGGTATATCCATGCAAAGGACTACTATTAAGCTATAAAAAGGATTGAAGTACTGACACATGCTACAACATGGATAAACCTTGAAAACATAGGCCACGTGAAAAAAATCCAGTCACAAAAGACCCTGTGATTCCATTGATATAAACTTTCTAGAATAAGCAAATCAAAAGACACAAAATAAAGATTAGTAATTGCCTAGGGCTAGAGTTAGGGGTGGAAATGGGATTGCTTGCTCATGGATTCAGAAATGGGTAATGAAAATACCCTAAAATTAGATTGTAGTAATGGTTATACAATGATGGATATATAAAAACCACTGAATTGTATGCTGTAAGTCAGTAAATTGTGTCATGTGTGATTTAAATATCAATTAAGTTGTTAAAAATAAGAATAAAAACTGACACTATCATTTCAGAAGGAAGACCTAAACATCAATGCTTAAAAGAATGATAGAGGTAAATCTGTGGGCAGAATAAAGTGTCACAATCCATCACTTAGATAGGGCCAATAACCAGAATGAGCTGTCTCACTGCTGAAGACTGCAAGTTCAGGGAGAAGCTGAATAAGCTTTTGAACTAGCTGCCACTGCCATAGATGGAATGCCTACAGTAGAGATAAATCTTTGGATCTTTTGAAATCCAGGGTCAAATGCAACTCTAAAATACTACCAGTCTATGTAACTGGTAAGTGTATGAAGAATAAGAACCTGCACATTTTAACTCAATACTTATTCTTAAATAGCAATACTATAATTATCTATAATTTAAGATAAAAATTATATTAAGAGCCAGAGTCCCATCACCCTACAAATTTTAAAGTTTATTCTGAATATATGTATACACCGGGAGCATCCAACAAACTTTTATACTATTTTCTCAATCTTTGCTAATCTCCCTGTCTTGAATTGAACACTAAACTACCTTCGGTCTTACTATTAAGTTTATCTGAGTGTATATGTCTGACCACTAGAAATTATATGTGTCCTATGTATCCATAATGAAGTTGAACAAATAAAATTTCACAGCTAGATTCTGAAATATCTTTGAAGTGAAGGTCAAGTAACTGATCCTTGTGGAAAATCATGTGGCAGAAAAACACAGTGCAGGTCTACAGGTGTGATGACAGTATAAATGATCAGTCTTCTTTTCATGATAGTCACTGTTTGTCAAGGGCCAGGTTTTTTACCAGCTTGATCTAATTTAAATCAGGTTTTACTGGGTCAATGTTGCTTTCAATTTTTTGTTTTAAAATTAGAAGTAGGAAAATAGTTAAAGTCACTTTTCCAACAACAGAAACCATCATGATTATCTTTTTTGTCAGCTGTTCCTACACCATGGATGATTAAAACAGAAAATATGCTGTTTTCCACAGTGGTCGTACCAGTCTGCAATCCCACCAACAGTGCACTAGGGTCCCTATTTCTCCACACCCTCTCCAACACTTGTTGTCTGTTGTTTTATTTATGATGGCCATTCTGACTGGTGTGAAGTGGTACCTCATTG
>CM052547.1:42913222-42928326 GCA_028533065.1 Trachops cirrhosus | reverse complement strand
GGAATACTTCTTTCCAGCCCCTTCTTGCCTGTAAGGTCTCTTCTGAGAAATCAGCTGACAGTCTGATGGGAACTCCTTTGTAGGTTACTATCCCCTTATCTCTTGCTGCTTCTAGGATTCTCTCCTTCACTTTTACCTTGGCTAATGTAATTATGATGTGCCTGGGTGTGTTCCTCCTTGGGTCCAACTTCTTTGGGATTCTCTGAGCTTCCCGGACTTCCTGGAAGTCTATTTCGTTTGCCAGATTGGGGAAGTTCTCCTTTATTATTTGTTCAAATAGGTTTTCCACTTGTTGTTCTTCCTCTTCGCCTTCTGGTACCCCTATAATTCAGATGTTGGAACGTTTAAAGATGTCCCGGAGGTTCCTAAGCCTCTCTTCATCTTTTTGAATTCTTATTTCTTCATTCTTTTCTGGCTGTATATTGTTTTCTTCCTTCTGGTCCACTCCAATGATGTGAGACCCATCTTTCATTCCATCACTATTGGTTCCCTGTGCATACTAATTTTTTTAAACGTCTATCTTTTACCACTGATTTGAAAGTCCCCTTTCATTATACTGAATTCCCATATGTGTTTGGGTCTATTTCCAGATTATTTTCCCCCCAAGGGACAGCTGGTATATTAGTCACAGTATGTCATCACTGAGGTTCTAGAGTGTGAATATCAGAAAAATTAAGCACCCTATGACGCTTCTTCATTCAGGTTTTCCTAGACATTCTTGCATGTTTATTTTCTATATGAACATTAGAATCAAACTGCCAACCTCAAAGTAAAAACTTGTCACTTTTACTGGTACATTAAATTAACTTGAGAATAAATGACATCTTTATGATGTTGAGTCATCCTATCCAAGAACAAGCTATCACTATCCATTTGTTCAAGTCTGCTTTTAGATTTTCCAGGAAAGGTTTAGAATTTTTCTTATACAGATTTGGTACATATACACTTAATTTTATTCCCAAGTATTTTATTTTCTTGTTGTTATTGTTGTTGCTGCCATAAATAGGATTTTTCCACTCAATTTTATTTTCTGTTTGATTTTCTAAGTTAATTTTATATCCTAGTACTTTACTGAATTCTTTTATTGTACTTTAGTTTTCTCAATGATACTACTGTATTTTAGTTTTCTCAACAATTCTTTGGATTTTCCAGATATCACCTGCAAAGAGATTGTTTCACTTCCTCTTGCACAATTCTTATGTTTCTAATTATCTTTCCTTGTCTGATTTCAATGATGCACACCTCCAATATAAAGTTAAACAGAAGTGAGAATGGTGTCATCCCTGACTCATTTTGGGACTAGGGGAATCTTCTCATATTTCAGCATTAAGTAAAATGCTGGCCTTATTTCTGCAGTCTAAATATTTCAGCTAATATTAAAGAACTGTTCGCCAATTCCTGTTTTATTGGGTGTTTTTTTAAGTCAGGAATAGGTGATAAATTTTGTTAAAGGCCTTCTGAGCATCTATAGAGAGAACTACAATAAAAGTCTGGATAATAATTCCATACACTCCATGAAGGGAAGAACCTTGGCTGCATTTTTCAACACTCTATCTCCAGAATGTTAATACATAAAGTTTAGTATTATTTTTGATAAATCAATAAATGAGCGATTTTGTCACTAATTCTTCTATATAACAATGTTATATTGTTTTTTAGTGTTTATAACACATAATGGACATAAAAAATGCAAATTTTGCTTGCTCATCTAATAAGTGCTCCCAACAAATAAAGAAAAGCTAGCAGTGAAAGACTATAGACTTCACCTGCAGTTTAGCTTTAACACATTTGGTAAAATTTTTTTCTCTGTACTAAGGACCTTATTTCTCTTCTCTCTCTGGAGGTCAAAGCATCAATGGAGAGCTAATGTGAGTCTATTTTAAATAATCTATACAAGTTTCAACATTCATTATGTTCTCATTATAAAAATGTTCAGGTGAAAAGCTCAGGGCATCTAACAGCAGGTTGAAAGCTTTAATTCAGTAGGAGAAGGGGACACCGTAAGCCAATAATAGAATAGCCTGTTTTAACAAAGGATGTTATTCTCTTAAAGTAGTAATCTATAGCAAATTACACAGAAAGAACTTGATTATAGTTTTCAGTCTTTTAGAAAGGCATAATTTAATATGAAGTTAAAAGCCGATTCATTTTTGTAAGGGTTTTACTAGCTGTCAATTGTACTCTTTATGAATCATCTACTGAGTTGATGCATAGTTAAATACAGACTGGAAAACATTATTTGGTTATAATTAAGGCTCTCAATATGATATTGTAGAAGTTGGATATACTACCAAAAATATATATTCTTGATCCACTGTTTAATTTATATTTCCCTAGCCCAGATATTTACTTTATGTAAAAATCTTACTATACAATTGTGCTTTCGGAAAGCCAACTCAAGAGCTGAATAAAGCAGTTGGATATAAATAATCAAAAATACTTTTAAACAGCATATTCTACAATATTTTAGTGTTAAAGTAATTCTTAATAGAATACTGGAAAAGTCAATAGATAGGGTATTAACTTTTGGGATCATTATGTCTGAACACACAAATAGAATATTGTAGTAGCAAGGACTCTGAAGTTCAACTACTAATAAATTCAACCCTCTCCCATAACAGAGAAAAACTGAACTCAAAAGGTTAAGTGATTTTCTAAGCCATATGTCCAGTTGTTGCTAAAGACAGAAATAGTTGTAGATTTTCCACTCAAATACAAACTCCATTTTTCTCTGTTTTTCTCTAAACCAGAGTTAACACAGAGAATATGGGACGCATCTTACAAAGCACTGCACAGTACATTTCTAGGTAGAAGTAGAAGCAGGAAAGACAGAATATAAACATATTTTCCACCTAAGTGCTACAGTTGACTGCTAAACATCAACAAAGCAGGATATTCAGACAAGTCAAAAATCGTTGTTTCATCCTCAGCCATTCCAGGCAACATCTTGCTCCAGCCACCTCATGGAAGTAGCTACTTATGACTATGAAGGATATACCAAGTAACTAGTTCTTTTGTAAGGAATCCTAATGTTCTTTCTTTTACTAAAATCAAAGCAGCCACACAGAAAATGGGCAAAAGACATTAAAAATAAGAAATACAAATAAACAACAAAAGGTTAGATAATGTTCAAACTCACTGTTAATGCAAAAACAAACAAACAAACAAAAAACAAATAAACCCCCTTCCACAAACCTACTCCAAGAACAAACACTCAGTGGTAGATACACTCTGATTTGGTGTTCTGGTTTCCCTGGACACATTCCAATATTCCACAGTTATTGATCTGTATGTCCATAAATAGTCAATAAGTGAACCTTCTGAAGTCCTCCCGCAAGTAGCATTGTTTCTGGTCAGACGTGACTGCTGACCCAGAGTCCTCTCAGCTATCATCTTACTAGGAATCAACAGACAACATGTGGGATGGGGCAGACCACTGGCCAAGCAGAGGAGAGAGAGGGGGAAGAGGTGGAAGGGAAAGGAAAGAGCAGGAAGTACAAAAGGAAGGCAGAAAAGATGCCCATTTGTTGGGTATTGCAAAATGCCCGTAACTTCTTATGCCCCAATTACCACAGGCTTTAAATCTTGACTTAGTTCCTCTTTAATTGTGCACTTCTATCTTCAGGGTGACACTTGGGGTCAGATGATCTTAGCAAACTTCTCTTGCTACAGAGTTACACGCCAAAAGCATGACAATCATTATGTATGCTTTTACTGACTATGAACCTCTATATACACACACATGCACATATGCGTATGTGCATGGAAACCACTAAGGCATTGATGATTGATGCATTCTAAAACAGCAAAATAGAAATTCAAAAATAAAAATGTCTGGAAATCAAGTAAGCCAAATACCCAACAATGGGTAAAAAGCTTCAAATCAACACTGTTATATAACTGATTTTGTTTAAAACTGTATGCATTTAAGACAGAGACTTGTAATTTTTCACAGACACAACAGTGGCAAACCTCCCATGTCTCCCTTCAGGGATAACCTGTGACCCACTTTTCAATCTACTGGCAGGAAGTCTATTCTGCTGAAACACCTTTTTAAAAGTGAGGGATCTTACTAAATTTGTCTTATGGTAAATGCACATTCATCACTGATAAATCTTATTCCTCCTTCAAGGGCAAGTTCAATCAGCACCTCAACCATGCATTTACTCCACACACACTGTCTGCACACCTACAACATGTGAAGCAAATCCTTATCCTGAAGGAGCTCACAGAATACCATGGGAGGCAGAAAGTACTAGAGACTATAAAGGAGGGGAAATCTGTTACCTAGAAGCTAAAATGTGCAGCCCTGGCCTTCATTTTGAAGGCCAGCAAGGAATTCACTGGACAAAGGGGAAGAGCCCTCTAGGTAAATGAAAGGCTTCGGGTAAGTCACAGAAGGGTGAATGCCAATGGCCTCTTGTGAGATTGTGAAAGGAATGGCAGAAAGTCAACGGGTCTTCCTGAAGTGGGTTTTCTGTACAGGGTGACAATGGGCACTGCACACATGATAGCAGTATGGCAGACAGCCTGGAACAAAGGCAGACTGAATGCAAAAGACCAGTTAGAAATGACTTACAAAAGCCCAGGCAGCAAGGGGGCTGCCCTAACCTGCGGCTGGAAGGGAGGAGCCATGAGGAAATGAGAATGAGAGAGGCAGCAGGACTCCTGGCAGAAGTGGGACTTATTCTCAGTTCTGACTTTGTAAAGGGAGCATCTGCACAGGATGAAGGAACAATGGACCACCTGGTGGGTTTGGGAGAGAGTTTGCTGCCCTTGTTTCCAGGGGGAAATGATGGGGTTTTGTGGCAGACAACTTAAACTTGCCCAACAAGCACATTAAATCACACATCTCTTCCACAGCGGTCCCACTGTACCTGCATGTATCTCCACCACACACCTCATGAACCATTTGCAAATATTATTTATTAACACAATCAGTCACCCACATTTCAACAGAACTAAAGGATAATGATGTTCTTACTTATTTTGTCTTCAGCACCTGGCAGGGACTGGTACAAAGAAACCAGATGCATTTCTGGAGATCCCTTTTTTCTCCATTCCATCTAAGACTACCCAAGTATGATTTCTGAAGACCTACATCTTTGGCCCCTATTCCTATGTTTAGGATGCAGAAGAGCCTTCTACCTTCTACTCCTGCCTAAGAAGAACATGCCAGGGTGGGGCAGCTGTCTAGATTACTATTTAAATAAACTGAATTGCAACCTTATTAGAATTACAGTATTCCTAAGAATAGAAACTCATATTTTATGAGGATCAATCTGCTGACTTAATACCCTCTATTCTACTGCAGAGCTGTCTGCTAAGGAAAACGGGGAACAGTAATTCAGTACTACTCCAAGAAATTTGAAAACTGCACCATAGTGTTCTTTTATCACCCTACTGGACACGATCCCTACTAAATTCAATTGTGTGTACCAAGCTATCAACAAGATTGAACACATAGTAGGCCCTCAGTATCTATTATCTTTTTATTTGTTAACAACTGTCTTTTCATTTCTAGGATTTGGAGAGCATTTTAAAAAATCAAGAACTCAGCAGGAATTTAATGAAGGGTGCATTTTAATTCTGGCAAGACCAAGTAACCAGGTACCTTTCTATCTAGAAACCCTCCAGATGGGTGAGTTCAGGATCTTGAAAATCTGTAGCAAACTGCTCTGTTGAGCTAAACAAAAATCAGCTCTGGAAAGATAATGTGTCAGTGGTGATTCTTTGCTAGACTGTATTCTTTTCCCTTCATACTAATACACCCGACATTCAGTAGCGATAAAACAGCACATATGGATAATGCTGTTTGGTATATGCTAACAATCTTGGAAGGATTCCCTTTAATAAACCACTCCAGATGTTAGTCTCAGTAATTATGCCTGCCATCACTCAGCTTTAGGAATGAAATACTGATGCCACATTCCTTGTTTGTGTTTCCATGGATCATCTGCAAACATAAAGCCTGCTCAGTTAAGACAGCCCGATGAATAGTTACTGCATAGAAATGTGCATAAACAGAGACACAGAAATAAGATGACCAGCGTGAATTGGTAACTATGAAAACAGAGATGCTGATAGAACTTTTCAAATGATTCTTATAATGGTGCATTAGTACCTCTACTGTTAATGAAACATTTACACATTCCTATACATTACTATTTCAAAACATGCCAGAAAAATGGCAGATCTGATTCAAATGACTACCTGTGGGCAAGATACAACAAACTCCTGTGTATGAAAAGAAATCTGTTCTGGAAACCTTTTTCTAGGAAAAGTATAAATGAGATGCTATGTGCTAAACTTTTAACAGTATTGTCAGAATCAGAAAAAAACATGTGAATGTTTTCATTTTCCAAAGACCTAATTTACTAAAATACTTCTGTGTGATCCCATTAAGAACTGAAGTAAGTCTAATAGATCTATAACTGTCAGAACAAGTTATGACAATTTGATTTTAAGAAAAACCCCGAAAAGTCATAACTAGTGATACAACTAATGTAATTTTCTTGACAATAAAAATAAATCTATTTGGTGAGGAATAATCAACCCAATCTTTGGGAGTGTTTAAATGATCATGATAAAAAGCCAATGGTAACCAGTAAAATGCTTAAAGTGATAGCAAATGACTGCTGACATCAGAATACTGAAAGTATAAGTAATGCTGTCAGTGTCATCATGGCACTGAGAAAGGACCTTTTATAAGAACTAGTTTTATATTAAGGAGCATAAGCAATATATTTACCTGCTCATCTTCAAACCATCATGAGAGCAATGTCAATATTCCTGTCAAAACCCATTTGCTCCACTGAAGGTATAAAGTGAAGACTACACTTTGATGGGTGGTTGGCCACAAACTGTGGGTCAGGCAACTTAACTGCCATAATAAGCAGCATGGCACTGACCCCACTATTCTATTAACTTGCCAGAACCCAAATGTCAGAGCAGCTAATTCTACATAAAAGTCCTCAGAGATAAATGAAATCTAACCAAGAAATACCAAGTAAATAAAAAATAAACAATTACATATCAAAGACAGACAAGGGTTTAAAATTGCATGGTGATGCACAGAAAGATCAAGTGAATTGCTGTAAACTTACTGAATAGCATGCGCTATTGAATGCACTGTGTGTTCAGAACAACCGCACGGCGGTGCAGCCACCGCAGCAGTGTCTGCACGCCCCACTTAAGCATAAAGAGCCACTGACTGGCATATGTTGCAGTAGCATGAATGACTGAGTGGCAGCCTGTCTTTGTGGGCTGAAGAGAATCCATGCCACATGCTTCCTCACACTCATGTAAACACAAACCCACGTGACACTAAAGTTACATTTTTATGTCAGGAATAACCAAAAAGACCCATGAATCCTTTCTGGTTTGTATGTCTTGCTAATGCGTTTTACTAACATGATGAGCTCCGACTCCACACTGATAGAAGTGGAAGGTGAACAGAGCAGCAGCCTCTGGAGTGAGGCTGACCTGGGTGCAAACCTCCACTCTGCCACCTGGTAGCAGTTACTTCACACTGGTGAAGTCACTCAAACAATCTAAGCCTCTGACTCCTCCCTCTGCAAAATGGGGATAATAACAACCCCTCCAACTCAGGCTACTGCCAGGATTAACTGAGATGACACTTAGGAAAAACTTAGCACAAAAGCTGCTCTCAGTAAGCCTTCAATAAAGCTTTGTTGCTGTTTCCTTTAAGGGTTTATTTTTTAACCTCAACTTAAAAAACACTGTTGTAAACTTATTTATCCACATTCTGCAAAAGAACTGTAACCTTTCATGAATACATCCTTGTATCAGTAATTCAGTACTACTCTTTATATTTAATATTATTGCTTTGAAAGAAAGGACTTCACTGTGCTTGCTACTATTAACTGTCCACACCTGATCAAAGTGTTTTCCAAAGCATTCTTTTTTATAAGAAGAATCATCATTACATATCATCAATAATTTCTCACAACATTTTACAGAATGGCAAATGATTTCAGAAACATGAGATAATGAAATTTGTTAAGACTAGAATGCACATACCCCACCCCCATGCTCTGGGGTACATGAGTGCTTGAATTTTAGGGAAGCTGACAACACAAAGGACATTACAAGCCTCAGGAAGACCACACCTCCAGAATGCAAACTACCACGCTTCTGTGATCACTTGTCCTGTGATTGACCACTAGATTTGTGCAGCAGAAACCAGTCATGCCTAAAACATCTTAACCCCGAGGCCTTCTGTGACACCCCACTGCCTAATGCTTTCTAAGACCAGGCCCCATCAAATCTCTCTCTATAACACGCTATTATTCAAACTACACTTCTCATTTTGAAAAACACCAATTCCATTTCTTCCCTCCCCTACACGTATTAACACTTGTCCCATCTCCTTAAGCCTGATCTCCACACCCATCCCCACCCCCACCTAGAGTCTGCATCTCTGATAGCGGTCTGGTCTTCCAGAGCCCAGTACAAATGCCACTTACTCTACGACTCCTTCCTACCTGGTCCTTAGGAACAGTTACTTTCTTCTTTACAAAGCACCCATTTTCCATGTTGAATTAGAGTTCATTACTGATATTTTAAATTGCCTCTATTATCCCCTACTCACTCCCTGAGCAAAAAGCCTCATGTGGGACTCATCCTTATATTTTCCATGGAGTATTTCACATGGCAGATAGTCAATATATCTTTTTGGCAGGAATGAATTTAGTTAAATGCTTTCAAATTTTAAAGCTATATATTTCTATTTATTTCTGTTCATTGGCTTTTTAATATTTCCAGAACACAAGGGCACTATAAAATAGTAGGAAGGTTAGTCTTTGGGATCAGACTGCCTGGTTTTCAATCCTGGTTCTGCCCCATATTAATAACTAGTAGTCTGTGGACAAGTTACCCGCCCCCCAAAATGGGGCATATGTAATAGTGGATGGTAACAACTCCCACCTTCACAGGGTCCATAGGACGTGGAACAAGATTATGCATGTGGAGGGTACCCCCCCAGTGTTACCTATTAAAACTTTTATGAAAACACATTCATGCAGAGCACTAGTTTCCCTCACATAAAAGTAAAATAAGCAATGTAAAAGCAAGCTCATCTATAGCTCACCTCTGCCTGCCAGCATAGTCCTCCTAGCCTATGCTCAGAGCGAGCATTCACAGGATTCACACTAGTTCTAGAATTTACACTAGGCAATGTGTATCTGATAAGATGTTGGTACGAACTCAATACTACAGAAAAACTAATCCCAAAATAAAAGCAAACTAATTCCAGAAAATCTTTTTTTTTTTCAGATTCCTCTATAACTTTCAAGGTTTTGCCCTGCAACTCTCTTATTGGCAAGTTAATCAAGGAAGGATAACTGTATCTCCTCCCACCCAAATATCACATGTATGTGTACTATGCATATGACATATCTGAAGTCACCACATTTCTTTCCAATTATCCAGTAGCCTGTTTATTTTGATGGACAAAGTGAGAGCCTTTTCCTGATATCATTAGAATACCAAGATGACTTGGTTTTAGTCAGCAAAAATAGAAGAAGATAGAGCTGATATAACTAGCTGCACCCATCCAGGAAACCCATGCATGAAACACAATAATAAGTATGGTTGAACTCACAAATCACCTAAAAGTTTCTAATTACCCAAATTTTCGCACATTATCATTCAGAATGAAAATGTTGGTGGTCTTAAAACCAGACCACCTTCTTACACCACACACAAGAATAAATTCAAAATGCATCAAAGATTTAAATGTTAGATGTAAAATGTTAAAAATCCTAGAAGAAAACATAGACAGCAAAATCTCAGACATTGCTAATAGGAATTTTTTATTGGATTTATCTCCCCAGGCAAGGGAAATAAAAGAAAAAGTAAGTAAGTGGAACTGCATCAAACTAAAGTTTTGCACAGCAAAAGAAATCATCAACAAAATAAAAAGACAACCCACAGAATGGGAGAACATAGTTTTGGAAACATCTGATAAGAGGTTAATATCCAAAATTTATAAAGTACTTACAAAACTCAACACCAAAAAAACCAAACAACCCAAATAAAAGTGGGCAAAGGACCTGAATAGACACTTCTCCAAAGAGGACATTCAGATGACCAATAGACATATGAAAAGATGCTCAATGTTACTACTCATCAGAGAATGAAAATTAAAACCACAATGAGATACCATCTCACACCTGTCAGAATGGCTGTTATCAATAAATCAACTAAGGACAAGTGCTGGCAAGAACCTAGAGAACAGGGAACGCTTTTGCATTGTTGGAGGATATATAGATTGGTGCAGCCACTGTGGAAAGCAGTATGGAGATACCTCAAAAAATTAAAAATGTCTGTCTTTTGACCCAGTGATTCCACTTATGGGAATATAACCAAAGAACTCAAAACACTAATTTGAAAGAAGAGAGCATAAACACCCTTACATTCACTGCCACATTCTATACAATTGCCAAAATATGGAAGCAGCCCAAGTAGTCATCAATAGATGAGTGGATAAAACAACTATGGGACATTTACACAATGGAATTTTACTTGGCCATAAAAAAGAAGAAAATTTTACCCTTTGCAACAGTATAGATGGACCTGAATAACATTATGCTAAGTGAAATAAGCCGGTCAGAGAAAGACAAATATCATGTGATTTCACTCCTATGTGGAATCTAATGAACTAACTGAACTAACAAGCAAAACAGAGACAGACTCATAGAAAGAGAGCAGATGACAGTGGGCAAGGAGAGGTTGCGGGGGTGAAGGGATCAAGCAAAAAGGATAAAGGACTCATCGACATGGACAACAGTGTGGTGATTGCTGGGGGGAGGGCAATATAAGGGGATACATGGTAATGGAAAAAATATTTTAAAAAAACAAGAAAAAATAAAGTGATGGTTATATACTAAAAAATAATCTTAATAAAAAAATAAAATGCCATTACAGCAATAGATTTTCTGCTCTCACAATGTTCAACCATTAACAATCTGATGTTTAAAAACTAGGTAATACCCTTTAAGCTTAATCAAAGGTATTATGTGTTTTAATATAGGTATCCCTCATTTCACTGCACTTTGCCTTATTGTGCTCCAAAGACACTGGGTTTTTTGCGTTTTTTTTTTTTTTTAACAAATTGAAGGTAAGATCCTCCACCACCAAAGGATTATAACTTGCAGAAGGTTCAGATGATAACCAGCATTTTTTAGCAATGAAAAATTCACTTAGTGAGTTAAATAATGTCTAATCACTGGGGTGTACACCTAAAACTAGTATAATATTGTATGTCAACTGAAACTGAAAAATAACAATTCATCTAAAAAATAAAAAAGACAAGCATATTGTTTTTTAGACCTAATTCTATCTCACTTATTAGACTATAGTGTACACATAACTTTTATATGTACTGGGAAACCAAAAAGTTTGTGTGACTGACTTCACTGCAATACTCACTTTATTGTGGTTGTCTAGAACTGAACCCACAATATCTGAGGTAGGCCTATATATAGTTAGGACTGCATAAGGTACAGTATCCCAGAAAGAGAAGGCAAAATTACCTGACATGGACAGTTTTTAATGTGCATTAATCAATTTTTCATAATTCATTCATTCCACAAGAATCACAGTTTGTATTATTGTATGTGCAAGGTTCTGTGAAAGTCACATGGGTTAAAAAAATTAAGACATGGTCTCTCCTTAAGGGGCTTGCAGTGCAGTCAAAAAGGCGTCCAGTCTAACAGAGACCCAAATCTCTAAATATAAACATATAACCCGATTCAAGTTTCTATTTATAGCACTGCTCAAAAAGGTCCTCATATTGTTTCCCATATGTTCTACACAAACATTTTAGAACTTTTGCTTCCAATATGTCCAAACAAAAAAAAGTGCTCTGATTTTGTATTTCCCCTGTACAGAAGTTGGTGAAATAATTAGAGGTCTTAAAAATACAGAAATATATAATGAAAACATTTACTGAACAATTTTCTTTCTTAAATGAATTAATCATATTACAGCTTTAAAATAATAAAAAACAAGATGCAGAAAAACTGCATTTGTATAAATATTCAAAAAACTTTACATTTTCTATAAAAATTTTGATTGTTATTCCTTAATGCCAACAACCATTTCTTTCTGTCCGAACCATCATTATACATTTTCCATAGTGTAAATGTTCCTTAAACAGAGGATAGACATACATATTGGTGTGTATAGAATAGTCCTATAGTCCTGCTGGAATTATTAATGGAGTCTACTTTCTCAAATAGGGGAATTGCATAGAAAATTACAATCTGGGTATAATTCTGATTTCTATTGTAAATATTTGTCAACATCACAAAATTCAGTGCTATCTAAATTGATACAAATGATGTATTATGGAACTATATACCTGAAACAGATTATGTATTACAGAATTATATACCTGAAACTTATGTTATTAACAAATGTTACCCCAATAATTTAATTTTAAAAATCAGAATTATGAAGTCTAATTAAAAATTAGAAAAAAAGAAGTCAAGGAGTGCTATGGAGGAAATTTCCAAATTAAACAAAAATATCACAGATTTATGCCAATGATATATATTGTCTAAGTTAACTTTTTGTTCAATAAAAAATTTTTAGACCAGTTTAAAATAAAATAAATTAAATAAATTAAATAAATTAATCAGTTGAGATGTGGCATCTAAGAAATATTTTTTCCAAAGTAAAAAAGGGTAAATATTTTTCTGGGTCATAAGACTAGACCTTTGAGAGCGACTGTAATAGCATTATTCACATTCCATTAAAATTCCAGAAAACAAAGAACTCAACATATAATCATAATTCAATTTCCCTCTGGATTAGAAAAAAATTATAGACTTGAAGAAGGCCTGTCCTGAAGCCCAGGACAAACACTTTATTTCTGATCATTATGCAGCTGAAGAAGTGGCAGGCTTTTCCTAAAGGGTTTTACCAAGGCCAAAAGAGTTAATGAAGTTTAGGTAAGAAACATAATTTTAAAATTCTGAGCTACATTGCTTGTAGACATTCCTCAATTTACCTATTTCCTATTGCCAGGAATATTTCCTGGCATCCAGACTTGGAATTCTGAATACACTTCTCTCTTGAAAGCACTTAGACATGGAGTTCCCTAGAACCAATTAACGCTTATACTTTCATTCACCAAAACAAAATAAAACGAAAAAAAAAAAAAAACCTTATACTAAATCACCTGTGCCCAAACAGGCTAGAGTGCTTCTGACGACACACCATCCCTGTTCATAGGGAACTCTCAGCCCAGTAAGCAACACCAAAAAATAACAGCAGGTATAATGTGATGCACAAAATATAGTAAGATAATAACAGATAAGGCAGAGCAATGGAAGAATACACAGTGGTTTAATATGCGCTTGGGAGTTGGCCTCAGAACCTACCCATGGTTTAAAACATGATTTTCTACATAAGCCATCACAAACAACTAACAAACAAATTATTCACAAAAATGCAGTGTTCTGCTTCACACCGAGGGCCGCCTGTGACCAGAAGGCCATTTAAATCTCTGTGTACTCACACTGTGCTTTTCCAGACGGGAACACAGAGAGGTCTAGCCTCCAGCAGCTTTTGTCATTAGAGTCCATCTATCACAATTCAGGGTGTGCTACTGAATGACATTAATTTCTATAGCTATTAATAAAAGATCTTTATCCATTTGGCACAGGACTCTCTTCCTTTGATTTCTGCTGATATTTGACCAACAAAGTGTCAATACAACAGTCTCTTCATATAGCACAAACCTAACATACCTGAAGGTTAAAGATAATTAACAATTAGATATTTGTTAAAGATATTTGACAATTATTTAACAGGGCTCTTTGCAGTGTAATGATTTACAACTTTCAAGGTAACAAAACCCTCTTTATGAAGGCACATTTTTCTTTTTCTTTCCATTTTTTTTATTTTAGATTATTCAGTACACTTTCTATCCTTTATTCCCATTCCAGCCCACCCGCCCATCCCTCCCATTTCCAACCCCCCTAGTTTTGTCCATCTGTCCTCTATATTTGTTCTTGTAAACCCTTCCCTTCTCCCCTGAAACTCTCTCCCCTCTCCCCTCTGGGCCCTGACAACCTGTCCTCTATTTCAGTGTCTTTTGTTATATTTTACTTGTTTCTTTGTTTTGTTGTTTAGGTTCCTGATAAAGGCGAGATCATATGGTATTTGTCTTTCAATGCCTGGCTTATTTCACTTAGCATAATGCTTTCCAGCTCCATCCATGCTGTTGCAAAGGGTAGGAGCTCCTTCTTTCTTTCGGCTGCATAGAATTCCATTGTGTAAATGTACCATAGCTTTTTGATCCATTCATTTACTGATGGGCACCTAGGCTGCTTGCAGCACTTAGCTATTGTAAATTGTGCTGCTATGAACATTGGGGTGCGTAGGTTCTTTTGCATTGGTGTTTCAGGGTTCTTAGGATATAGTCCCAGCAGTGGAATTGCTGGATCAAGGGACAGGTCCATTTTTAGTTTTCTGAGGAAATTCCATACTGTTTTCCACAGTGGTCGTACCAGTCTGCAATCCCACCAACAGTGCACTAGGGTCCCTTTTCCTCCACAACCTCCCCAACACTTGTTGTCTGTCATTTTATTTATGGTGGCCATTCTGACTGGCGTGAAGTGGTATCTCATTGTGGTTTTAATTTGCATCTCTCTGATAGCTAGTGATATTGAGCATCTTTTCATGTGTTTCTGGATCCTTTGCGTGTCCTTCTTGGAGAAATGCCTATTCAAGTCTTTTGCCCATTTTTTAATTGGGTTTCTTGTCTTCTTTGAGTGGAGTCATGTAAGTTGTTTATATATTTTGGAAGAATTAACATCATCAAAATGTCCATACTACCCAAAGCAATCTACACATTCAATGCAATACCTATTAAAGTACCAATGGCGTATTTCACAGACATAGAACAAACACTTCAAAAATTTATATGGAACCATAAATGACCCCGAATAGCTGCTGCAATTTTGAGAAAGAAGAGTAAAGTAGGAAGGATCACAATAACTGATACTAAACTATATTACAAGGCCACTGTAATCAAAACAGCTTGGTACTGCCATAAAAACAGGAATATC
>CM052547.1:42869980-42912722 GCA_028533065.1 Trachops cirrhosus | reverse complement strand
TTCTTTTCTGGTTGTATGTTTTTTTCTTCCTTCTGCTCCACTCCAATGATGTGAGACCCAGCTTTCATTCCATCACTTTTGGTTCCCTGTGCATCTTTCTTCATTAAGTTTACTGTAGCCTGCATTTTTCCAGCTAATTTGTGACCAAAATCAGCCAATTCTGTGAGTATCTTGATAACCAGTGCTTTGTACTATGCATCTGATAGGTTGGCTATCTCTTGGTCGCTTAAAAGGATGGGTTCTGGGGCTTTCAATTCTTCTTCTGTGTGAGCCATCTTTTTGCTGTTTTTGTTTTGTTTTGTTTTTTGGTCTTGTGGAGCTCCTGTAGTGAGGGGCGGGGCCTTAGGTGTTCACCTGGGCGGGGCATCCCAGTCACAGGGTTGTGAGGTTGTATGTGGGGGCAGGGTCTGAGAAGGGACAATGGCACTTGCTCTGCTCTCTGTAGGACCTCAGACCCCTCCGCCGCTTTCCAGAAGCTAACTGGGCCCCTCTGGTGCCAATTCCGGTGTGGGTGGGCCTGTGTACCCTGTGGGACCTTCCTTTTCAGTCAGTGACCAAAAGCTCCATTTCCCGGTGCTGGGACCCTGAGTTGGGTGCAGTGCCTTGCTGACCTCGCTGGGTCTGCCAGTCGCCACCCCCTTGCCAGGGCCCACCAGCCACTGCTGCTTGTGTGCCCAGGGTCTGCCTGCTGTGGACTCATGCGCTGCCCTGGGTGCTCAGCTCTCTGCTCCGCATCCCTCGCCGGGCCCGACTCCGCCCCTCCTACCGATCTGGAGGAAAGTGTCTATTTTTAAATCCTTGGTTGTCCTACTTCCATACACTTCAATTTTCTGTCAGTTCTGGTTGTTATTTTGTTTCTATATCATTTATTGTCCCTATTTTGTTATTTTTTTGTCCCTATCTTGGTTGTGCGAGGAGGCACAGTGCATCTACCTATGCCTCCATCTTGGCCGGAAGTCCCGGAGACAGAGATTAATTTAACAACAGATTAATTTAATAACACACTGGCTCACTGAAGCCTGATTCATGTAAACATACTGAGTTGGTCAAAAAGTTCGTGTGTTCTTTCCCCCATAATATGCCTCTAGGAGCACTTAGTTGTCTTTAACTTCACTGAAACAATTTTGTTAGATTGTGTTGTGACACAGCTGTCACATCTGTACAGTTGTCATATCAGCACGCATTTAGAAACATCAAAATTGGTGAATTTTTGTGTAACCATTTTAATATTGGAGATTGAAAAAAATACACATTTTGGCATATTATGCTTTATTATTTCAAGAAAGGTAAAACCACAACTGAAACACACATAAAAAATATTTATACAGTGTGTGGAGAAGATGCTGTGACTGATCAAACATGCCAGAAGTGGTGTGCAAAGTTTTGTGCTGGAAATTTCTCGCTGGACAATTCTCCACAATCAGGTATACCAGGTGAAGTTGATAGTGATCAAACTAAGACATTAACTAAGAACAATCAATGTTATACCACACAGGAGATAGCTGACATACTCAAACTGTCCAAATCAATAAAGTATTGATGAAAATGAAAAAAAGGTGTCTTTTTTTATGGGAAAAACTAAACAAACTTTTTGGCCACCCCAATAATAGTTACATAAAAATCTATACCATATCAATTGCTTACCTTTAAACAGGAAAGTTACTCTGATCATTTTATTTTATTCAGACTGAGAATTATAAAATAGTGCTTTAGGCTTACAGAAGATGACAGCATGAACAATTAAAAGAGAGTTTGGTGTCATATTTTTCTCTGGAATGTTTCCCTGTTTTATGATCTGTAGTATATGAATTAGATGACCACAATCCTCAGTGCACTTAATGTGTGCCCTACTTTCACCAGGACCTTCCAAGGCGAGTAAAACAGGCCCAAGATAACAAGACCCCTTCTATGTCTGCATGTTTAGATTTATCAAGAAGATTGTAGAAAAAGCAGTGAAAGTAGAAGCACTATTACTGAACCTGTTTTGACTTTAGCTGGAAGTCAGAAAATACTCCCATGAAATCATATTGGGCTTACTTTGTTAGAATATACACACACAGAGAATTTTTGAAAATAATTATTTACCAACTTATCTGACAATTATGCACAAGTTTTGTCCTTTAATATATTTTATATACTTTTTTAGCAAAGGAAGATTAATAGATCTCAGATTATTAATAGACCTCAGAAGATTAATACACCTTACTTTGTATTAAATCTACACAATGCAACAATTATTTCAGCTTCAAATTATCAACATTTAAGAAGCTAAACATCATATGTTTTCTGTGTTAAAATTTCTCTATTTAAATACCTGATGAGTACATACATTTTATTTAAGTTTAATTGAAATCATATAACATTTTCTTTTTAGGATAAAGGTGACAAGTGGCTGCCTTCCTCTGTAACAGTCTTCCTTACCCCTAAAACAAAGTAACTATTTTCATCATACCCTCCTGGAATCAGCATTTGCTAGATTCATTAGAAGTATACATTAGAAGTATAAGGCTTTCCTCCATGGTTCCTCACTAGCATTACTTTCTTTGTAATACATTATTAGGGTCATATTTTTATTACCATGTATTTAAAAGATAAATTATTCAGGAATTATTCTGAATAACAAAAATGTTCTTCTAGAACCTTAATACCATTCTATCATGTCCTCAGCTGTTTGTAGAATACTTAACTTACCTAACAACATTTCTCCCTTGTGTTATATTGAGTACATTTTACATCTTGTTTCTTAAATTTAAAAAAAAAATGGTTTACTGTAGCACCTCAGAAATTTTAAGTAACCCATTATATTCTACTAATATACTAAAACTCTGAGTTAAAAGTGTGCCTATAAATACTAGAAGCAAAGAGGGGAGAAATCTCTATTATGAACAATCTATGAGTAGACAAACTGAGTTGCTACACACAGAGTAAAGTTATAACCATCTTAAGCTTGGGGTCTGTGTCTCTCTGTCTCCATCTTCAGAGCTTCAGTTCTCCATTCAAATGCCACATGTTATGGTCCTGCTTTGTTTACAAGATCCCTTTGCATTTTAAAGTTTACCATGGCAAGTTTCTGGTAACTTCATACCTTTTGAAAGTACAATACAATGCCAAAAAGGGATGAAGAAAAGTTATTATAGCTCAATGTCTCCATAGCTAGTTCATTCAGTAACCTTTCCTTTTCCCTACACAAAGGGGTATCAACAGAATTCCACCCTTGTGTTGGATTCTGTATGTGGTCAGTATCCATACCCCTCTCAGACGGCTTTGGAGTATGAGGAAAAACATCAGATGATAAATTCCTCTGATTACTTAGCTAGTCACATGCAAAAAAAAAATGAGACACGAGATTAAGGTTTTATAAACTAAATATTACCTGTAAACTTATGTATAATTCATCATGCTTTAAACTATTCACACAACATGGAATGATATGTAAATTTGTACACTTCAAACTTTTATATGATATTCTCCACTGGCTACTCCAAATCCACTCTCTGCCTTTCTCCATGACAGGAAGGCCAAATTACAGGGCTCTGATTCTGGTTGAGTTCCATCAACAGGGGCACCAGCAGGAAGTCAGAAGGGTCAAGAAAGGAGAGGTCTGGCATTTTAATCCACAGCCTCTGTGCCTGTCCCTAAAGGCTGATCTGGCACTAACTGAATTCAACTACAAAAGTCACAGTTCCTGTGGGTGGTTCCCTTTAATGGTGGTTGCCAGGTCAAATGCATGCTTCACCATCCCCTATTAGGGCATCTTAATCCTGGTTCCACCTTTGTAATCAGTGCCTCTAATAAATCTTTTTCAATCACCCATTTAAGGGTACTTCTGTTTCCTGCAGAAAACCTGGTTGTTTTTCCCAACTCACCTCAACCAGAAAATAGCTCTTTTTCATTTGAATTCTACTGACTTTATATTCTATTTGCATTAACATTTATAGTGGAGTTACCTAAATATATTTTTTCATATAACTATGATGTATTTGAGGACAGGAATGTCATACTACTGGTTTGAATCTTATTTAGACTATGGGCATACAACGAATATTTAACAAATAACTCCTGAAATTACTTTATGCTGAAAGGTTGAGTAAGCTGATTTGCATTTAGTTACTGAGACCTCCCTCATGGTAACCAGAACTGAGGGGTTCTTCCTGTCCTGGACAAGCACGAAACACCATGGGCTTGCTAGGAGCATCATCTCCTTCTGTGGGATTTCTGCCTCAGCAGCTCTCTCTGCACACATTTGCTTTGGTCTATAAAGTCAAGTTTCCAGAATAAATACTCTCTACCAACTTGGCCTCAATCAACTGGACTAGGTGCTCCAACAAAAGTAAAAACAGCAGGGTTAGGGATAGATGAGGGACAGCTGTTATCACCCTAAAGCAAATCCCCATGACGTGGAAGTGCCTGTGCTCTTTTCCCAACTTCATGAACCACCTACTGTGAAGCCTAACCACCTTAGGCATGAAGTCTTACCAGTCTTCCTTCATAGCGCTTACGGCTCCAACACATAATGGCCTTAGATTCTGCTGAATGCCATCATCTGGGATATAGTTTTTCTCAACACCTATACCTTGCCCTCAATACTCGCAGGAAAAAGAGGAAGAAGCTTATGTAATACAATGATTAGCAGAGGATACTCAGTAAGCATCCTCAGAAGCTTGGGGTAACATTATCCCCAGAGACTTTTGGAAGGATTACCACTGTATTTCTACTCCCATCTTTCCTTTGAAGTTTTTCCATCATTTCCTCTCCTTTTTCCTAATGAGGGTACACCTGAGGATTTCTCTGGCATTTCCCCCCTGGGGAATAAAGCTCACTGCAGGAAGCCAGTCATAGGCAAGAAAGGGCTTATCTCTCATGTGAGGCTGAGGCTCAGATTCAGAAACACAACATCATGGATTCTCAGAAAAAAAACAATCCTGCCCATCTTCCCAGGAAAAAAGCCAAACAAAGCTCTTCCAGGGATACTGTGCTGGAGAAGTAGCTCAAAGCAGAGTACATGCGAGAGCTAACAAAGTATGATGTCAATCTATCTCAGTTTGCTCCCCTGAAGGCACTTTCTAGGGAATATTTTTATGTTTTAAATTCTTACATTTCCTTGTTTATACTATACACAAACACAGAAGGTACATGTAGTAAAAGCAATTTCAGTCCCTCTTCATAACCATAAAATATGAAACATAGTACTGATGTGCATTAAGGAAATTATCATGCCCATGAACATCTTCTGTTGCCAATACATATGTTATCATGTTTAGATGTACATTTTAAATGGAAAGTTAAATTATTCTAGGGAATAAAATTATCACTAGGAAAATCTACTAAAGGAATTGGAGCAAATTTTTAAATTATCACGTATCAGGCAGCTGATATCAAATAAGTCAGAGTAAATCAAAATAAGATTAAATGTGTAAATAATGTGTTGCTTCAATTCCACTATAGGGTGCAAGTCATTACATGGAAAGGTTTGTATTTAAAATGGAGGACATTCACCAAGAGTATTTTTATTTTTTATTTTCCCTGGTAATTATATGTCATTATTTTATTTCCTTGCCAAATATAATTAAATCTTAGATTTTATCTAACTCACAAACCTGCTTTTGCCTATATATCCATTAAGAAATCTCATGTTTTAATAAAAATTCTATGCTATCAAAAATAATGATTTGCTCTTGTCAAAATTATATCATTAACATTTAAGACACTTTTTATAATCTAATTATAAAACTGGTCAGCGTTATTTCCAATGCACACATTGAAACTTTATTACAAGATTAGTTGAAGTTAAAAATGACAAAAAGTCATTTGAATAAGTCAGAAGCAATAATCTTATTTTACACCAATTCTTTCTAGAGCAGCTTATATTTGTTTTATAAAAATGGTCAAAATCTTTTTGAAACTATTACTCTTTCAAGAGCTTTCTCTTTGATGTCATTAACTTTGGCCTCTTTTCTTATTTTTATTTTTATCTTCAATCTTAAATTAATTCCCAGGGAAGCATGTAGCTTGTTGGCTGGTTGGAGGGATTAAATATAGGGGTTTACAAAGAAAAGCAGCTTTTGATACAATGCTATTACTACATGATCACTTACCCATACATTTTCAGATACAGAGGGTTTTTCATGTTAGACACAAATGTTTGTTTTAAAAACTATTATCGTACAACAAATAAAGTGGGGATTATTTTTGTAGTTTGTATTCATTTTACAAATAATCAGTTAACATGACTGCAGGACAACAAACAATGCTTTTTACTCCTGTGTTATTTGCTGGCAGATTTTTTTTTTTTTTTGCCACAGGTTTCATTGTGATATGCTAATGGGTCCTTTTTATCCACCTAGTCAAAGGATTTCATTGATATTATGCAAATAATGGGATATGCCTGAAATATCCCAATTTAACTTTTATACCTGGCGACTACTGGATTTCTACAATTTGAGCAACTATGTAACATAAAAGACTATTTTGTTTAAGGTAGAAGTGTGTTTTACAAATCACCACCCAATACATTTTTTAGAATAGATTTTAAGAAAGCATTTTAAGCAGATTCTAGGGTAAAGGTTTTAGGGTTTCCCCCAGCCTCGACTGCCTCCTTGCTTGGTAACTGCACCCTGAGTCCTTTGAAGGTATGTATGTATTCCTCTATCCGAGGGTACAGATTTGGGGTTCCTGCCTTTCTGGGGAAAGGTCCATGGGATGGTGTCTTCTGAGCTTTGAGTCTTGATTGATATGTTGCCAGAAAGAGAAAAGGATTCTGCCTTGCTCCTGTAGTACATCCTGAAAAGACTGGCCTATAGGTAGGTAATAAACCTTGCTCTCTGAAAGTACGAGGGATCTCTCCTGATTTTTATCATGAGCCCAGCTTTCTGGCCTGCTGCTGGATTCTGTATGCTTTCTGATGTCCTTACAATAAATTCCATTTCTGCTTTAAATTAACTGTATTCCAATTTTATTGCTTGCATCCAAAGAACTCTAACTGATACAAGTAGCATTTTGTGAGATTATCTCTATGATACAGTAATGAACATCAGGTCCTCTTCCCAGAAATGAATAATTACCTGACCTTGTCTGGTGGTCCTGAGGAATCCTTTGCAGGTAAACTTAAAAAATATCAATAGCCTTAGGAGAATTACTTTTTGTTTTGATGTTGCTATGTCTCCCTAGAACTTAGTAACTGATCAACATAATAATGCTACATTTGTCCATTAATATAAAAAACCTCCTAATTTATGACCTATAATCACAATAATATTTGTAGAAACCCAAAGTGACCCAATTTCACAGACTCATTCCCACAATAAAATGATCGGTAAGACACATTAAGAGTCTAGATAAAAACAGTTCTAAAAACCCTGAATAATACTTTTTCCTTCTCTACTATGTTTACTCTAATCTTTAGGAATCTCTAACACCCTTCGAAGCATCAAGCTATGATGATCATACTACAGCTAAAATTTCTGCCCATAAATTTCTTGAAATCAAATGAAATTAGCCATCCCTACTAACATAAGATGTTTGCCAGGCCACTGAATAATAGTGCAGGCTTGGACTTGTCTAGCAGGGTTCAGAAGGAGCCAGGGATGCTTGGAGGCATTCTGGGATATCCCTCATGGTTGATGGAATTCTAAAAATGTATCACTCCTGTAATTATGTTCATTATTATGCTTATCATTATATATAAAATTATGATTATGATAGAATAATTTTGCCACATTGTTATATGGCAGAGTTGACCTTAAGAATGGGGCATTCTAATTTCTGGATCCAGTATCTCTTGAGCTCTCAAAAGTAGAGAGCAGTTTCAGGCTGGTCGCAAAAGGGGAAGTCAGGGAAATTTGACTGAATGAGCCATTGCTGGCCCTGAAGATGGAGAGGCCAGAAGAAGGAATGCAGATAGCCTACAAGCAGCTCCGTGGGACCCCCTGCTGAACACCAGCAAGGATATGGGGAACTCAGAGGATAGCCACAAACAACTGGGTTCTGCCAGCAACCAAAATGAGCCTGGAAGTGAATTCTTCCCCGGAAGCTTCCATATAAGTGCTCAGCCAAGGCACACCTTGATTTTGGCCTTGTGATTTCATTCCTGAGCATAAGAAGTCAGTCCTGCCTTCTAATTTACAGAACTCTGAGTGTTGTCTTAATCTGCTAAATCTGTGGTGACCAGTTAGGCAACAATAAAAAGCAAATATATCCCTCAGTCAAGAAACTTAGCTAAAATTATTTCTCACACCAAGAAATCTATGTCTCTTCCCATGGAAAAGAGGGTGTCTTTCGGACATTATTATCCAAGTTCCATTACCAACCTCACCTGCCCAAAAGGATCTTCTTAGTTGTCATGAAGGGGAAGAAAGATGAAAGGAAAGGACAGAAACAATTAATGAAGATTCAGTGCCAGGGATGTCACCAGGGTTTCCATTTAACATGCTGACAATCCTGGTGGCAAAGAGTGCACCCTCATTTCACAGAAGGAAAAATTAATCCCACAGACATTAGGTCATATAGTAGCTCAAAGTTACAAGCAGTAGGCAAAAGCAAATGAGGAACAAGCAGTTGTCTAAACTGGGCTTTTACTGTCAATTATTCCAAATTACACATAGCCAAAAAGTCCTGCACAGGCACTAAGCCCCAAGGATGCTAAAGAAATCCAGAGTAGGCTTGAGTGCCAGGGCATACTGGCCATGGAATTCACACCTCACAATGCCTGAAACAGGAGAAAAAGGTAGTTTGCAGTGCCATTTAAATGAAAGATCCTAAACCACTTCCCCAAAGCCCCTTAAGTAAGTTATGTGTGAATTTTAAAAATTTGTGATTTCTTATCCATAAATAAATGTATAATTGTAAGCTACATTTTAAGACTAATTTGAAGAGATCTATATTTCAGTTACCCTGCAATTACACCACAATGGGTCTTGTTGTTTTGGCATCTCTCACAGCTGTTGCAATGCTTTCTACCAAGTGCAAACCAAGTGGACACTGTGCCAATCATGCAACAATTGGCCGTTAATCCTGAGAAGGCTAGAATAAATCAGGCATAGACTAATACAAGTCAGGGAACAGAACTAGTGAAATTTAAGGCTATTCTTTTTTAATATACTTTTTCCAAGAACATTTATAATCTTAATGGCATAGAACCCATAGTCAAATGATTCTAGATAAAATTGCCAGTTAGTATGTTTTTAAATGCTAGTTTCTCAATCATGATGTTTCATATACCTTATCAGGCATTCTCTCAAAATAGCACTAGCTGAGACACCCTCCAGCCAGACTATTTAAATACACATGAGCCAGAATAAGGTTAAAATCTAGCCTGGGACTCAAGAATCTGACCAACTGAATTGGAACCCCATCTCTGCCACTTATGAACCACCTGGCCTGGAGAACCATACATAATCGCAGCTTCCTCTTCTGGACAACGCAGATCATCATACTAGTAACCACCTGGAGTGGTAGAGATGAAAAGAATGAACACACATAATGCATTCCCATAATACTAACTAAGTGCCAGGCACAGTTATAAGTGCCAGTTCTAACAAATGTTTTGCTCCGTTATATTCACAAACTCTTCTGCACATCCATTATCAATGCATGTGGAACAAGCAAGGGAGATTTCTGAGAGCTTCTCTTCCAGCTCTCACATCCCTACACATTTGCCCAATTAAACCACAAATATACTCATCTCCAGCCACCGGTATGAAAGGACCACTTTTTTAGTACATAAATGAAAATTTTAAGATACTGTAAAATAAATGTGAAATCTTCCGAGTTGTTATTAAGGGAAAAGTAGCAGTAATCAAGAATCAAGTAGGTAACTTGGCTAGTAATGTGGCTGCAACTATCTAGCAGGCAGTGCAAATTAGCAACATTTTGGTAGTTAAAACAGCAGAATGCAAATAAGGATTCTTAGGAATGTAACAGTATTTTAATTTCAAAACACAGGGAGTGAGAAAGTAGTGGGCAGAGATATGCATCAACAAACTTGATGCTAAAAACAAAATTATAAGGAGATAACAATGGCATATGCCAGTGGGTTCCACGTGCCCATTAACCAACAATTACAAATTTGCTCATCAAGAGAAACTGCTTTTAGCAAAGTCCTATAAATGTGGGCTTTATAGGCAGACAGACCTTCTACTTTCTAGCTATGCTTAATCTTGGCCAGCTACTTTAAACATACTAAATCTCAATTTCTTAAATAACAGAAAGGATAATATGAGTACCTCCTCATACTTATCTGAGGATTAAATGAGGTGACGTACAACAGTTGATAAGAAAAGCTCTTTAAGTTCCTCCATTATTATTATTCAGACCATTCCGAGATTCATATTAAAAAAAAAACCTATGTCACAAAAGTGGGAAGAATAAAAAAAAACCCTCAAGCTAAATTACTTTTTCTACATTATAACTTCAAAAAAGTTAAGGGGTTTCTAAAGCACAGTGTCCAACCACTGCTCTGAGCTCAAAGATGACCTCTGCACTCCGCCCACACACATTCCCACTTGACTCCACCAAACCTCCCATGGTGGATTCCAGGATCCAAACATGCCTGCCTGCATCCAGCAGACAACAGGGGAAACAGTTAGCTCCCAGGGGCCAGGCAGATTCCATATGGACTGAGACAGTCACCCAAGGCAGACTAGAAATGAAGGGTGGCTATTTTTAGGGGGTGGCAGATGAAAGAGTGATACCCAGCATAGCTCTCAGTGAGAGGAGGTTATGGTGAGTGTAGGGTATGAGGACCAAAGAGAATGATACATGTCCTTATTTTCAGATAGTACTTACACTATAAAGTTGTAAAAGAAATGGTATCTTCAGTATTCCCTATGCAAGCAAACATGGAAATTCCCCAGGTAAAGCAGTACGGAAACATCTGCCCCATACATTAGTCCCTTGTCTATGCACATTTGGACAAAGTACACAACAGTTCTAACACATGGGAACATTTTTCCTACCTATACTTGAAAATGTCCTCTCTCACAAGCATGAGGTTCAGTAACACAATTCACTACCAGACAACAATGTATTTTTATTTTGCACTGCAACATTTTGAGCGTCAGTCAATAGAGTTTCCACAATATGCAAAGACCCATGCAAGCGGAAGCCTGCCACCATCAATACAGCACATTGCTGTAAGCAAGCTGCTATGTATATAGCTGCCTTTGGCTTAAGGGATAGAAATGCCACTGTCATGGCACAGAATCACACACGGCTGTAGTACACCACTGCTCATTAATGTGCCTGTGTCCATTACATTTGCTCCATTTGGAGTTGAAATATTTAGAATTTATACTTTCCACTGAATTATACTTGAAGAATGGGTAAAAAAAGTCTAGCCCCAAGGTTAACAATTAACTTAAAAATTACATGACAAATTAATGGATCACAGTCTTCCATATTGTTGTGTTTTTTAATCAAAGATTTTATTTCTTCAGAGCAGCTTTAGGTTTACAGTAAAATGACAACAAGGTATAGAGGTTCCCATATATTTCCTGCCCTCACCCATTCCTAGCCTGGCACACTGTCAACATCCCCCACCAGAGTGGTGCATGTGTCACAACTGAGGAGCCTACACTGACACACCGTCATCACCCAGAGTCCACAGTTTACATTAGGGTTCAATCCTGATGTTGTACATTCTATGGGTTTGAACAAAAGTACAATAACATGTACCCATCATTATATCATACAGAATAGTTTCACTGCCCTAAAATGTCTCTGTGCTCTGCCTATTCATCCCTTCCTCCCTCCACCACTGGAAACCACTACAATTATTTCACTGACTTCATAGTTTTGCCTTTACCAAAATGTCATGTAGTTGAAGTCATACAGTATGTAGCTTTTTCATATTGACTTCTTTCATTAAGTAATATAAATTTAAGTTTCCTCTATGTCTCTTCATGTCATGAAAACTCATTTATTTTAAGCTCTGAGTAACAGCCCCATGTCTGGATGGCAGAGTACCAGAGTCTATCCTGTCACCTACTATTCACCTACTGAAGACATGATATCTTGGTTGCTTTCAAGTTTTGGCAAGTATGAGTAAAGCTGCTATAAATATACATGTATAGATTTTTGATTGAATATAAGTTTTCTGCTCCTTTGAGTACATACAAAGGAGCATTACTACTAGATCATATGGTAAGAGTATCTTTAGGGTTGTAAGAAATCACACGATTTTACTTTCCCGTCACCAATCAATGAGAGTTGCTGCTGCTCCACATCTTCACCAGCAGTTGGTGTTGTCCGTGTTTTGGATTTTGACCATTCTAACAGGTGTGCAGTGGCACTTCACAGTTTGTTTTTAATGTGCATTTCCCCCATGACAATATGATGTCAAGAGTCTTTTCATATGCTTATTTGTCTTCTCTGTATCTTCTCTGGTGAAATATCTATTAAGGTCTTTGGCCCTTTCACATTACTTTTAGGCACACAAAATCTCCTAAACAGTATAATTCACTATAAAGCTCTGAATGCTAAAATTTTACACAGAGACCTCTGAGAAAATTAAAATAGTCATAATTATGAACCCTGATCTGAAAGTTCCTTATTAGCCATACTTAGAAATCACACCTGGAAGTATACAAAAATACCTTATGTATGAAACAAGTAACAGAAAATAGCATAGAAAGATGAAATCAATTTTTAAAAAATTTGAACAGTATATATTCCTAACTGTCTGAATTTTACTGTGTGAATACCATCAGTCAGCAAATGCTACATATATTGGGGGTGCTAACGGCAACAAATACATGACAAAATACATACTCAAAAGTAAAGGGCAAAAGTAAAAGTAACCTCATTTTTTTACCTAAAGGATTGGAAAAATTTTGAACTTTGAGCATCCACTGCTGCAAAGGTCTGAGGAAACAGGCATGTCATGTACTGCCACAGGGAGGATGAGCTGTATGTCCTTTGGGGAAAGTATCTGGGGATGACAATTAAAATTTAAAATGCACGTACCCTTTGATTCAGCAATCCTGCTCTCAGGAGTCTGTTCCTCCGGAGGGAAAAGGCATCGGCATTTATGGGTTGATACATACAAATAATTTTTGTTTAAAAAGTATTCATAATAGTAAAAAAATGAGAATAGCCTGGAAGTACTATGGGGGACCTGGCTGAATAACTTATGGCATACCCAGCTATAAAATATTACTCTGCAATTAAAAAAATGAAGGAGATCATAATTATCGGGTATGACATAATACCATATCTGTAAAATAAAATGAGAGGTGGACTTTATGTATAGGTACATATATATATACTATTGCATAAGCTTAGAAAATATGTAGAAGACATAAACCTCAAGAAGGCTAGGTTAAAAAAAAAGAAATCTTAACACTTCTAACAGCAAGCTTAAGTTATTTTTGTAATAAAAATAAGGAGAACAGTTGAAAGCTATAGGATAAAGTTTAGATTGACTTACTATATTACACGTGAGTATACACAGACATAATTTTTAGTTAAATATCATTAACTGCTGCCTGTAAAAATATGGTCAATTTGACATTCTTTTTAAATATCTACTTGATATTCACTGTTCCTCAAACTCAGGTTGTACTCCTGGTCATATCTTCTTAGTTTCTTCACTTAGTATCACAGCATCCTATCAGCAAGCCTATTACCACCATCAAATTACCCCAGGCCCCAGAGCTGAAGGTGGCAGGGCAGAGGCTTGAAGGACGGAGTAAATTGCGGGAGTTGATGGCGGGGGGTTTCCACGGGCCATGCAGACAGACTGGAATCCCCCCAGCTCATTAGCTTTCTTGAGTCATTGTTGAGTCCACTTCAGCAGGACCTGACAGACAGTATAATCACATTAGCTGGTCTAGAACTGCACACGCTCAGTGGTTCTTTGAAGGACCATGTCCAGTAAAGCATGCACCATGCTTGTGCCCCAAAGTTGCTTCTCTTAGTGCTTCCCACTTTCAGGTCTCATACACAGAATTACATCGCTGAATGCACTCAAATCTCTTAAGTAGGATAACCATACATTTTCACATACTTTATTATCCAACCAGGGAAAATTTTCAGAATGAAAGAGGATGCTGCTAAATACTAGGCTGTGGAAAAAGGTGTATGCCAAGACTATCCCAATGAAACAGATATAGAGTGACCCTATCCATGAGCATTGAGCCACGACTGGCTAACCACCCCCTTTCCTCACGGTGGCCTCTTGTCAGGAATGAGTGTCTTCCTTTATCCACTATAATCACTACCTGCTTTCTAAAGGACAATGCCTTCAGTCATTCTACATGTAGACACCACAGGTACCACATCCTCCCTAGGGCATCTCACAAATACATCTGAGTACTTCTGCTCCTTCATTTACTCCTTCAGCTCCTAAGCAAGTGCCTGCCATACACTCAGGTGCCAGGGATACAATAGCAAGGAGCAGAGAGACCCTTTGTGGAGGTCACATTCTGCTTGGGGTGAACAGAAAACAAATAAATAAACAGATAGATGTGTAACAGGTTGAGTGATGTGTCCCACTGAGAAAAATAAGACAGGTTAGGGACATAGGAAGTGTGAGGTGAAGCATTCAGAGATCTAGGAGTAAGAAGCAGGGTGTTTGGGGCAGGAGAAATGGCAGGAAAGGACTCCAAGGGGAGAACATGACGCTCAAGGAGTGAGCACACAGGAAGCAGTGGGCCTGATCATCCGGGGGTGCACTTGGGGTTTACTTCTAGAAATGGGCTAAGTGACACGTGCCAACAACTCTGCCACAGCAGGAACCAAGAGGCCTCTGTCGTAACGGAATTAATGTCTAAGGGGCATAGTAAGATATTAATCAACCAGGGAAATAAAGGCCTTCTTGGGAAGACAGCTCTCATCAACTCGCTTTGAAACTGCGGTCCGTCTGCTTCTCTTGCTAAAGATAAGAGTGAAAAAAAACAAGTTCTGGTGGATTGCCAGCCCTACATGCAGGTATTGAAACTTACTGTTTGGCTATAGCTGCTGAAACATACAACTGTTAAACCAGTTATCACTCATCATTTTTAGCTGCAAATATCCAATATTACCACTGAAAAAGTAAAGTAGTTCCCTTACACAATTCATTTAGTAATTTCCAAACAGTTCTAAAAGCTCATGTTCAGAGAAGCGTCTGGTGGGTTTTTATAAATTATAAGGAATGTGTAATCATTGGCTGCCTCAAAGCAACTCTAGAACGAACTATAGGTTTTACACAACTGCTTTATCAGATTGGAAACAATATGATCTTAAGAGGAAGAGAAGGGCATTTGGAATGAATAGGCTTTTAGGTGTAGTCTGCCTAGAAAGTGTTGTTTATAATAAAATTAAGAGAAAATGTCACTCTTTAAATCCCAAATTAAATTCCCAAATAATTTATATGACTGGCCCTAGGCATGGCTTATCAGTGACTTCATAGGCAAACCGTGCAAATCACAGAAAATTAGTATTAAAGGCTTATACGTGTCTCTCAAAGAACTAAAAAAGTACTTTTTAAAAGTATTTTCATAGTCTCAGGACTTAACAAAAATCATCTCTTTTACACTGTTCTAGCTTTTAAATAATCTGCCACATTCAAATCAGTAAATTGACTGTCAGTAAGATCTGCACAGTAAAATTAGATTTCAGTGGTCTCTTAACACTAATCCTTCACATACTCTATGTTAGAATAATCATCTTTCTGCTGATGGAAAACCTTCCCAGATGATACATCAACCAACCGTTTTGGGACATGAAATTTTAGTGAGGCGGGGATGATAGTTTAGTTATAAAAATAAATAATACTGATTTTGGCTACATATTAATCCTTTACAGTTGACCTTTGTAAGCTAGATACAGTGTAAGCCAGGCTCAAGGACAAGGATGAGGTAGGAAGTTCAAGCTCAGTAAAGCATTAGAAACAGGGAACTACTTCACCACAGTTGAAAGTGATCAGCAGTCACCAAACTTCTTCCTTAACATCAGGTCTCCAAGTCGACCAAGAGGTTATCATTCTATTCACCTGTCACTGAAGAAGCTAATCAGGTAACTAAAGAATTTTTCCAACAATTGCAACACTAATTTTTGTTTGTTAATAGACAAGAATGCTATGGAAATACTGAAAAAGTCAAGAAAAATGTCTGCCACACTGCGCTTATAAAATCTTAGAATATACTTCTTGGGAACAAGAGCCAAGTCTGAATTATGCCTTTATTCCTTGATGCCTAGCACAGTGCCACATGAATAGCAATTTCACATTAAAAATATGTTGAATGAAATAGTAAACAATACTTCCCCCCTCAACTGCCAAGTTTCACATACCACTGACTAATCTGCAAAGGTTAGTGTGTGAACAAGGGTCAAACGCAGGGTAAGTGGTGCCAGTAACTCTTCACCAAGTAAAAAGAGGGTGAGGAAACAGTTCTGAAAACTTGTCTGAGCAGTCAGTGTTCATCCCATCCTCAGTGATGGAATAAAAGGAACTTCTGACATCCAGAGATGACTTACACTGGACATTTAGGATTTAATTTTTATGTACATTTTTGTTCTCTCAACAGGCTCTTCCTGAATTTAAGCCCCAGTGTTCTTCCAGAGTGCCCTCTGGGTGAGGGCCCTCACACACTGTTCAGTTTCCCCGTAAAACGTCACAGTGCACTCAGCACTGATTTCAGCTTCAGCAAGTTACATGAGATGATTTAAAACACAAAGTATCTGCACAACTGAAATGGAGTTATTAAAACACTAAAAGAAGCAAGGCCCTAACCTATAATACAAACCTCTAATCCAAGGACCTCACCAATAACACCCAAAAAGAAGAAACTTCTACATCCAGTATTTACAAAGTGAAATTATTTTATTAAAACTGATTTAGTTTATATTTTCCTCCAAGTTGATTAAATTGTATTTCAAAATGCAAATTGAGCATGCACATTGTTTCAACCCTCAATGATAACCATGCCAACACACAACTCCCCTTACTGCAAACCCGCACCAGATCTGGAACAAATGCATCACTTTAGGGCAGCAATTTTCAGCTGGTGAGTGCTACAAGAGGCACACCAGTGTGCCACAAGAATTTTTAAAACATTCATTACCTGACTATTAGTCAGGGGCACTGACCTCTTTTCTCTCAAACTGTCATATAAAAAATGGCAACAGCCAACAGAAAAATAGCCATCCAGTGTGAATGAGTCAAAATTGTACCTATTTTTGTCAGATCAGCAAAAAAATATGTATTTTTGGAGTGCCGCAGAATTTTAGTAATTAGTTTATGTGTGCCATGAGATGAAAAAAGGTTGAAAATTGCTGTTGTAGGGAGACAGCTAAGGCCTTTAGCACTTCCTACTTGTGTTTGTAACTACTGAGACTAAGAGTCATCTCTTTTCCACTTAACTAATCAAAATAACCATGTTTGGCTTCATCTCTCCATCTCCACAAAAAAACAGAATGAAGAGTCTACCCAGCAGATATAGACAGAATTTAATCTAATGCATTACTTTTATTTACTTATTTCACTTCTACCAGTGTCTGATTCTCTATGATGTGTACAAGAACCTCACAAGTAACTAACTTCTCTACTCTTGCTGGAAAACTTCATATCCCCCTCATCTATACTTAGTAAGGAAAAGAACTGCCTCTACAAAATTAGGATCTCAAACTTCAGCCCCCTCAACATGGCCCAGCCTTCCTTTTGTTTCCTCCTTAGTGTTCTCTCTCCTTCTCCGTGAAGAGTGCCACACATTTGCTCCTCTCTTCTCTGTGCCTTCCCATCTTCCTCCCCAGCTCCCACACACTTTCCCACCTCCCGCCCCTGCACCAGAGAAACAGAAGCCACAGCAAGGAACCCTTCAGCTCCCATCTTTAAATGTATGCCTTTCTCTGAAAGTGCTTCTACCATGTCCTCCAGCTTGGGATGACCCCTCTACCTGTGTTTGGCATCAAATTCCTTCCCATCTTCTTGGGATTTTGTTTCGACTTTTCTGTGATGCATGATACACTTGAGACAGAAAGTCACTATCATTTTAGTGAAGCCATTTAATTTCCATAGGCCTGACCACCTGAGAAATCCATATCCATCTCCAACTTTGAGCACTGTGTACACTCTCAACATCTTCTCTCCTTTGGTCCCAAGATAACATTTGGCAGGTATTCCTTACAGTTTGTGGTTTGAGGATATAGCTATTTAACAGAAGACAGCATTTTCTTCTTTGTTTTTCATTCTTTTTATTCCTTTTGGGGGCTTCAGGGCAGAAAAACTGAATGAAAATGCCTTTACTCCACCATTTTAAATAGGTCTTTGTTTAATTTTTGAATAGTTTAAACTAAGGCCAATAAACATTGTTTTTCTGAAAAAACCAAATACTAACTATCCCACAAGTCTTACTAAGTTGATTAAACTATGAGAAAAATGTCTTATCCTTCAAGTTACCATTCTGAATATACCTGAAAACTGGACTCATTTATAAAAGAGAAATTTTGTCTATGTTTCACTGATGCCTTGTGTAAAAATCTTAAATATGCATTTTGCTTTCTACTTATTAACAATCCCCATAAGGAAATGGTTTGCCCATTTCAGTAACCATGTAGTCCAACACTCGTTGAGCTTGTGAACTGCCATTTAAAAAACAGGTTCTTAAAAGACATACCTGAAAAAAATTATAATTCTTACCAATGCCAAGGATTAATTTTCATTTAACTTAGTCCTGAATAAATTCAGGTTGAGTGCTTTAAAGAGGGAGGTTTATCCCTGAGAAATTACATTCAAAAACTAACAATATTTATTATAGCTGACCACCTTCCTCTCTTAACCTTGCTAAGTATGAATGAAGCTTTTATAAACTCTACTTCTTGTGTACCAGCCACAGAAGAGGTTACTATATAAAATTCTAATCTTGTCTCCATTTATGTTTTTTATTGTTGTTCAAGTACAGTTGTCTCCATTTTTCCCTCTCCACTCTCCATTTATGTTTTAAGTGTTTCATTTGCTTATTTCCTTTTCAAATCAAGAAAAAAAAGAATTAAAACTGAGGCATGTATATGAGCTTTTAAAAGCCTTGGCCAGTGTAGCTCAGTTCTTTGAGCATGGTCCCATCACCCAAGGGTCATGGGTTCGATTCCTAGTTAGTGCACATGGCTAGGTTGTAGGTTCAGTCCCCAGTTGGGGTGCATGTGAAAGGCAACTGATTGATGTTTCTGTCCCCCTCTCTCTCCCTCCCTTTCCCTTCTCTAAAGTCAATGAGTATGTCCCTTGGTAAGGATAAAAAAAAATGATAAAAGACTTTTAAAAAATCTAGCTTCTCTTCCACCCCCACATCTCATGCCCCTCTCCCCACCTCAGCTATTACAGCGTCAAATGCAAACCAAGACCAACTGTGATGGCCAATTACTCATCTCTGTGACTTACAAATGACAAATGATCACTGACTTTCTGCAATTCCATTTACTTTATTTTGAGAGAATATTTTAGAAGTGATCGTTGTTTTATATCCCATATTATTATATGTTCCTTAACACAACAAATAAAAACACTCCTCTATTTCATAATGAACTTCCTTCATTAAAAAACAGTTGTCTGGGAATAAAACAAATACAAATTTTAGTTAGGTTAAATTATATATTTTTTCTGAGAGTGGCAAAATGAACTGCTAGACTGTCAGCCCTCCAGAGCTGCAGGCAGTAGTCAGGAGGGAGGAGGAGAGGAGAGGAGAGGCAGGGCAAAGCCTCTCTCAGGACCACAGCACACTGTCCTGCTAACACAGGCTAGGCAGGAAATGCAACCTGACAAGTCGTCAGAGACTGGAGCAATATTCCATCAAGCATTTTTAAATTCAGTTCCACACAAGTCAACTCAGTTTGGCCCCGAGATTTTGCCAGGCATTTAACTAGTGTGTATATAATTACTTGTCTCTCTGAATTGGGATGGGGGACGTGGAAAACATCACAAGGGACGGCAAAGTGTTTACAGAAGAGAATGAACTAAAAGACCTGATGTTAAAGAGAGCTGAGCCTGGGGGATTTATTCCATCATAAAAAAGTTTAATTTTACTGTAACATCTTTAAGCAACATTTTTGCTTGTTTGTTTTAAATCCAAAGGTTGTTACCTTTGTTTTGCTTGGGAGTTTAGGAGCAAAAATGTAATGCTACTGATTTCTGAGTTAAAGAGCTACCGTCTTCATCTTATTAATCACTTCCAGTCATCTTTCATAATCAATCAAGTTACCTGCCACATCACAAACATCCTTAGAATATTCAGAATTTATTTGAGGTGGTCAGTAGTTAAAATTCCTTGGAAGAGGTCCAAGATATATAACTACTTTGTATGAACCTTAGCTAAGTTCTGAAAAAAATAATATTGTGATATACATAAGAACAACAGTACATAAATTCTTAAGCCAGACTAAGTCTCATGTAGCAAAAGCATCAATGTATTAAACATCCAAACCAGTAGAGAATTTTTATGTTTAATTGAAGCAAACTGGCAACAACTGCTGGGAAGCAAAATCTCAAAGGACTGAAAAGATGCTCCAGAACATGGCGGTTTTGCAGCTTATTTTATACATTAGATTAAAATCAAAGGAGGAAACATAGGAGGGTTACATGAAATCCACTGGTGGTAGGTTAAGGGGGCAGGAGAAAGCAAAGGGGGAAATGTCTGGGACTGGATAAGAAGTAAAACAGAGAGACACACACTTCTCTTACATTGGCAGGTACAGGATAGTTAATATTTAAAGTACACAGAGATATTATTTGAGGGAGCAAGATAACAACGAGGGGTTCTGTGGCCTAGGGGTCTGGGGCAATGGCCATGCCCTGAGGGGGCTGGAAAAAGAGATTACTCTGACATTTCAAAGGTATGCATGGTGTCAGGTGGGTACGAGATTTATCAGGATGATGACTTAGTTAGTTATATGATGTCTAGTCACTAGGGTGTACACCTGAAACTAATATAATATTGTATGTCAACTGCACTTGAAAAATAAAAAAAATATTTAAAGTAAAAAACAAATAAATAAAAATGGTTTGGGGAAAAAAGTTAGGTTAGGTACAAAAAGACAACAGACAGGCTCACTTAAAGACTGACCTTTGTCAAGAAAGCTACAGGCCTACAATGTAACTACTCATCATGTCCTGCTTTTAGTTACGCATTTTTTGTTCAGACCATCCTATGTGATTGCTTTAGGTCTCTGAGTTGGAAAGGCCCACCATGCAGGTCTCCATCAGTTTCTCAGGTTTAGTGTGTGGCCCCTTTTTCATCCACAATGGAAACTTTATCAGACTGCTACATGAATGTTTATATAGATCCCAGTTCTTTTCTTCTATTAGATATAACTTTGCTACTTGATTCACCAATTATTATGAGAAAATATTATTGTCATCACTAATAACTATGTTCATGATCATCTTAGAGTAATACACATTTTCTTTCTGTGTTCCATAGTCTGACTTTATAACATCGAGCATGCTACAACATAATTTGTAGATTAAAAAATATACTTTGAATCAAAGTAAACTTTATCAAAAAGGGAAGGAGAAAGGGAAGGAGGGAGGGAGAAAACCTATACACAGTAAGCTTTTTTATCATATCACCAACTTTTTATAAATTAACTGCACTGTCTAGTGCAGTAGCCACCAGACACATATGGTTACTGAGCCACTGAAAGGTGGCTATTCCAAATTGAGACATAAGTGTAAAATACATAATAAATTTTGAAGGCATAGTTTTTAAAAAAAGAATGTAAAATATCTCAATAGATTTTATATTGATAACAGGTTGAAATGATACTATTTTAGATATTTAGGTTAAATAGAATACATTAAAATATGTAATTAAATTATATTAAAATGTTTTGCTTTTAAAATGTGGCTACTTGAAAATGTTAAATTACAATTATGGCTCACATTATATTTCTATTGGACAGTGTGGTGTTATAGACTAATGTTGATGGGGTCTATGAGGCAATTCTGCCAACGATTAGAGTAAACAAAGATACAAGACAGCATGCATTCTCTCCCTAACTCCCTCCTGTGAGTGTGGCCGTGAGAGGAAACAGCAAAGCGTTCCATCAGGAAGGTTGTTGAAACAAAAGATTCAGCTCATTGCATTTAGCCTTATCTCTGACACTTAACTCTTTCAAAAATCTCTTCTACTTCACTGCTTCTCCCTATGAAAAGTTTCCAAGCAAACCATGACCTGGTCTCTCAAGAAGCAATCATACACTTAGATCAGTTAAGCTGTGGCAATCACCACTGCTCTAGAAGTTCTGAGATCCAAACAGGTATGTGAATAGACAGGTACCTGTAGGAATTCATGAAACTCTCTCAGGTTAAGCACACAGCAGGACTTCAACACAAATCAGGCTGCCCACATGTGTGTACTCCCTGTTAGCACTACCACCAGACAGAGGAATGGTCACCATTAAGGGGTTGGAGAATGGTTTGTTGAATTCTAGCCCTAAACCTACTAAAGCTCTCCACTGTTTCAATTGCTTCCCATCTTCCTGCCCTTGCTTCCCTGGGTTTCTATAATAATTGGAAACTCATGTTGGTCACTGAACATTCACAGCATGGCACATGGACAATCTCTAACATACCTTGAGAGAAGCAGACATAGCATTTTCTTGGAACAGTTTCAGGATACACAGACATTCATTCATACATTCACCAAATATTTACAGAGCTCCTACTATGTGCCAGGTGTTGTTATAAGGTATTTGGCACACATTGTTGAACCAAAAACACAGAAAAAAAGAAGATCCCCTGTTCAAGCAGGTAGACAGACAAAAAACAAGGAACATAACAGAAAGGTGAATTACACAGTGTTCTCAAAGGTGGCAAGTGCTGAGCAAAGAAAAGCAAAGCCAGAAAAGGGAAGGGAAGGCCTGAGACTGAAGGTGCACAGAGCAAGTAGTTATATGGGGCACCCAGTAGAGCCTCACTGAGAGGGTGGGGAGACCTTCTGGAATGAGGAAGTGGGCAGACCAGCATCCTGCAGCGGGGCTGGGGCAGCAAGGGCCTAAGTGAGGAGTATGGCTGGATGAGGGGTAAACTAACAAGAGGACATAGCGGTAACAGGGCCAGACCAGGCAGGACTCAAGGCCATTGTGAGGACTTCAGTTTTCACTCTGAGATGAGAACCTGCTGAAAGATTTTAAGCAGAGGAATGATTTGCTCTGACATCTGCTTTGAAAGAATTACCCTGCCTCTCATTGCAGACACTGGAGGGGTCAAGGGTAGAAGCAGGAACTATTTAACTAAAATGTGTTAAAAACTGTTGTAATTGAAAGCAAAACAACAACAATGAAATTTAAAAAGAATAGGAATCGAGGTTTCTGATCTGGAGTGAGGGAGAAGTTACCAGCAGTGAAGTGGGAGAAGAGGGAAAGCACACGTTGCCAGGACACGAAAAGGTGTCTTTCTGACTGTTCACTCAAGGCCAGGTGTGGGGTTCAGCGTCTGCACACAAACCTGCGGTGAGCTCCTCACTGCTCTTGTCCTTTGACAAAGGACCGCTTTCATGAGAGTTTGGCTTTCCTTTTCACGTGAAAGAAATGCTTTCTCTAAAAGCAAACAAATTACAACAACAGAAAGAGAGAGAAATGACAAAATTGACCCTGGGAATTCCAACCTGATTCAACATATTGTGTGGTTTGCCTTTAGGTTGCCTCTGAGTGGGAAAATGTGAGCATGTAAAGGAAAAAAACTAACAGAATAAATAAACATTAATACAGAACTAATTTTCTTAGTTCTCATTTCACTGAATAATTATACCTCTGGGCTACCATGAATAATTTATTAAGTAGCATCCAGTTTATATGTAGTCCCGCAACTTTTGCCCTCATTATGCAATTATTTGAAATCATTCCAGGGCAAACCACGGCTTAAAACGGACTTCCATGCAAACGTCTTTCCTATTAGTCTGTGGATAGTTAACCAAATGTCTCTCAGGTTAAGAGCTATTGAAAATGCTACGTAAAAATCTGCCTGAAATATGTTCGGTGATTCATTAAAGTTCTAAAATGCCAAAATTCCTTTTATTTTTAGATTATACATATTGATCCTTAACTCGAGCTTTTAAGGCATATAAAACCATATATTTGCTTCTTGATTTCTTCACAGTTATCAGAAGTGGTCTATACTTCAACTAGAATCATTGTTACAATATTATCCTCTTAAAACAATTCAGTTTTGGTGGTTTGGGACTAAAGGCCATAGAAGAGTTCCACTTCACATTAAGATTGTCTTCAGTTTTAGTTGTTATAGTAAACCAATACACAAAGCAGCACCAATCCACTAATCCTAAGAGGTGACCTGTTTTGGTAAGTCTCACATGGAGAACCCTGATTGCACAGAATAAGTGGTCCTCCTCATTTTTCTTGCTGTTTCATGTTCTCTGTTACATTGCAGATCATTATAAAATGGCAATCTAAACACTACAACTATTAATTATGCTTGTGATTAATTTGAAATATTTGACAACATGTAAATGGTATGGTGAGAGACAATACATAATCTTAGTGAATCCTAACACCTGAAACTCTTTGGCATCATTATCAGTCAAGTAACTGTTCTTAATTTCCTCTCAGCTGAGCATATTAATAAGTTGGTCCCTAGTATTATTTACTGAAAATGTCTTCAATATGAAGTAATTAATGTGCACTTGAACTATGTATGGCCTAGCACTGCAAACCAGGTTCCCCTATCAGGCCAATCCTAAAATAAAACCGTTAGTCCCTGCATTTGGCTTCCCTTTAATACGTTCCTATCTACCCTGCCCAACACCCCACCCCCCTCAAAATGTCTGCTGATTGCCTTGAAACCCTGAAATATAGTAAGATTTATAAGCCTTTTGTGTACTGCTATGCAAATTGTTTATATTGGAAATAGTGGGGAAGTTTGATTGGGGGGATAAATAAAATAAGCATTCTTCGCAACACCAGAGTCCTCATCTGAAGGCTGTGTTCCTGAGAAATGGGTCTGAGGCATGGTGAGACCAGGATCAAACGACCTGGTGGGTTTCAGAAGACTCAGCCTACAACTACAGGGAGTAGAATTAGATCTGTATGATGGCCTGAGTATTGGCACAAACTGTTGTGAAGATCCTTTGGTCACTGGAGCCCTTCCCTTCATTAAACTAAAATAGAACTGATATCCAAAGCATAAGGCTGCCCAGTGTCTATCCTAGCCAAAGCACCCTGGTAACTCTGCTCTCTTCAGGTTCGATTACGGTAAAAGGTGAGACTAGCACAGATGTGAGTGTTACTACTGATCCAGCTTGGGTTTTCCTTTCCATCTGCTTTTCAATTCCCCCCTTGCAAATAAGAATCCAGGTCTTTGCTCTGGGGAAGGAAGGGAAGAGAAGGGGAAGGAAGAGAAAGGAAGACAGGAATAAACAGGGAGATAAATCATGTATACAAGGAGTTAAGGGGAAAAGAGTAGAAGGGAGGGAAAGAAATGTTAAACCCAGGAATAAATGTTTTTTTTTAACCAAAACCTTCATTAATAGCTTTTTACCTCTTGTTTTTTCTTAGTTAAAACATTATTTCATAAAAGGTATTTTAATAATATGTCTTTAAAATATTTTGTGGCATATCTTTCTCCTAAGATCAAAACACATTCCTTCATTTTGCCATAAATCAATATATCTCATTGTTTAAATCTAACAGAATATTTGCCACCTATGAGTCATAGAATATTAACAAAATTTAAATGCATCTATTCTATAAACCGTGATTCAAGCATCTGTAGGGTAAGCATACTAATCTGAGGAAATAGCTCCAAATACCCTAATTTAAGTGCTCTTTTAGATCACGACACCTTCAGAAAGAGGAGATCACTGGAAGACAGCACAAGTATCATCTGGTCTCCCGATTCTGAAACACTATCAAAACCAGAGTGGAGTTCTACTACAAAGTGCCTGGAACAAATGTGCACGTCAATAAATAAAACACACATAAAGCATCCATTTAAATGAAAATCTGAACATCTTAAAAATACAGATAAGCTAAAATAAACCATAAATTATAAAGTACCTCAAAAATAGATCATGCCTGAGATTTCTAGAAAGCAATACATACACTTACACCCCTTCGAAGGCAAATTGGCTGGCTGACTGATAGAGCTTGAGAAAATGTGATAATAACACCTACTTAATCATCGGTCTAAATGTAAAAGGAATATTCACCTTTGATGGCAAATTATACATGCAGGGACTCCTACCAGTAAATACATTCACTCTCTTATTGTCTTGGTGACAACTTCAAAATTTTTATCTCTGAGCTAGACCTCTTCCACAGCCACCAGCCTACATACCCAATTTCAACCTTAACATCTTGATTCAGATATCTTTGTCACCTCAATCTTCAAATGTCCCAGATGAGCTTGAAATTCCTCATCACACTGCATGTCCCAAACCTGTTCCTCCCACAGTCTTCAACATCTCTGTTAATGGCAACATCATCAATCCAGTTGCTCAGGTCAAAAACTTTGTAGTCAGTCTTGGCCTGTCTCCTCCTAACTCAAATGTAACCTGTCACCAAATCCTACTGATTCTATCTTTAAAAAATATATCCAGAGACTGATTGATCCTCATCACCTACCACCAGGTCCAAGCCAACTAAAACTCTTGCATTGAATATTTCAGTAACTTCCCAATGGGTCACCCTGCTTCTGCCTTTTCCTGGTACAGTCTAGTTCATAAAATGCAGTTAGAGTGATCTTTTAAAAAAGTGAGTCAGACCATATGACACTGTGGCTCAAAAACTTCCAATGGCTTCCCACAGTCAAGTAAAAGCCTTCCAGCGCCCTACTAAACTTGAGCCCTGTTCCTGTTCTGAACCCTTCTCCCATGACTCTCCTTCACTCCCGCTTTGCTTCAGCAGCTCTGCTTTCACAACTCACTCTAGACAGGCTCACTCTCCTGCCTAGAACAGTCTTTCCCCAACTATCTACATGGCTCCATTTCTAACTTTCATCAAATGTCAGGAGGCATGACCTGACCACAGCATTTCATGTCTGAAACCATCTCATCTTCACCAATGTTCCATTCCTGCCTTTCTCTACTTTATTTTTTTCCATAGTACTTGTCCCCATCTCTATACTAACTTATGGTGGCAGATTATGTTTTCTAAAAATACAGCTCCAGTAATATGTCCAGACCCACATGTTCCTCCAGAAACTTGCCACTCCCAAAACAAAAGGGGAGTCTATATGCTCTCCCCTTGAACCTGGGTGGGCCATTGTGATCGCCTCCACTAATCAAGTACAGTGGAAGTGACTCTATGCAATTGCCAAAGCTAGAGCATGAAATGCAATGCAGCTTCTGCAAGGCTCTCTATCTAGGGACACTCCTTCTTAGAATCAAGCCTCTATGCTACAGGGAAAGCCAAGACACATGAAGAGGCCCATAGAGAGGAAAACCAATCCTTTCTTCACCCATTTTAACCTGGACGGAACTCCCAACCCAGAGCCAGCATCAACCTGCTTGCAACAGGAGTGAGTCACCTGGAAGCACCTCCTTAAGCACAGGGCCATATATGTGGGGCCAGAGCAGCCACATAAAGCCCTGTGCTCACAAAGGTTTAATTTGGGGTTTAGAGCTGTGGTCAAAGTCTTGAAATTCCTAACAATTTTACCTTTGAAGGTGTATTCTGTACCTGAAGTGTAATGAGACAATGGAACAGGCACCAGGGACTTGGAACCTTGGTTCCTATATGGTCCCACATCCCCAATGCCTAGATTCCCCTACCCGCCCTTGCTCAGTTACCACTGCCTCCTCTGTCCCAGGCAAGAGCCTGGGTGCAAACACAGGGAGGGAATCCTGTGATGTTTAGGGTACGATGTGACTTTCCCCATCCTGAGTTGGCAGCAATGGCTCAAGGGACTCCATATGGGCAAGCCCTCATCGATCCCAAATCCAGGTGCCAAGCATGTCCATCATGAAGGTTGCTTTCCCTTGAGAGTTTCCAGTCCACTGCAGATTGGGGTGGCAGGCCCAAGAGCACCCCTGTCCAAGGCACAGAGCATCTGTCTTGGGGCTGACAGCTGGTGGGCTACTTGTGCAGAGTTGCAAGGCAGGACCCCAGGTGCCAGTGATGATCTGCACTGCCCAGCAAATATCCCCAAGTCCAAGGAAACCCCTCAATACAAAGCAAATAAAGACACTTGACATACTGAGAAAGAGACTGCAGAATGAAGAAAAAATGTCCTGTGTTTTAATACCTTCCAACAGCACTTTTTCTACTTTTCAGACAAGAGGCCTCTTACTTTCCCTGTGCATTGGGCCTGCTCCAGCCTTCACATGAACTGCCCCAGCTAATGTCACATGAAGGCAAGATGAGCCTTCCCCCACTGAACCCTGTCCTAACTGCAGATTCCTGAGCAAAAGTAATAGTTACTATGCTTTTAATTTGCTCAGTTCGGGGGTGGCTAGCTGTTCAGCAAAATATAATTAACACACTTACTTAGCTCTTTACCTTTTGACTCCTCTCCTCACTATATACCCACATAAGAGCACACCTATGATCTGTGAAGTGATTTTGAGGGTGTTTTGTTCACAGCTGTATTCCCAGCACCTAGAATAGTATCTCACACACAATAGTTGCCCAATAAATATTGACTCAATGAACTGAAAGGTCCCATTCTGATGAAATATTATCTTTGGTTGGGGCTACAAATAAGCAGTCACCACTATAGGAAAATTTTACTAGTTTAAAATACTGAGGGGTAGCCCTGGTTGGTGTGGCTCAGTTGGTTGGGCATGGCACTGCAAACCGAAAGGTCACACATCTCTTTCCAGGCCAGGGTACCTGCGTGGGTTGCAGGCTCTATGCTGGGTCCCTGTCTGGGTGCTTGCAGAAGGCAATCAGTCAATGTTTCTCTCCCTCTCTTTCTCCCTCCCTTCCCCTCTCTCTAAAATACAGTAAAATTTTTAAATAATAACAATAACAAAATACTGAGGGGTAAATAGTTGGAGAGTGTGCAGTGTAAACCTGCTGGCAGCCAGTGTGCTCTGGAAGGGTGGGGTTTTCCCCCATGGCCATTAGTGGTCTGGTCATTCTGGAAAGATAGCACCATGCAGACAGGACTGCCCTCCCCACCCCGACCAGCCAACTACCCCTCAGAAAACAATGTCGTGGCCTGTGACCACCATGCTCACCACATAGGCCTGCTGTGAGAAGCAGAGGGCATAATGCACTTATTTTGCAAAGATGGGCATAGTATCTACTAGATGCAAAAACATATTCCAGGTCATTAAAAGAGATGCAAATGTGAACAAGACATGGCCCTTAGCATTAATATTTTATTAAGATTATATATATGAATGTGCTTGGCAAACTATCCTGCCACTTGCAAAGAAAACCATTCATATTAGTAAAGATGATTATTTAGGCTTTTCCCATGATACCTCAGATGTCACTCAGTACTTACCCAGTCAGGACAAGGAAGGTATAAACTAGGAGTCTACTAGGAGTACCACATGCTGGCAGTGTACGTGGTTTTCCATATAGTAGGAGCTACAATTCTGTAGTAGAAACATGCTCACCTTTCTGTAGCATCACTGAATCTTTCTGAACCACCCAGCCTGTTTTTATCTGTGACTTCATTGTTATGTATGGTTGGGTGAAAGGTATTCTCCTGACCAAGCATGGATTACATGTCCATGTACTAGCCTGGAGACTGGCTACAGACAGATTTCTTCTTTTCTTGGCACATTCATTGTCACTACCTTCCCAAAGACTCTTCCCAATTTTTTGCTATTGAGAACTCAGGACCAAGATCTTTAGAGCAGCAAACCCACTGGCAAGAATCCCACATGAGCAGTGTAAATGGCCCACAGATGCAGCTGATGCAAGAGATAGAACCAACTGCCAATCTCGGGTCTTCTTTTCTCTTAGTGGAATTCAGAAACTGAACCACATCTGTAATGGGAGCTTCTGAAAGCCACATCGGTGCTGCATTAGCTGGTATTATGAATATTCTGGGTGTCAGAAAATGAAATGAAGATGGATGCTAAATGTCATTTCTCATGAAAAGAAAAATCACTTTTTAAAAATAAAATTTTGTTGCCAAGCATCAATGCTTTCTTAAAGAGATCTTTCATTTTGCCTATCCATCCCTCTGCCCTGTGCAAAGACTGTCCCATACACACTCCTCCTGCTGCCCAGCAACTCATCCTGCCAGCAAGCGGACAGGAGCATGTTACAAAGTGTGTCTAGTGGTGGTCTCAGAAAACCAGTGGGTACTCCTTGAGGGGAGGACAGAGCTGAGACTCTCCTCAAGTCCTGTCCCTGGTGAGGACAGATCTCCAGGTATTTAGGGAAGCTATTCTAAGTGTTGTGCTTAAGAATTCTGCTTGTCCCTGCACAATCCTGCTGTTTACTGAGCAGCTACCTGCCAGGCATTGTTGTAGGTTCTGGAATGTCAGTTAAGTAAGGTAAATAAGACCTTTCCTCACTTGGAGAAAGGAGACAGGTGATAATTAAGGAAACAACTAAATGAATAAGATAACTTCAGATTGTAGTGAAGGGCTTATGCAGAAAATGAATATAGGTGGGGAAGGTTATGCTGTGGATAGGGTGCCAGGGACGGCCACCATATATTCACTTATTCAATAAATGTTTATTAATTTCCCTAAGTTCCATGCATTGTTGTAGACACTGGGAATACAGAAGTGAATTCAGAGGAGAGAATACACATCGATAAGATTCATGAATTTATGGACTTACATTGTGGCAGGACGCAAATGAACAAACCAAAAATTTAGTAAAATGGAGTAGATTCTGTTGAAAAAAGTAAAGCAGATGGATAGGAAGTGCAAAGACCCTGAGGCAGAAACAAGACTGGAAATGTCATCAGTGTGACTGAAGCATAGAGAATGAGGAGAAGGGAAGGAGATGAGGTCAGAGAGGAGACCAACACAAAAGCACTCCTGGAAGCCAAAGCAGGGCGGCCAATAGAGAAAGAAGATTCAGTGTCTGCTAATATTCACTACTCAGTCTAACAGGAAAGTTTCATATGACATAAACAGCAATTCTCATGCCCTCAGCTGTTCCCTAAGTCAACCAAATAATAAACTGAGCACCTACTATATAAGTAAGTCATTGTGCAGAGCCCTTTCTCTGTAAGCCATGTCAGGGCTTCATGTCTCAATTTCCAACCTACCAACAAAAACTCTTTATAAGGAGCAGAAAGCAAGCATTCAAAATAGATTAAACAGCCTAAGCATGCAATTCCTAATGTAACTGGAGATTACAAATGTGGAAACAGAAAGTAAAGAAGCCAGCTGATTCAAACTCAGTCTGAAGGTGAAATCCTTAAAAAGTATCTGTATCAATCACTGAGCATTCTGCTACCCTCTGCACTTAATTTGTTCACTTAAGTAAATATACAGGGTGGGGAAAAAGTAGGTTTACAGTTGTTCATATGGAAATAATACCAAAATAAACTGTGTTTCACATACAACTGTAAACCTACTTTTGCCCCACTTTGTCTTATGAAAGGAAGTTACATTTCTTAAGGAGGTCTCAAGATTTTAAATAGATTCTCAGGACTCCTACGGATGGTTCTGGAGATAGAGGCAAAGTCTGTGTGGCTACATTTGAGTCGTCTCAGAGCCCAGAATAGCATTCGACAAAGAACAGCAAACTTCAGGGTAGCCTTCCCAAAGGGACTAAAAATCCTCATTGTTCTTTTCTCGGAAAGAGGCTTCCTGACACACAGGGCAAGCCCAAACCAGCCCGAGTAAATCATGAATGAAATACATTTCATTTTGCCACTGCTTTTGAGCAGCAACTCCATGAAAATTTCAGTCCATCTCGAACAATGCCTGCACAGGGCCTACACACAATTAAAATCCTAATCCCCCTCTTCTGGCTCGGCACGTGTAAAACCCACTGTGTAATCTGACTAGAATAGAGCATATGAAATGAATAATGGAGCTCATATGTGTAGTCTGTCATTTTGTATTACTGTGGTGTAGAGAAAAAAAGATGCAAACAGTTAGTGATGAGCGAGGTGAAGGAGGGAAATGAAAATGTCAAGAGCGCAAGGAAACTGTTAAATGGCACCAAATGCCTGGACAGGGAGTTTTCCTGCCCATGTGCTGCTTGTCTCCCTCAATCTATCATCAGAAAGGACACGCTACCTCAGGAGGAATGAATGTCCTAAGTCAGAAGGAGGGAGGCCCGCAGTCCCTGACTGCCTGCGGCAATAGCAAGCCTGCCCTAAACTGTCAGTTTATGGGCTTCACTGTAATCTGGCTGCTGTCAGTAGGAGATCCAGAAATAGCAGCACACAGGACTCTTGACCTCCACACCCTGCTCACGATTTGGCAAACGCTAAAATCAGAGGGGAAGTATGATGATTTTAAGCAGTTTTTAAAGGACAAGTATATAGATAGGGACATCGCTATCTCCTCTCAATCATTTGTTCAATTAAGAATCCAAATTTTAGCAAAAAGACTCACCCTACATGTGAAAATAGGTGGCTAACAAGAAGCGGAGGGATTCCCAAGGGAAATGGAAGAAAAATTGAGTTGTCTCTGCTTCCTACAGTCCACACACCTACCTTAGAGTAGAGAAAGCTGGGAAAAGCCAATGAAAAGAAGCTTGAAACGCTCTACAAGATAAATTTGTTGCTACTACAAGCTGACTACCCTTCAGGAGGACAAGTTTTAAAGTTTCAGAGAAGAGAAAACTATTAGCACAAAAGAATCCCCTCCATGAACAAAGAAACAGGAAAAAAAGGAAGTGTTTTCCTAGCTCTCTCAGAAGAAAAGAACTACAGAAGTGCCACCGATCACTCCTGAAAAAAAAAAGGCAAGAAAGAGATGGGGCCCCAAATGAACCTACCTCCAAAAACGTTCTTAATGCCACAGAGTCACCAATATATGTTCATCAATATATGTCTCTGTTTAACACTTCAGCTAAAAACAGGGCCTTTGTCCTCTTTCCAGTGTGATGCTGAATTCAATTACCCCAGGTAGTTGATATTAGTGATACTACTTCCATCCCAATTGAAATACTGAGTTCTTTAGCCCCATATGTTTTGTCAGTGTTTGTTTGTTTTAACTAATAGACTTTTTTAGTGCAGGTTTATATCTACAGAAAAACTGAGCAGAAAGTACAGAGTTCACACTGATTTCCTTTCCCTTCCTCCAAACTCAGTTTCCCTTATTATCAACACCTTGCATCAGTACAGCACATTTGTTACAAGGGATGAACTAATACCAATACCTTATTAACTAAGTCTATAGTTTACAATGAGGTTCACCTTTGTGTTGTACAGTTCTATGGGTTTTGTCAAATGCGTAATGCCATGCATTCGCCCTTGGGCAGCTTCAGTGCCCTGAATATCTACGGAGCTCGATCTATTCATCCCCCACCCCCAGTCCCTAGCAACCACTGATCTTTTTTCTCTCTTTCTTTAAACTGTGGTCAAATATACATAACATAACCATTTTAAGTGCACAGTTCTGTAGTGTTAAGTACATTCATACTGTTATGCAACTAATCTCCAGAATTTGTTTCATCCTTCAAAACTAAAACTCTATAACCATTAAACACTAGCTCCCTTCCTCCCCACAGCCCCTGGCAACCACCATTTTGTGTCTTAGTGAAACTGACTAATTTGGGTGCCTCATATAAGTGGTATCGCATAGTATTTATTTTTTTGGATGTGGCTTATTAGTATAATGTTCTCAAGGTTCATTCACATTGTAGCACATGTCAGAATTTCCTTCAATACACACACACACACACACATGCACACATATACATATACACACACCATATTTTTATTTATCCATTCATCTATTATAAATATTGTTGCTATAAAAATGAGAGACAAATATCTCCTTGAGACCCTGATTTCCTTTTTATTAAATCATTTTTATTGTTATTTTATTAGAGTTGTCCCAATTTCCCCTCTTCGTCCTCCTCCACCCACCCACACCCCACCCTGTTCCCACAGTCAATTCCCACACTGTTATCCATGTCTGTGGGTCATTCATGCACATTCTTTGCCTAGTCCCTTCCCCCTCTTTCCACCATGATCCCTCTCTCCTCTCCCTTCTGGTCAATTTCAGTCTGTTTCATGTTTCCATGCCTGTAGTTCTATCTTGTTGGTTAGTTTATTTTGTTCATTTGATTCCTCTTGTAGGTGAGATCATGTGGTATTTGTTTTTCACCACCTGGCTTATTTCACTTACCATAATATTCTCCAGTTCTATCCATGCTATCACAAAAGGCAGGAGTTCCTCCCTTCTTTCTGCTGTGTAGTATGCCACTGTGTAAAAGTACCAGCATTTTTTGATCCACTCATTTACTGATGGGCACTTAGGCTGTTTCCAGCACCTGGCTATTATAAATAGCACTGCTATGAACATAGAGGTGCATAAGTTCTTTTGAATTGGTGATTTGGGATTCTCAGGGTATAGTCCCAGCAGCAGAATCTCTGGGTCAAAAGGCAGTCCCATTTTTAGTTTTTTTAAGGAAATTCTGCACTGTTTTCTGCAGTGGCTGCACCAGTCTGAATTCCCACCAACAATGCACTAGGGTTTCCTTTTCTCCACATCCTCAACAGCACTTGTTGTTTGTTGATTTACTGATGATGGCCATTCTGACACATATGAGGTAATATCTCATTGTGGTTTTAATTTGCATCTCTCTGGTGGCTAGTAATGTTGAGCAACTTTTCATACATCTATGGGCCATCTGTATGTCCTCCTTGGAGAAGTGTATATTCAGATCCTTTTCCCATTTTTTAATTGGATTGTTTGTCTTCTTGGTGTTGAGTTGTATGAGTTCTCAATACATTTTGGAGATCAAACCTGTGTCCAGTGTATCATTGGCAAATATGTTCTCCCACAGATTGGTTCCCTTTTCATTTTGATGATCATCTGTTTAGCTGTGCAGGTACTTTTTAGTTTGATGTGGCCCAATTTGTTTATTTTTTCCTTTACTTCCCTTGCCCTAGGAGATATATCAGCAAAAATATTGCTGCATGGGACGTCTGAAATTTTCCTGCCTATGTTTTCCTCTAGGACTTAATCCACAGTATCACAACTTAATTCTTTTATCCATTTTGAGTTCATTCTGGTATATGGTATAAGTTGGTGGTCAAGTTTTATTTTCTTGCATGCACCAGTCCAGTTCTCCCAACACTATTTATTGAAGAAGCTATCTTTACTCCATTGTATGCTCATGCCCCATAGAGACTTGGATTTATTTCTGGGCTCTCTATTTGGTTCCATTGATCTATGTGTCTGTTCTTATGCCAGCACCAGACTGTTTTGATTACAATGGCCTTGCAGCATAGTTTGATATTGCATATTATGATCCCTCCTACTTTGTTCTTCTTTTTCAAGATTCCTGAGGCTATCTGAGGTCTTTTTCCATTCCATATAAATTTTTGAAATATTTGTTCTAGATCTGTGAAATATGCCATTGGTATGGCATTCTACATGTACAGGAAAAAAAAGACCTTCACCGGGTACCCTCTATCCTTAAAACAGAATGGTATGACCTGGGGCTGGGTTTTTTCCACCTTGGAGTTATTCTTCCCTTATCACCCTCCAGCGCATGTCAGAAAATGTGAAGAACTTCTAAGAGACTAAAATCACAAGCTTTCTTTTAAAGTAGCCATAATGAACACTCATTCTTTTTTCCAAAGGCCAAATTAGTTAACTTGTACCATATTTTTAGGACTATGAGATGCACCAGACCATACGACACACCTAGGTTTTAGAGGAAAACAGGAAAAAAAATTTGAAGCAAAAAAATGCGGTAAAATATTTAATAACCTGTGACCCTGCTCCACCACCACCCCCCACAACAAGCCAGGTAAGCTACATTTGGATGCACCCCCATTTTCCTTCCAAATTTGGGGGTGCATCTTATAGTCCAAAAAATACGGTACATTAAATTTTTTAAAGGTAACAGCATTAAGAAAGAAGTTTCCAAATATAAGGGGAGGAAAAGGCTTTTGATTATCCTTTCTGAATGAAAGGACATTTTCAGAATTAGGACACAATCCTGTGCCATGCAAAGGGTAATTCCTCCTCTGTTAATTTTCTCAGGAAGTTTCCCTTGTATAAAAAGAGAAAGTCCTAAGTGAAACATTATCTTTATGTGCATCTGCACAAATACACTAGAAAGTCCACTGACTCTTCCTTTTTCTACTACTACAGTGATGGTTTAAAGTGTTTGGTGAAATCAAAAGGCAAATGAGTAACAACTTCATTGTAGTCTTTTGTTTAGTTGATTTAAATCTTCATTTCAAAAATGAATCTCCACCCTGGCTGGTGTAGTTCAGTGGATTGAGCACAGGCAGTGAACCAAAGGGCCACCAGTTAGATTCCCAGTCAGGGCACATGCCTGGGTTGCAGGCCAGGTCCCCAGGAGGGGACATGCAAGAGGCAACCACACATTGATATTTCTCTCCTTCTCTTTCTCCTTCCCTTCCCCTCTCTCTAAAAATAAATAAATAAAATCTTTAAAAAAAAAGAATCCCCTTGCAAAACTTTATCTTTTGGTGGGGTGGGGGCAGGGCTTGAAGTTTCAATAGGAGGACTGAATGTCATTGCTGCAATGCTGTAAGCCTCAAAAAGTTGTACAGTAGACCTTCAGCTCAACTCTGGTTTCAGTGCTTCAGAGCCTTCCAAAAGGACTCCAGCAATGAGGTGAGCTGCAAATCTCTGCACTATGGGATGGAAATGTCACAGTAGTGCATGCAGTTCCCAAACAGCAGCGTTCTGAGTATTAACAGTACTCAGGTTTGTCCAGCTCAGGAAGGAAAACCTCACTCCCCTGAGATTCTTTGTCAAGCAACAGATCTGTCTTGGGGAAAGTATGCATTAACATACTGTTAGTTGCTAAAATGCCAATGCTTGAATTTGGAAGAGCATGAAGAACAAGGGTACAGAGGCGCTTGATGAAGGCAAGGGCTCACCGCTGAGAAACTTGCTTTCTGCACTTAGTTAGCATGACATCAAGGCACTGGAGCACAATCTCAACCCCCTACATTGGTAGAAACTGCATGTAACTTGAATAGTGTTTTGTAACACGTGTATAGAATTTCACTGGGTCAATATTCAGAACATCACTCTGCCCAGAAAGAATATGAAAAGCAATCTGCACACAATGAAGACTTTCTTGATAGCTAGGTTACCAGACTCAATGAGGTTATGTAGAACTACTAATAAATCATCAAAAAACTTGACATCTATAAGATGAGCAAACTTAACAAGACTTTACAGAACTGCTGGCAAGAGAGGTGACCTCTTAGTCTTCTTTAATATTCTGAAGTAGGTTACAAACACAATATTTGAAGTCTCCATGTGCAATTTTTTTTCTGAGTACTTTCTGCAGCTTCTGCCTCCCTAAGCTCTCACTCTAGTTTCTCTTCTGCTTTTTCCAACATTCTCTGCATTCTTGACAGGCATTTTCTCTTTTCCTTGAAAAAGGAACTTTTTCATGTTTTTTAGTGAACTGTTTTAGTTTATTAATGTTCTCTGTATCTTTTTCACTTCTATTCCCTTGATTCTTAGGCACAAGAATGTTTTTATGTCTCTGGCCTAATGTCATAATTTCTTCTGCCCTTCAAAAAACCAGAAATCAATTATTTAAAGGGATGCTTGGTCTAATTTATCTTGTTTAAAAAGTTTCTTTATTGCCTCACAGCACATGTCAGATAACAATTTTGACATGTCATTCATGAGAGGGACAATCAGTACAATGATGTTGTTGTGAAAGCTGAAATGAGGTAGTGCCACCAACGGCTCACACAGGTTCTTCACAGCCACTTCTGCTAATCCTTCGTGTGTGCTTTTAAGGAAATTACATGACTTTTCTTCAGCTTCCCTTGCTTCCAGTCTTTAACCATTTGCTCCAAATTTTCCAAATAAAGTTTATATTGGCTAAAACAGCCTTCTAATTCTCTTAACTTTGGGGTTTCTTTGCAGAATTTGGTAGATTTTTCTGCTTGGGTTAGGGGTCAGATTTTATATGAAGGTGTAGTATCTTTAAATAACTCCATCAGAGAAACTATCACCAGCTTTCAAATAGTAATAGCCACAACAGGATCCAGTTCCATCAGCATTGAATGTAATTCTTTCCATTTTTTAACATTTTCTGGATCCGATAAAATGGTACACACCAAGGCAGCAATATGAAGCTTCTTCTCCTATAGTTTCTTTTTTCTCTCAATTAAATGTTCTTCTATGGTTTACTCTTGAACAGGATCTTCAATAATCTCTTCCTCAGGTTCCATCTCTTTTTGATCCTCTTCATCTTGGTTAGTGTCAGTAACTGGCTTTTCCCTGGTCTGTGGGAGTACACCACTTCTATCTTTGATAGAAAGCAAGTGAATCAATTCCTTCTCGTGCAGTTTGCAGAGATCTTGGAATGTTTTCATATTTATCTATAATATGCTCATGCTTTCTTTCATTTTTTTTGACATGAACAGGCTCACTAGAAGACCTCCCATTAGAAAAGATGTTCTTTGTCCTAAATCCTTCATTAACTATAAGTCATCTTCATCCATCATAACTAAAGGAAGGGCTTCCTCTTCTTCCTCCCCTTCCCTCTCAATCCTTTTACCTGGTCGTTTTTCTTTAGGTTCTCTAGGAGAATGGGTTTCTTAGACACATCATCTTTTACAGCTTGCCTTAGTTTCCTCTGTTCTTTTCAGTACTTCTTGAGATTTCCTTGTTGTTTAAATTGTTTATTTTTAGCTTATTTCCAAGTTTGACTTTACTAGTTTTAAGGAACTTCCTAAAGCTTGGGACCTGTGTTTTATTTCTTCTCGCCTTCATCCTTAAACCTGAAGGAAACTCTGTCCTGAGTTCACCAGGGGTAGGAATAGTCCATGAATGCCGATGAGAAGACACACGTGTTGCACCCGCAACACTGTCGAGACCCTGATTTCAATTCTTTTTAGTATATAACCAGAAGTGGGATTGCTGCATTATATGGAAATTCTATATTTAGCTTTTTGAGGAGCCACTATACTATTTCCCATAATGACTATATCATTTAAATTCCCACTAACAGTGCACAGGGGTTCCAATTTCCTTGCATCCTCACCAACACTTTTATTATTTTTTTTTAATTTGGATAGTAATTGTCTCAAAGGGTGTGAGGCATTATTGATCTTTTTATTGTCTCTATAGGTTTGCCTTTTCCAGAATGTCATTAGTTGGAATCACATAGTACATAGACTTTACAGACAGGCATCTTTTACTTAGAAATGTGCATTTAAGGCTCCTCTGTGTCTTTTTGTGGCTGAAAAGCTCATTTCTTTTTATTGCTGAATAATATTCCACAGCACAAATGTATAACAGTTTGTTTATCCATCTATCTATTGCAGAGCATCTTGGATGCTGCTATAAACAGTCATGTGCAAGTTTTGCATGAACATAAGTTTTCAACTCATACCAAGGAGCACAATTGGTGAACCATTTGATAAGAATATGCTCTGCTCTGTAGAAAAGTTCCAGGCTGTCTTCCATAGTGGCTGTACCATTGTGCATTTCTACCAGCAATAAATGCAAGTTCCAGTTTCTCCATATCCTTGACAGCCTTCAGTGTTGTCATTGTGTTGGATTTGAGCAATTTTGATATGTGTATGATGGTACTTTTGCTGTTTTAATTTGCCATTCCCTAATTATATGTTACATTGCTCAAACATCTTTTCATACGCTTATTTACCATCTGAATATATTCCATGGTGAGGCATCTCTCAAGATATTTTACCAACTTTTTAATAGGATAGCTCATTTTTATATTGAGTTTTAAAAGTTCTTTGTATACTTTGAATATTAGTCCTTTATCAGACATGTGTTTTACAAAGATTTCCCCCTAGTCTGTGGCTTGTATTTACATTCTTTTAAGAAATTTTTTGCTTTTGAGAATAATTTTTGCAGAAGTTTTTTAAGTTTCGTGAAGTCCAACCTATCAATTTTTTTTTCATGGATCATGCTTTTGGTGTTATATCTGAAAACATATCTCCAAACCCTCATGCTGCTATAATTCCCAGAACTATCAGTATATTACTGAGAGACTATGGTTAAGACAATGAGACAGTGAGATACCCAAGGTCACCTAAATTTTATCCTGTGGTATCTTCTGGGATTTTACAGCTTTGCAATTTACTTTAGGTATATGATTCATTTTCAGTTATTTTCCAAAAGCTATAGAGTTTGTGTCTACATTCATTTTTTAGCATGTAGGTGTCCACTTGCTCAAAGACCATTTGTTGAAACCACCCATGTGGTTTTTTTTTTCATTATGTTCCATCAACTTTTTTTGCTTGAAAAGTGAAGGAATAAATAGGATGCTCTAAGGTGTTTCAGCCCAGTCTGGATCATTAATCTCTATAACACTGTGGTACTATATACAAAGAGTCTTCTTTCTAGTAATAAGAACACATTAGTAGGTCACAAATAAGGGTAAACTGCTGTCTCCCATTGCAGCTAATCTTTATTCCAAAAATTAATATTTTTAAATTAAGATATCTGAGTTTCCTATTAATTTCTAAGTCTTCTTGCCAAAAAACATACAAAAGTATTGCCTGGGGTAATTTGAAACATTTATGCTGTTTCAGTAAGGGCCAGAATATACAAACAAGAAGTTTTTTTTATGAATTTCATCAACCAACATAATCATTAGTTCCAGACATAGATGATTTAGTTTAAGCACTTGTATACTTTTATTCATAAAGAAGTATAGGGCTAATTTAAGGAAATTAAAATTCATCTGTTATTCTTAGAATATCATAGAAAATTGGCTTATAAAAATTTCAACATACCTATCTATACCAATGGTTATCCACAGACCAGCAAAATCAGTATGTTCTGAGAACACATTAGAAATGCAAATTACTAGGCATCACCCTAACTCTGGGAATGGGGCCCAGCAATCTGTGTGGGGTTTTTTAAATATTTTTTTTGTTTTATTGTTGTTCAAGTACGGTTGTCTGCCTTTTCCCTCCACCACTCCCCCACAATCTGTGTTTTAACAAGCTTTCTTAGTCATTCTGATGCACTCTAAAATCTGAGAACAACTGATCTATGTGACCACCTCAACCACTCTTTGAAGTCAATGAAGCAAGTGTTTTTACACCATTTGCCAGATTCCAATCTATTAGGAGACAGGCTCAAAAAGACAAGGCTAGCGGCATGGCCAGGACATACAAGGCAGCCTTATAAATCGAAGGCACTTCTGACTACACCATATGTGTTAACTAAGCTAAAATTAAAATGGAATCAAAATTTTAATATCATGTAGAAGACTATATCTTCAGAGTTTCAGGGGTCCTCTCATTGTCTATGAAATACATCCCTTATCTAGAATGAACCTTTATCTAAAATGCTGCCTGTGGGTACTTACATTTTACCTAATAATCTGCTCACCCTAACTTTTACAAAAAGTAAGGGAGAAGCCCAGAACTATCAGTATATTAATGAGAGAAATGGTTAAAAATCTAACTCAAAATTTTTAGTCCAGATTTTATTTTGACATATCAGAGAAATAATCTAAATTTACCCTATAAGACTGTTTTTCAGTATCATTCTTGGCATGTGACAGGAAACTGCTGATTCACATTTTTTTTTAAGATTTCATTTATTTATTTTCAGACAGAGGGGAAGGAAGGAAGAAAGAGAGGGAAAGAAACATTGAGTGATGATGTGCAAGAGACACATCAACTGATTGATTCTCACACAACCCCCAACTGAGGACCTGGCCTATAACCTAGGCACATGCCCTGACTGGGAACTGAACTGGCGACATTTCAGTTCACAGGCTGGCGCACTCAATCCACTGGGCCACACCAGTCAGGGCTGCTGATTCACATTTCATCAAAGTTTTGCATGGCGGCTTTAAGGATAACTATTTACCCTCAATGTGCATCTTAAAATAACTTCTGAATTAAATTTTTTTTCTGTTAATACATAAGAAAATGATACCTTAAATTTATTTTATCCATCCTTGGCATTGTCTCATAACCAAGTTCCTTAAGATAAGAAGGGCTTGCACTGGAGAGTAATAGGGGAAAATGGGGATAACTATGATTGAACAATAAATAATTTTAAAAAAAGAGAAAAGATCATTAAAAAGAGAGGGGGCTTGTTGTGGTCCAGAAAGTGTTCATCATATAAGATATAAGATAGTAAAGGACAAGAATTCTAGCAATTACATTTTATTTATTTTTTTTAGTATATTTTATTGATTATGCTATTGCAGTGGTCCTATTATCCCCCCTTCATTCACCTCCACCCTGAATACCCTCTCCCACCCACATTCCCCCCCTTTAGTTCATGTCCATTTTACCTAATTATAAGTTCTTTAGCTTCTACATTTCCCCTACTATTCTTGCCCTCCCCCTATCTATTTTCTACCTACCATCCATGCTACTTATTCTTTGTACCTTTCCTGCCTCTCTTCTCCTCCCACTCCCCTGTTGCTAATCCTCCATGTGATCTCCATTTCTGTGGTTCTGTTCCTGTTCTAGTTGTTTGCTCAGTTTCTTCTTGTTTTTGTTTCAGGTGTGGTTGTTAATAATTATGAGTTGGCTGTCATTTTACTGTACATGTTTTTTATTTTCTTTTTCTTAAGTAAGTCCCTTTAACATTTCATACAATAAGGGCTTGGTGATGATGAACTCCTTGAACTTGACCTTATCTGAGAAGCACTTGATCTGCCCTTCCATTCTAAATGAAAGCTTTGCTGGATAGAGCAATCTGGGATGTAGGTCCTTGCCTTTCATGACTTGGAATACTTCTTTCCAGACCCTTCT
>CM052547.1:42843853-42869480 GCA_028533065.1 Trachops cirrhosus | reverse complement strand
AGCCTGCATTTTTTCATCTAATTTGCAACCAAAATCAACCAATTCTGTGAGCATCCTTATCACCAGTGCTTTGAACTGTGCATCTGATAGGCTGGCTATCTCTTGGTCGCTTAAAAGGATGGGTTCTGGGGCTTTCAATTCTTCTTCTGTTTGAGCCATCTTTTTGCTGGGGTTCTTTTTTTTTTTTTTTTTGGTTTTATTTTTTTTGGGCTTGTTGAGCTCCTGTAGTGAGGGGAGGGGCCTTAGGTGTTCACTAGGGCTGGGCATCCCAGTTGCTGGGTTGTGACGCTGTATGTGGGGGCGGGGTCTGAGAAGGAACAATGGTGCTTGCTCCGCTCCCAGTAGGACCCAAGACCTCTCCGCTGCTTTCCAGGAGCCAACTGGGCCCCTCTGGTACCAATTGCCGTGTGGGTGGGCCTGTGCACCCCGCGGGACCTTCCTTTTCAGTCAGTGACCCAAAGCTCTATTTCCCGGCTCTGGGACCCTGAGTTGGGCGCAGTGCCTTGCTTCACAATGGCGGCCTCACTGGGTCTGCTGGTCGCTACCCCCTGACCGAGGCCCACCAGCCACTGCCGCTTGTGCTCCCAGGGTCTGCCCGCTGCGCACTTGTGCACGGCTGGTTGCTCAGCTCTCCGCTCTGTGTCCCTCGCCCAGCCTGACTCCACCCCTCCTACCAGTCTGGATGAATATGTCTATTTTTCAATCCTTGGGTGTCCGACTTCCATACACTTCAATTTTCTGTCAGTTCTGGTTGTTATTTTGTTTCTATACTGTTGTTGTCCCTAACTTGGTTGTGCGAGGAGGCACGGTGCGTCTACCTAAGCCTCCATCTTGGGCCGAAGTCCCTAGCAATTACATTTTAAAGAATGAACAGAAGCCTATTTCTCCTCCATCTGTGCCATTCTCCCCTTCAAGGATGTCCTCACTATTCCTAAGAACATGCAAACAGAGAACTCCCCAAAACATCCCAACTTAGAGAAAGCAAGGATGAAGAAAATACAAGGCCACTCAGGAGGGCTCTTAATCCACCAAGGACATGCAAATAACTGCCACAGTATAATGAAGAGGCCAGTGCCAGCCTAGAATCACCAACCATGCACTCTTAGCGCACCACAGGAGAAGCTGTCAGTCTTGATCAGGTGTAACAGAGAAGATGACTTGGGGGCTGCAACCTAAAGGAAAAGTAAAGACTTAAGCACAGGGAGGGCAGAGGAAGGCACTCAGCCAAGACTGGACGTAATGAAACACAAAGTCAGGTAATGAGAAACAAACAAGCTAAAGTTTCCAGCCTCCTCTGGGAAGGGAAAGTCACTAGGGTATGAGAGACAAGTGCAGATGAAGTCAGAACCACAGAAAGGTGGTGTGACTAAAAAAGCCTTGAAAAGAGCAGAATATTTACACTTACCCCCAAACATTGCAGTGGACTTGTTTTTAACATATAATGTTGTATGAGCTCTATAATGACCCTGGAAAAATTTGGAATTTCCCATTTTACAGATTAGAAAACTGGTGTTAATAAGCAGAAGTGCTAATACATAACAATAAGTATGTTTAGATACACATAAATGTTAAATACCACCTTTGGAAGGCTTCCAGCCAAAGAAAATGTGCCTTTATTTTCTGAGCAGTAAGAAGCCAGTGACATCTATAAATAAAGCAATACATGATCAGTTCTGTTTCGAGAGAGACTGGAAGATCAGGATACCACAATTGGCAAGGAGAAGATGAAGGCGAAAATGACATAACCCTGCCATTAAGAGAAGGGAAGCCTGAGAACTGGGAGGTGCAGCAAATGAGGCTGCCACCTGAAAGTTAAAAACATCACAGTTCAACATGATGGATCACAAATATAAAGTAAACTTTTAAAGAAATTCATCCAAGGAAAGACCATGCCGATCCACTGTTGTTACCCTGTTATCCATGGAGAGCCTCAAGGCACACCCCAGAAATGCCCATCAAGGCCAAAGGACAAGGGTGATGCCCCACCAGCTACTAGTTGCACTTGGCCCACAGGGGAACACAGGTGTGTCCTACTCAAGCAATGGATGCATGAGGCCATTCTAACAAGGATCCCAGGTGCAACTAAAGCCATGTTTCCCCCTCCACCAAAAAGATTTTACTGTAGATTGACAAGGTAGCCCATCCAAAATCTACTTGCATAAAAAACTGATTCCATAGGGAGGATGAAGAATGAAGAAATGCCAATGGCACCTTCATCGTCGGAACAGAGGAACAGTTCTCACTGTTGTGACATAGCAGCTGAGACGTGCCTCCTGGTTCAATCCCCCACTCACTCATGGCCAAATTCTAAGCAGAGGAAGTTCAAACCTGAAAACAAAGACCATGTCACTGACGACTCTGGCTACTGACATGTCTGATTTGGAACCCCTCTAATGAAAAGGGACATTAGAAGGACAGCAGCCCTCAGCTGGGCACATGGGCAGCTAATGAGGAAATAGATTCTATAGCTGTATTGTTGTTTCATACTTTAAATTTATATGGCTGTGGAAAAAATAATTAAAATGATTTGAGGAGAAAGATTTTGAGGAAAAGATTTGAGGAAAAGCAGGCAACGCAGGGCACAGGGACATCCAGGTGGGTAATGGACACTGGTTTGCCTCTCTATCCCTGCCCACTCTCCCTTACTTCAGTCTTGGCACTGGCCTTCTTCCATCCTCAGAAATCTTCTCCTCCTCACCTCAGGACCTCTACACACAGGGATCTCTCCCCTGCCCTTCTCTTTGCCCCTCATTCCATGTGAGTAACCCCAATCTTTCTTTTGGTCTTCAATGGGTGTTAAGTCCTCAAGGATCCCAGACCTGATCTGATCCCCCATCTCATGCTCTTATAGAGCCTCAATATGTGTCCAAGATGCCTTGTCTCTAGACTTCAAGTCCTATGAGGATAGGACTGGTGCCTGCAGCATTGATCAGTATGTAGAGGACAAAGGCAGGGACAAGAATGCATCTCTGTTAATACCCAAGTTTAAAATGCATCTCTGTTACTAGCCCAAGTTTAAAACCCGGGCTTATTTTTACAAAAGACACTGAAATCTTCCAGTACAATCCATCCTTGCTTCCAGGTCTATCAAGAACAGTGTGATTATAATGGGTTCTCCAAGAACTCGCCAACAACGAAAAGCTGTTCTGGCCAAAGGTTGCAGGCACACAGTTCTTTCAAGTCTATCTTATTTTCTCATTGCAAATAGAACACCAATATGATTCTTATTTGGGAGAGACCCATTCCTGGTAAACTGACAAAACCTGACTTCCACTTCTTCAAACCTAAGGCCAGATTCTGGATCTAGCAAATTAATAAAGGAGACACCACCCTCTTAGGATTATCTGAGTAGCTAAACAGTCTATTCCTCTACATTGACTACATGGACTTTTCTTCCAATTTCCACAGATGTTATACATTCAGAAGAGAATAGCACCATGGGTTGGTCATTATCTCTGTTGTACAGTAAATTATCATTGGTCTGATGGCCAAAATAAGCAGCATTTCATAGTGGCAGAGAAGATGGCTCAAGCAATCAGTGCCTTTGAGACTATATGGTTTATATTTAGCATTTGTGCTTATAATGCTTTGCAACAATGAAGAGGCATTTCAGTATTCTACCACCAAAAATGGCTTTATTTCTACATAATTTCTCAAAAACTCTTTTATTTTTTCAGGGTTAGAAGTGGTCCAAACAAAAGAAAACCAAAGCTGACCATTTTGATAAAACAGGTGGGTCATGAGTCAATTTCATTTCTAAACAGGGTTTTCCTGGAATTGTTAAAATGGTTACACAAGTAGAACTGCAACGTGGTTAAACCACAGCCACACAAATGCACCTGACACTGAACTGTTCCCCCAGTAAGTATTGTCAAATAGGTGGGCTTTTAAAATTAGGTTTTACATAATTAAGTTAAAAACTGGCTTTTATTTCAATTAAATATTTAATGTTTAATTAAATACTCATTGAGTTTTACCTAAAAACATATTATTTATGCAGAAACACTCCAAAGTTTAACCCCACAAATTTTTAAATAGTTTTAGTGGAAAACAAAATCCTTTTTCTGTTTACTTTCACAGGACAGAAGATACATATCTGTTTGAAATAGCTGTTGAAAGTTTTACATAGACATACACTATGTAAACTGAAATGAAATATATGAAGCAAATATATACTGAATATTTAATAATAATTACTAGACTAGAAGGCTTCATTCAACCTTAAGGAATAGTTTTCTGGTTAACTGAAAATAAGTTTCAAAATAAGAGTTAAAGAAAAATAAATAAATAATTTATTTTGAATGTAAGTGATATAAGTATATATCATTCTCTAATCTAATGTTTGGCCAAAGTCTTTTCTCAGAATATCAGGTCTGCTGATTAGAGCTCTCACTCATCTGTCTTAAATAAATCTCAACCACTTTTGCTCAGCTTCACAGTTTAAGGTTTCCTCTAATTCTTTTCTAATTTTTTTTCAGCTGGCTTGCTTACCTTAGTGCAATAGCATTTTTTTCCCCTATAGCAGCTCAGCTTTAGTCTTTCCAAAGGATTCATCTAAGTTTTTATAGGACAATTCTTTTATCCCCTACTTACTTTCATTAATTTTCTTGTAGAGTAATTTTTTAAATTAAAGTACACATACAATCAGCATAAACAGGGTTGAGGACATATACAACGGACTCTTCTAGACATACAATTCTACTGTGTTTAGCATGGATAGACATTAATTAGCATTTTGTACAGAAGTAATGAAGAGTATTAGCTGATCAACTGTGTCAGTTAAAAATGTTTGCACATTTAATAAAGATTGTCTGATTTGACAATAAAATAAATGCAAGTGTCTTTCACACTAAGAAAGAATACAGTATACAACAAATAAGTTTATAAACATAAAGAACAGTCCTTATTTTTAAAACTCACTCGTTTTCCAAAAAAATTAGTATCAGAAAAGCTTTAGTAAGTGGAAACCCTCAAAGTATTATGAAATATTAAATTTATGGTATTTCAATTAATATGCTACTTTTAAGAGAAAAATATTCCTATTATAACACTAGTAATACATGAAATTTAAAAAAAAAATTATAACAGAATTATGTTTCAATATGTGCTGCCTGATCATTACAAGTTTTCTTGCCTTTTAACATTTTAATTGATTTCATTGGTATTAAGTTGTTTTAATAGAATATTTTGAAATTAATCAATGTATTATCCATTCAAGAATTGTGTTTATATGTACCATGCAATAAAAGAAAATAAAAGATTAAAAATCTTTTACTGAGTAAAAATTAGCAACTTTTCTTTATGCTGCTTTAAAAAAAAAGGCAAGGTTATTTTACATTGCATATTTGCTTTACTATTTAAAGAATGTAATTTTGATTTCACAGTCCAATGACATAACCTAAAAAACATGGATTCACACTAAAAATAAAGAAATGTAGCTTTGAGTCTTATTAAGAAACAAATTTCCAATAATGGCTTTTATTTCATGCCATGTCAGTATACAAAGTTCTATTTTATAAAGAATTATACTACGAGAAACAAAGCACAAGTCATTGAAAGCAGGAACCCAGGCAACACTCATGAGAAACACGTGTTCTCTGTCATGAGTGTCACTGTCTCATAATTCCATAGAGGAATCTCACGTCTTTGCTCTGGTGGCCTAGCATAAAGAGTAGCTATGTTTAAAAAAAACTAAATTTAAATTTTATAAAATACTATACTATATTCCTAATTACTGTGAAAGAATATTTCACAATACTTATATATGCAATATTTATATATGTAATATTTATATATGTAATATTGTGGAATATTCTTTCACAATATTTAGGAACATAGTATAGTATTTTATACAATTTAAATTTTATATATTTTACATGGTATATATATGTTACATATATAAAATATGTAGTATTTTATATTGCATATAATATGTACTATTTTACATATATATTTGTTTATTTATATATTTATTTACACATTACATATTTTATATGTATAGCATATGTGTTACATATTTATACATGTTATGTAAAACCAGCAAGTATTGAAGTTTATTCCCTACATGCTATCAAGTTTCCAAATAGGGAAAATTTATTATGATTATCAGTATTAAAAGATAATACAAGGATTACAAATTTTTTAAGTAATAAAATAATGAGAGGCTGTTACTGAAGTCTCAGGCCCCTTTACCTTTTAAATGTTTTCAGGTTGATGTAGCCTCAGGTAATTAAACCAGAAGGGTAAAACTCACCCACAATTTTTGTGATAAATGTTCAAATAAACATTCCAGGTGACAATGTAAACATTATCACACCTTCTTACCAAGAGAGTTATTAACACTCAAGCTTTCTGTATTCAGGATATGACTGAACTGGAAAAAGAAAAAACAGAATAGGGGCTCACTGCAGTCTTTTATTTTCCACCCTGTAGAATGACTTTTTTTCCATTCCCAAGATGATTCAAGTTGACAGATTGGTTCTTCTGGTTACTTAGCTCCTAACCTTGAAAGTCCGTTTTCTAACTTCTGTCTCATCCAGCTGTGGACAGGCTAATGCCACCAACCATGTAATAAAATCTCTGAGGGGATTAGGATTAGGGTAGGAAATCCTAATGAGAGAAGAATTAGATATGAAGTCCATCAATGTTTAAGACCAGGTTTCCAAAGGAGAACAAACAATTCTCTAAAGGGAAGTTAATGTACATTCTGTTCTTCCCAGGGAAAATGCTATGGAGCATTTCTGGGGAAAAAACTGGAAATTCTTCTTGTCTAAAACACTTCTTGAAAGTTGATAAAATTTAAGGGCACTTTCTATTTTGGTTCAATTTTTCTCAGAAACAAGTGTTCAGTTTTCTTCACAGAACTATGAGTCAACAGCCTAGCATAGCTATAACATTCTTTATTTGTGGGGATACATTTCAGGGTCCCCACTGAGTGCCTGAAACCACAGATAGTACCAAACCCCATATATACTGTACCTTTCCCTATACATACATACATACATACATACATACATACATACATACATTTTCACTTAAAGAAAGCACTTTGTGGCTTCTAGTTGGCATATCTGGATTGCCAGCACCACTGTTTTTATGCTTTGGGTCCATTATCAAGTAAAATAAGGGTTACTTGAACACAAGCACTGCAATACCACTTCAGTTGATCTTATAACCTACAGGGTTAACTAAGTGACGTATGGACAGGGGATATATAGAGTGGAGATGCTGGACAAAAGGATGATTTACAATCCAAATGGCATGAGAAGGATAGTGCAAAATTTCACCATGCTACTCAGAAAGGTGCACAATTTAAAACTTATGAATTACTTGTTTTTGGAATTTTCCATTTAATATTTTCAGGCCATAATTAACTGTAGGTAATTGAGACCATGGAAAGCAAAACCACAGATAAGGGGGGCTACTGTACTTGTTTTAGATCCTAAGATATCTGGGGTAGTGTCTACCATGGTCACAGGCAGAATGGATGGTGGGAAAATCAGAAGCCTGCCTTTCCACATGCACCTTATGTGGACAATGCTCCACATCCCTCACAGTATCCAAAGGCATGGGGTCAGACCCAGACTTGCCTTAGATAACTGACTTTTCAAAGGCTCAGTTTCCTCAACTATAAAGTAGAATATCTCCAGCAGCATTCACCTCATGTATGGAAGTAAAGATTAATGAGAATGCACATAAAGAATAGTGCTTGACCCAGAGTAAGTAATAGACAAAATTTTCACCTATTCTTTACTGCTCTGTTCTCTCATTCTAACAAATTCTGCCTATAAATAGAAGTCTTTCATTTTTAAATTACCTTTGATTAACTCCTGTGTTCTGAGTATCATATCAAATCCTGTAAGTAAGCTTACTGATTGTAGTTATCCATCAGATACAGAAATACAGCTTTGTAATTACCCTCTTCTCAGGATTCATGTTCTCCCTCTGTGTTTGTATATAGGGTATGATGAAAAGTATATACATTTGTATGTTAACATCTGGAATATCTGCATATGTTATTTTTTATTTATTGATTTCAGAGAGAGGGAAAGGAAGAGAGAGAGAGAGAAAGAGAAAGATCAGTTAGTTATTCCATGCATTTATGCATTCATTGGTTGCCTCTTGTATGTGTCCTGATGGGAGATCACACCTGCAACCTTGGCATACTGTGGATGACACTCTAACAAACTAAGCTACCCAGCCAGGGCTGTGTACATATTATTAATTTAGAGAACATAAACATTCCGTTGTTATGGGGTAGCAATCATACCATGGTATGCCCATACAGAGTTTTTGTATTAACTAAGCCTTTCCTTGTTTCTTCCTTTCTTTACTGATACTGGAGGATATTTTTAATCACATTGATAACAAGTCACCAAGGATAACTAGTAAAAATTAAATGTCAAACTTAAATACACACTCATACATACATACACACTAGTAATGAGACAAATTAAATGTACTGAGGTAAAACTCATACTTCAGGCAACCTCTCTTCTTCATAATACATACTTCATTGTGGGTTAACAGTGTAGGAATTTTGATATGATGAAGGAAATGAAGCACAAATTAAATGTAATTAAGCCTACTGTAAGCCTTTGAATACAAAATATGCTTCTGAGAGCAAGTAAAAAACACAATATTTATAAGACTTCTAGTACATTCTCACCACCTTACTTGAAAAAATGAGGAATACAGAAAAACTTAAGATGGCCCTGCTCTCAAGGAACTTAAAATCTAGTGAGGGAAATGGGAGCATCTGCTGAAACCAACAGAAAGTGGTTCAGAAGACAACAAATGGTTCCTGGGAAGGAAAGCAAGCGTTGGCTGGAGTATTTGGGGATGTGTCCCACAAAAGGGCCAGGACTAGCAGCCCCATGTAGGATGCACAGGGCCAGGGCCAGGGCCAGGGCCAGCTCTGGGACAGGGAGGAAAAGGCTGAAGAGACCTTCATGTTGAACACATCACAATATACATGCTCTCAGGAGTTATTTCTACTCTTAAAACACACATACACACACCCCTTCTAAGATTTTAGCAGGTTCATGCTTTATTCTGGTTTATGTTTATCACATCTCCAACATTGATTCTGTTTTATAAAAGCCCTAATCTCCAAAAGGCTGTAGCTGTAAGCTTTTACTGGTTTCAAGTCAAGGCCTTGTAACCCAAATTTCTGGGCACCCTAAGGTGAGAACATGTTCTCAACTAAGAGTAAGGCATCCTCCTAATCAATCTATCTCAGAATGTATTAAAATTTTGATGAAAATGACATTAACTTGGGAGTCTAAAGACCAGCTATACCAGCAATTGGACCACTATATTAGGAGAGTTGGCTTCATTTTTCAAAGACCTGCTTCTCTACTTCCAGGTGGTCCCAGTGGAGATGCCATCACAGCCTTAGAAATGAGAACATGGCCTAAAATTGATACCCAACCCCCAGGCATAGCAATTGGCACGGATACCTGCACATGACCCACAACAGGAAAACCAGGTTATTTCCTGATATTTAAAATATAGCTTCAATATATAGGAGAAAGCTGACTCTTTCTTAACAAGATCACTAATCTGGAATAGGCTCAACTGCCATTATTAATAAAATTCATAATTGCCTCAGGGGCCTGGTGCAGGAAACACAGAGAAGATGCACAATTGCTACAGTGTAATTTCCTTTTGAGCAAACACTGTAAGAGATGGAGAAACATGTCCCAGCAATACTTCAATACCTCTTTGCTTCTTTTTTAAGTTTAATTCAACTAGGTTCTCTTTTTATCTCTACATTAAATTTTTTTCCCAACTAGTTTCAATTGGGATTCTTTCAGTTGTGACTGAAAGCATCCTGACTCATACACAATGGCCTGTGAAATGTAATGTTCCTTGTACCTCAATTTCCTCATTATCACAAAATTCCTCCCAATAAAATAATCTCTAAAGCTCTTCTAGATAATTATTTGTCTCAAACAATGTAACTATCAAATAATTTGGAATGCCATAATACTTTCTGCAGTGAATTCTGGTCTCCAAACTGTACTGGTACAGAAGAGAGACCCCAAATGTTAACCATCAATACAAAAGTATATAATATAAAGTATATATTTTTCTTAACTTTCTAAGATATAGAAAACACAGTGTAGGTGCCATTCTCCTTTTTTAGGTCAGTATCTGTCCCTGCCAATTATTCTTCCATTCCATGATTTATCTTTACCTACAAACTACCTACACCACCACTATTCTCACCATATAAATAACCTGGAAAATACTATTCACTTCCTTTGAATGACTTAGGAATTTGTGTCTGGTTACAAGTAAAATAAAGCATGAAACAAAGTCTGTTTCCTATGTTACTAATGTACTTATTAAGATATGGCAGCACTCTCTGGGTAATTTTCAAGCACAGATATAGTACAGTCTAACTGGGAAAGAAAACTAACATAAAGACATTCTATTTGTTCAAAGAAAGAGTCAATGAAACAGCAAGAAGCATACTCTACAACACAAGGACAGTATCTGCTCCCTCAACACGTATCAGAAATAAAAAGCATTTAGAGCAATATAAGCTAATCAAATCAGAAAAAAATGTTTTAAAAGTAGAAATGAGATACCTAATTTACATGCATTACCTGGAAACCAAGAAAACTTATAAGATAAAATACTAGATTTATATAAACAAACATGGTTAAGTTTATTTAAGAACAACTTTTCCACTGTGAGAAAAGAGTTCATAATGATTATTGCCTAAGGAATAATTTAATATTTAATTAAATTTAAAAGTGCTATTAATGAAATGTCTTGTACCAAGTGATTAAATCAAGAGAAAGTCATTTTCTAAAAGGCCATAAGCAATACATCTGCATTTTGAACTATAAAAATTAATGCTGAATCAAGAGAAAAATTAATAATTGGCAGACTATTATTAAAATATGTCTGTTAATAAATCTAAAATTACATAAGAATCAACCTAATTATACTCAAGTAACAAATGCATTAAAACTGCAATTCTAATTTAAATAACCTAACACTGTAATGTAGTACTTCATGATTTTGCCTCAGAAGACAGTCTACCTAACAATCTCAACAAATAAAAATGAACTTAAAATCATTAAAAGAGTGAAGTAGACACAAAAGGTGGATGCTTGCAAGAGCCTGTAACCAGATCAATGTTTAAAAAACATTATAAGCCACAGTGAAGTTTGTACAATGCAGGGAAGACAGAAACATTGATAGTTATTTTTATAACAGAATTTGAAACTTTAATTATACTCTCACACTATCTTTCTCCATTTCCAAAAACTTGAGCTCCAGACCACAATATGAAGAAGCATAAATTTTAAAATGAAACAAATTAGATTAATCATATAAAGTCAAAATTATTTACCTTCGACTTCTGTAATCCAAAAGACTTCCCTCTTATAGATATAATACTCTTCATCAGACATTTTATTTTGAATCTCTTTCTACTAATCTGGCTTTGCCAGATCACTCCAGGAAATGTGATTAGTTGGTATTTCAAGATAGGGTAGAGAGGTACACTATGAGGCTTTAACTAATTAATTGTTAGTTTCTGTTAGGTTCATAGAATGGATTTTTGCTTAACTTCAAACCAGAGAAAAGCTGAAATAGGCTAAAGAAATTTTAGTATTAATAAATGTATAAAGAACTTTATTCTCCTGGCCAAAGTCAAGAAAAAAGTCTTTCACACTTAAATTACTACCAAAACCCAATTAGATGGTAAGGTCAGTCAAAATGCAAAATTAGATTTTTGAACACTGATCTGATTCACACCTATGGAATTATCTGTTAAAGTAGTGAAAAACAGCAGGAAATTTTCAAAAGTACTAAACAGTAAACACAGTCTGTTCTAATGAAATACTGTGTTTCACATTTATACTCAAGTCCAAAACTGTAACGGCATTTCCAACAAGTTCATCTTGCTCATCAATACCCTAATTCTCTTCTGAGATTTTTCAGTCTGCACTCATTTGATGATTATTAACAACTTACTATATTCCCCAAAGGTATTTTTAAAAGAGGGGAAGAAATAAAAAGAATGTAAAACATTCCATAAGTCACACAAGCACAATTTAAAGACATTAAACAATGCCTGGCACATAGCAGGTGCCTAACAAATACTGTTGAGTGAGTAAGGGGGCTCTAACATCAGTGGGAAAGAAGCAACATGTTATCATTACCAAGTAAACTTTAACTTCCCTATATCAACCAGTAATGCTGTCCAATGAAACTTCAAAGGAGAGTATAACATGTAATTATATTTTTTATTTTGATTATAAAGCATTCCACTACTTAAAACAAATAAAACAATGAAAACAAAAAACTAAGCAAAACTTTATTCTGAAATGTCATGTACTAGAAGGAGATAAAAGAAAAAAATCAGACTTCTGGTCAAGACAGAGGTGTATGTAGACATACTTCGCCTCTTCACCCAACCATAAAAAAGAAGTACAACTAAATCTCAAAACAAATAACACCCTGAAGTGTCAGAAAATCAAACTGTACGGAAGTCCAACAACCAAGGATTTAATGAAGGCACATTCATCCAGATGGGTAGGAGGGGCAGAGTCACAGGCAGGAGGAGAGGCACAGAGACAAGTTGTGGCACAGAGAGGCAGCAGTGGCACCAGAACATGCACAGACAGTCCCACATTCACATGTGGTGGATAAAAATCATGAGGAGTACCTTGGGAATAAGTGATCCCAGCCCCAAGCCAGACTGCACAGTCCACAGTTCCAGCACTGGGAATATAAATCCCCATGACTTCTGGCTGTAAAAACCAGTGGGGGTTCAAGTGGTGGAAGAAATTGACAGATTTTCAGAAAACTTTGCTTAAAGGGCCCACACAGTCTTAAAACTTACACAAACTCACCCACTCTGAAATTCATCCCCAGGGCAACAGCTGGAAGGGTGCCAGTCACATACAGGTAGTGAGTGAAGTGACTGGAAATGGGCTGAGTGCCCAGAAAACCCCTAGAAGCCAGGCAGTGGCAGAGTCCCCTCTCTGAGCCCTGCCCACACACAGAGCCACAAAGTGCTGAAGCAGGTTTCCCCACCCTGGCAATTACCTAAGGCTTTTACAGGGAGTCAAAGCAGCTCTACCTAATATACAGAAACAAACACAGGGTAGCTGCCAAATTGAGAAGACAAAGAAATATGGCCCAAATGAAGGAACAGAACAAAACCCCAGAAAAAGAACTAAATAAAATGGAGATAGCCAACCTATTAGATGCATAGTATAAAACAATGGTGATCAGGATGTTCAAAGAACTCATTGAGTATGGCAACAACATGAAGAAATGAAGGTTACACTAAGTGAAATAAAGAAAAATCTACAGGGGACCAACAGTGAAGGGAAGGAAGTCGGGATTCAAATCAATGATTTGTAACATAAGGAAGAAATAAACAGTCAAACAGAACAGAAAGAAGAAATGAGAATTCAAAAAAATGAGGACAGTATAAAGAGGACTCTGGAACGTCTCCAAATGTGCTAACATCAGAATCACAGGGATGCCAGAAGAAGAAGAGGAAGAGCAGGAAATGAAAAGTTATTTGAAAAAATAATGAAAGAAAACTTTCCTAATTTGGTGAAGGAAATAGACATACAAGTCCAGGAAGCACAGAGTCCCAAACAAGTTGGACCCAAAGAGGACCACATAGACACATAATAATTAAAATGCCAAGGTTAGAGATAAAGAGAGAGTCCTAAAAGCAGCAAGAGAAAAGCAGAGAGTTACCTACAAAGGAGTACCCATACGACTATCAGCTAATTTCTGAAAAGAAACTTTTCAGGCAAGAAGTATTCAAAGTGAAGAAAAGCAAGGACCTACAACCTAGATTACTCTATCCAGCAAAGCTATAATTTCGAATGGAAGGACAGATAAAATCCTTCCCAGACAAGCTAAAGCTAAAGGAGTTCATCATTACCAAGCCATTATTACATGAAATGTTAAAGGGACTTACTCAAGAAAAAAAAAGATCAAAACTATGAACATTAAAAAAGCAACAAATTCACAACTATCAACAACTGAATCTAAAACAAACTAAGCAAACAACCAGAAGAGGAACAGAATCATAGATATAGAGATCATTTGGAAGGTTACTAGTTGGGAGGGGGAAGAGGGGAAAGGTTCAGGGATTAAAAAGCATAATTGGTAGGTACAAAATAGACAGGGAGATATTAAGAATAGTATAAGAAATGGAGAAGCCAAAGAACTTACACACACAAACCATAAACATGAACCTGGGGGATGATTCCTGGAGGGAAGCAGGGTACAGGCCGGAGGGGTGCAAAGGGGAAAACATGGGACAACTGTAATAACATCATCAATAAAATATACAAAAAAAGATAAAAATCAAATTTGCCTTAAATTTGACAAAATGCATCATTTTATTTAGATACATACAGATGTATGAATAAATTAAACTTTTAATTACAATAACTTCATTGATATGGCTACACAATTACTAATTCACGAATGCTACTTTCTCTTATTGTAATGTCTTCACCAAATCTCCCAGTAATCCATTTCTCTATACCCAAACTAGTCTTCAAAGCTTTATTCAAATGTAACTTCTTTTCTGAAGTCCTTTGGATTGTTCCAGTTATACACGAAACTTCCTTTCTCTTAAGTCTCTCAGCAAATGACAGCCCTTCTCGTCTCACTTCCTGCAAGGCTACAAGCACTTCCAGATGTATGCATCTTATTTGCTACATGTTAGCTTCACATTGCCCAGTAGAGTGACTTACAATTCTGAGATACCAGGTCTGTTCAGAACATATACAGCCATGTGCTATGAAAAGTACAAACATTTATTGAAGAAGATACAAGATACAAGAAACACTGTACATAGGACAATGTCACTTCAGTTCCCTTCAAAGTAGGCACCTTGGGACCTCACACAGTTCTCCCAATTGCTATGGGTTGCCTCATCATATTTTCCTGAATCTCATCAATGGTCTAAAATCTCTTCCCTTTCAAAGATGATTTTACTTTGGGGAAAGCCAGAAGTCACAGGGCACCAAATGGGCTGCAGAGGGGCTGAGTCACCTGGATGATCTGATGTTATACCAAAAAACTTCTCCACAAGGCATGATGCATGAGAATGAGTGTCATGATGATGCTGCCAATCACCAGCTTCCTATAGCTTCAGGCTTCTGAATCATCTGAATAGTTTCTACAGAGAAATGTTCAAGTTTAACGCAAACTTTGATTCAGATTTGTTGTTCTACTTGCTCAGTCATTTTGAATGTGACAGTCACACAGTACACATGCTCTCTCAACTGTGTCTACTGCCCCCAATGACTAGTACAGTGAAGTTGTTACTATTCATACATACACATTCTAGTCTAGTCTCCTTGGCTGCCAGGTTACATCAGTGTTGTGCAAACTGTTCTCATTATATTAACAATAGTGGGCTTTTTCTGGATAGACCTCATAAAAGTATTTTATATAATTAAAAAGAATTAAAAATAATAGGATCATGGCAGGGATGATTGTAAATGAAATAACACAATGATAATATAGTGATCAATTCCACCCCTTGATCTGAAAATTATTTAATGTCAGGCAAACATAGAGCCTTGGGAGAACCAAAAGAGGCTTAGAATTGCATTATCTCCAACAACTGAGTTATTTCCTCTTCTTGGAATACTGTTGCCTCCAGTTTGTCATCTAGGGCTCCAAGTACTCCTTGAGTGACTGCTATAAACTAGGTGCTTCAATGGTTAAATGTTATGGACAAGGTCCCAGCTCTCAAAGATCAACTCTGATCTTAAATGTGAAGCACCCAAACCCATGCTTTTAGAGAAGACTTCTTTCATGCAACTATAGTCACAAAACAGAAGCAGTTGTCTGCTGTGCAGTCTGTGACATTCTCTCCATTGCTTTCCTACCTATCTCTAATGAATGGAAGCCAAATGAGACATTAACCATAAATGAACTGAGTAACTAATCTTAACCAAACAGGTAACTCTATCAAATTTAGCTGAAGTGGGCATCCTGTGGGTTTTACAGTACCTTAGAGGTCTCTGAACACTGTAATATATCCCCTGTTAATTTAGTCAAGCTGCCTTAGCCAGGAAGCTGTAGACGGGCAATGTGACTTTGGGTTAGTCCCCAGGGGCTCCTGCTGTCTCCAGTGGCTTCCCTGGGATCATTTAGACATTAACTTGTCTGTGCTCAGGCGTTTCCACTATGTTTGGGCTCGGTGTTATGGAACATCAAATAATCAAAGCTACTTAAATTTTAAAAGAATGTTCACAAGTTCATGATTTATCCAGTGCATAAATAATTTATTAATCCTCTGAAATGTACAAAATTTTCTATAATCTTAAAAATACAGTGAGCTAGAAAAGATATATAAAAAGTATAACATAAGGCAATATATGATGAAAAGTCAAAAAGGAGTCTAAAAAGTGAATGTCACTTCTTTATGAATAATAAAAATTAATATTTGAGCCCTTACTATGTATGAAACACAGAGTACTACACTAAGCACTTTATACAAAATACTGTACATTAAATCATGAAGTACTATTTATCTGATGAGAGAATAAATAAGAAGAAAATGAGATTTGGGCCCTGGATTATAAATTGCCTTAGCCATTAAAATTAGAAGAATTTTTAAATTGGGAATAGAAAATAAATCTTGATTTAAAAATGAACAGAAGTCAATTTTTCCTATGTTTCTATACTTTTGTAAAAATATTTAAAATCCTAACGTGCATGAAATATTCATTCCAAATACATTTGGAGAGTATGCTTCAAATACAAGGCATAATTTTAGAAGACTCAATGCAAACTTAAGTGTTTTTCTTTTTAGTAGTAATTTCTTTTTAAGTAAAAATATTCATTTCTCTAGAAATCCTAAAAACAATCTACTGAGATCAATTTAGTAACCAATTTATAAAACAAAAAGTGAAATAAGATGTATGCTTGTTGATATATTACTAATTCATTTTTTATTATCTTAGGGACATTTAATATTAGAATAACACATTCTGATTTATTATTTGCATGTTATTTCTTGTTCATGTAAATAATTCATATAATTTCCACACTAATTAAGATCACTTGAAATATGAACTTAAAGCTGTTTCTATCAGTAAGTTGGGTAAACAAAACTCAAGGTGATAACTAAGGATACAACAATCAAAAATAAAGTCAAAATAAATCCATCATCAAGGAGTTTTCAAAGAAAAGGGAGAAAAAGATATTCACAAATAACATATGAGGCCAAATGTAATTAATGCTATATATAGTGGTAACACAGTCACTATCGTGGTGGGTGGCAAATTGAGTTGGGGATTAAATATAAGGAACAGGCATTCAACCAGTAAAATTAGGAGAGAATTTTTCTCATGTACTATCTTCACAGCCATGGTAACAAAGACACAGCCGAGGCAAACCTGAGGTCAAGTAAACACTTGGTGTAGCTAGGGTACTAATTGCAATGGCCTACACTATGGAGAAGATCAGATGTTATGGTAATATGTTTGAACTTTATTTCATAGGTATGCATTTCTCAAATTGCAGACAGGAGATAGGGAGAAGGGAAGAAGGAGATAGATATAGCAGTGAACACAATGGAATTAAAATCCTGTTCTTTATGGGGTGGACATTCTTGTGGTGGTTATGGACAACTAAAAATTAAACATATAAAAAAACAAAAATATGGTATTTTAAGTACAATACAAAGGTGGGTATTTTCATTTGGGGTGACATTTGACCTGAAAGAACTGACAGAAGCCATAAGAGATATTGGGATGTGTATTCCAGGCATGAGAAACAGCAAAAACAAGTCTTCAAGGAGGAAGAATGTGATGTTTGTGAAGTACAGTAAGACCATGTGATGGGGAAAAGGATTAAGGGGAGAGCAGCAGGGGATGAAATCAGAGAAGTGTTGGAAGCAGATCATACAGCAACTGGAGGCCTTGACAACGATCCTATATTTTGTCAAGTGAAATGGTGAGCCATTAAAGGTTCCATAATCTGTCCATACATTCAAAGTATCTGAGTGGACCATCATGGGGCAATGTGGAAAGCAGGAAGGCCAGTTCATAATGCTAACGAAGACCCACATAATGGCAAGGAAGGTGGTTGTAAATATTCTGAAGGTAGAATCAACAGGATTTGCTAACAGGTTGATAGTGGGCATGAAAGAAACAGAGAAAGCAAGGGCGACACTACCTTGTTTAGCTTGAGAATTAGACAAAAGGCACTATCCTTTACTGAGACAGGAAAGATACAGAGGGAGCATTTTGAAAGAAAGATGGGAGACTCAAGAGTTCCAGGAGAGTGGTGCCTGGTCACTCTGCCAGGGTGATATATAGAGCAGGTCAGATTTGAAACTGTATCTACCACACTCAATGTGTACACACTCCCTTTCAGCTTGGATAAAGGTGAGATACAGGAACAAATGGATGACAACATGAGAAATTCTGAGTGGAGCAAAGAGAAGGTGGGAGAGTTGACAAGAATGGGAAAGTAAATAGAAGGAAGAGTGCCAGGAACAGAAGAAGGGGAAGGCATTCAGGGACTTGGAGTCACCACAAAAGATATGCAATATTTGCTGAGTTATTCTAATACAGAATCAATAAAAGATGAATTAATAGAAGAGTAAGAACAAGCACACTTCTATTCAGATTAGGTGACATGCTCATGGAGTATGTAAAGGAAAGTCCATTTCAGCTCACACAATCCGAACCCTCTGAATTTAGCACCAATATTCCTCTTTCCAGGAGGCCCTTGGAATATCCTGTTTTTACAAGGTCTTATTTTTTTTTTAATTTTATTTATTTTTAGAGAGAGGGAGAGGGAGGAAGAGAGGGAGAGAAACATTAATGTATGGTTGCCTCTCATGCACACCCTTATGGTGGACCTGGTCCGCAACCCAGGCATACGTCCTGGCCAGGAATCAAACCAGTGACCCTTTGGTTCGCAGTCCAGCACTCAATCCACTGAGCCACACCAGCCAGGGCACAACAAGCTCTTATTAATCCAATAAGTACAAGACCCATTTACCCCCAAAGAGCATAAGAGCAGTATACAGACCACTGCTCAGTAATGTGCCTGTGTCACATAGCACCCTGAACTGAATGAAGAAAAGGAACACACTGCCACTTTTAGAGCATTACTGCTCTGGCATTTTCTGCTTCTGTGTGCTGTCTCAACACCACTGCTGTAATGACATTCTGTAGTGTGATGCATGGGTGGCTAATCCTGAGGATTCTCTATTATCTCCCGCTTTAGGATGAGCAGCCTCAGAAATCCGATGGATTAATGAAAGACTGTTAATGCTAATTGCTGACATAAGACTATTAAAGGCACTAAGGCAATTGCTGAATTTTTTTAGATGTTTTCACAGCTTTCCAGAGCACTATACTAATCAGTCATACTAATTCCAACAGTAAACAGCACATAGCTTTGGTAAGAAACCATTAAAACCCCCCTTCATTTCATCTCTACAACTCCTTCCCAAATACCATCCGTAAATCCAGATAATTTGCCTTAGATCATTTATCAGCTGGGACATTCACTCTACCAGACTCCAGGCACAGTGGATAACTAGAATTTTACACACCCGTGATTAGATGAGATGGGGCCCCAGTGGCAGCCAGGGAGCCTTTCTCAGCCAATTGGACCAGATGCTCTGCCCATGGAAAGGCCATCTAGTGCTGCAGCACTGAGGCTCCTTATAGATGATTTGTACATGTAGATGATTAAGATTTGGTGGTTCACTGAATACCTGTGAACCACCAAATCTTAATATATGGCACAGCGAGTAGACACACGGTCTTTAGAACTGAACATGAGCTTCCATTCTAATCCTGACCCTTATTATCTGTGGAACTTTTAGGCCAATTACACAACCTCTCTGAGCCTCACTTTCCTCATCTACAGAATGAGGATACCACTCCATGTCAGTGCTTATAAAATGCATACTAGAGCACTGCTAGAAAAATGGCACAGCCACTGATTCAGAAAGTATCATGGTCTTATCTTTCCCATATATGTGTTGCTACAGTGGACAGATACACTAGTCCAACAACTTGATGGCAACTGGCCATTGACATCACCCCCTTGTGCTGATTCCACAGGCAGCTAACTTACTAACTTGGCTTCCCCTTAGATTGTTTAGATCTGGGCACAATGTGTCCATTACAGAATATTATTTCACATTCTGGATGTAAACTTAAAAACTAGCATTTGCCACATGTGTTGTTTTCACATCTACACCTTGTGATAGTGTTGAACTTGAGTAAAATCAACACAGGATATACTGACAATCAAATTTCATTCACATCCAGAATCTAGAGGACATTATATTGAATGCAATAAGCCAGACATAGAAAGACAAATACTGCATGACCTCACTTACATGTGGAAACTAAAAAAGTCAAACTTGTAGAAGCAGAAAGTAGAATAGTGGTTTCTAGGGGCTGGGGGCGGGGGAGTTTGGGAGATGTTGGTAAAGGGTACTTACTAAGTTTCAGCTATATAGGATGGAGGTCTAATGTACAGCATGGTGACTATAGTTATTAATACTCAATTGTATACTTGAAATTTGCTAAGAATAAATCTTTAATATTCTCACCACAAAAAAGTAACTATATGTGGTAATGGATTATGGTAATCATTTTACAATGTATACATATATCAAATGCACATGCATACTCGTATGTATACCTTAAATATATACAATTTTTATTTGTCAATTATACCTCAATATACCCAGAAATATATTCATTAAGACTCATAACTAGTATTTCTGCCTCATCTCTGATTGATATGTAGCACTAGAACAACTGAAAGGAAAAGCCCAGACTCAGGAGAAAGGGGAAGTATTAGGGAACCACCCATCTGCACAGGAAATAGTTCTGTATCTCCGAAACATTATCTAGCTCCCAAAAATGGACTCTGCAATCCTCAGGAGCACCCCAATGAATCCCCTGGTCTTTTATGAAAATAAAAAGTCAGCCTTCTGTTAGCTAACTCCCTCTCACTTTGAATACAAATATGTTATTACAGTCAAGCTAATGGGAATAAATATATCTTATCACAGTTACTAAAGCTGAGGATTGCTGCTGTAGAAAATCAAGTATATTGATTACCTGAGAAAGAAAGGATAAAAAGCAAAGAAGGAAATTAACATGAGTTTTGATGAGACTGGGTAATATTTTCTCAGTGGGATTCAAAGTTTCAATTTAAAGCTGAAAGAACTCTTTGAGCTTAATGATATTGGGTGATTTGGTTAAAATTCCAGAGGATTGGATTTAAGAGTACTTTGTAATCTCATGACTTTAAAGCCTTCTTAATTAAAGACTTAAATTTGTTTTAAGTAAAACAGGACATAGATTTACAGACCAAAAAAGCAGATCGGTATAAGAAAAAATGGTTCTGAACATTAGTACCCAAGGCTCCTGAAATGAATGTGATACTCAATTAAAGAGGAAAATTAGATCCTGGATGCAGGCTATCACCTTCACATGGCATGTAAAGTGAGCTGACCTCAGGTGCCCAGAACAAAGCCACTGGCTCATATTAATACTACAATATCCATTTGGAACTATCCTCCCCTTCTTAAGTAACAAGGCAAAACATAGAATTAACTGTGTGTTTTCTTATCTCAAGGAGAGAAAAACAAAGCTTTGATCTCCCTTTACAAGGGCTTGCTTCTGTCAGACACTGGCCATGGAAATCCATCATCAATGTGAAGATTTCTTCAAGTTCCTGATAAAAAATATTTTAAAATAACAAACACAAAACTTTGAAAGCATTACTCCAATTTTTCCTTTATTGCTCTCACAAGCTAGTCTAAAATAAATCAGCAAGCATGTTAAAAATCTATTCCACTTTTTAAAAATGTTTCAAAACCTCCCCTTCACCTTTTTTTGGAGGAAATGTCCTACTTCTCTGCTCCTCGTCATAACCCAGTTTATCTGTAATTGCAATCCCAGTCCCTAGCCCTCCAGCTAACTGCAGCCTTCACCACTACACTTAACGTGCTCCCACTAAAGTCCCAGTGACCTCCAGGCCAGGGAATCAAAGACCAGTCTTCTCAGGCTCATCTTTCCAACTGTCTTGGCAACTTCACTATCTTGAAATACTCTTTCTTCCCCTGACTTCCATGATGCCACCATCCCGGTTGTCCTCATACACCAGGCATTCAGTATCAGTGTCTCTGCACTCATCGTGGTCTTCTTCTAATACTTTTCTTGCTTCCTGACAATGTCATCTACCTCCTCGACTTCCATTGCCTGACTTCTCTTTCTGAGCTCCCACTAGCCTTCTTAGAGTGGCTGTCTCAGAGCCTCTTGATCCCTGGATAAGTCAATGGCATCATCTTGCACCCTTTCCCTCACCCATATTACCCAATCTATCATCAAGTCCTACTGACGTTAGCTCCCAAACACCTCCTCATTTCCCATTGTCATTCACCTGGAATATTTCAGCAGTCTGTGAACCCACCTACCACCACCTGCCTTGCCCCTCTCCATTCACACTTTATATCCACTCCCTTCACAGCCTGAGTGATCCTTAAAAATATTGTGTGTGTGTGTGTGTGTGTGTGTGTGTGTGTACTATACAAATACTCACACACAGTATATAATCCTGTTATTCTGTGTTGCTCTAGGCTAAAATTGTTTCCAATTGCACTTAGAATCCTTCACATGGTTCAGCAAACTCTCACATTTCTGGTCCCAATCTCCATCTCTGTTTTTCCTAATCAACTCTCCTTTTACTCTTTGTGTACAGTTTCGAGAACTTTCCACATACTCTTCTCAAAAGAAGGGGGGGCTTTTGTATATCTGGGATCTCTGCTACACTACCCCCACTGCTACCCTGCAGATAAATCCCCTATTATGTTGATTAAACAGTATGGAGGATCCTCAAAAAATTAAAAATAGATTAATATCCAGGAATTCCACTTTCCAGAATATATCTAAGTGAAACACTAAAACACTAACTCAAATAACTGATTATTTACAACAGCCAAAACATGGAAACAACCTAAGTGCCCATCAATGGATAAATGGATAAGTAAGTTGTGATACAGACACACACTGGAACATGTATTATTCAGCCACTAAAAGGAGGAATTCTGCCATTTGCAACAACATGGATGGACCTTGAAGGAATTATGCTAAGAGAATAAATCAGACAAAAACAAAAATTATATGATCTCACTTATACCTGTGTGTGAAATAAAAATTAAATTAAATTAAAAATTTTTTAAAAACCTCATAGAAAAACATCTCAGACTTGTCAGACTAGTGGTTATTGGGGAGAGGGGAATTAGAAGGTTTTCAAAAGGTACAAACTTCAAGTTATAAAATAAATAAGACTAGAGATATAATGCAAAACATGATGAATATAGTTAACACTGTTGTATGATATATATATATATGTACATATATATGTATGAAAATTGTTGAGTAGATCCTAAGAGTTCTCATTACAAGGATAATTTTTTTCCTTTTTAAATTTTTTTCATATTATTGTATTATTACAAAATGGATGTTAGCTAAACCATGGTAAACCTTTCACAATATATGTAAATCAAACCATCATGCTGTATGCCTTAAACTTATTCAGTAATGCATATCAATTATTTTTCAAAAAAATGGAATAAGTCTATATGATCACTGATTAATACATGGAATATTATTCACCCATAAAAAGGAAATCTTGCCATTTTTAACAAGAAGGATATACCTCAAGGGCATCATGCTAAATTAAATAAGTCAGACAGAGAAAGACAAATAATGAATGATCTATCTTGTATGTGGAACTAAAAAAAAAGCTCATTGATATAGAGAACAGATAGCAATTGAGAGAGGCAGGCATTGGAGATGAGAGGAATGGGTGAAGGAGGTCAAAAAGTAAAAGTAATAAAATAATACCAAAAAATCGTATGCTCAGTCTCCAGCCTAATTACTCCTAATATAAATAAAAACATCTCAGGGTAGCAGCACTTCCTCACAAAAGAAGTATACATCCTTTCAACACATGGGCAATTCATATGAGCAGGTGTGGGGACCTAATATAAATGATCATCCATATAAACACTTGAATCCTATCCCTCTTGACCATGGGTATAAGCCCATGATCTCCAGTCACCACTCATCACTAATGAGGCAATCCATTCCTCCTGTGGACAGGTTGGACAGCTCTACCTTATACTGATATGGAACCTGCCTCTGAGAACCATGTACCCACTGATCCTAGTTCAGTCATCCCTTTAAATCCTCCTCATAAGACATGGTTGGCATACCCACCATCTGAGCCCACTTCTATATGTCTGCAGCAATTTTTTAAAAAGACTGATTTTTTAGCGGTTTTAGGTTTATAGCAAAATTGAGGGGAAGGTACAAAGACTTCCCATATACCCCTGCCTCCAAACACAGATAGCCTCCCCATATCAGTATTCACCACCAGAAGGTACATTTGTTACAACTGGCAAAACTATATTGACACATCATTATTACCCACAGTCCTTAGTCTACCACCATTTTTATTAAGCAAAGACCCTAATGCCAAATTTAAATGGTTCTAGGCCAATTCCTCATTAAAGCTAATTCAATGGTTCAAAAGGACTCTTTCAACTGCACAGTGGTCATAAGCCAGCACTGGGTTAAATGGAACTGGGCTGGAAACCTAGCCAGTCACTTAGGAGGCCTGAGATTGCAAACCACACTGAAGCCTCAACTTCCTCATTTGTTAAATTTAGATAATAATGCCTTCCTATTTGGGCTAATTTTAAATAAAAATTAAAATAGCTCATACAAGGAAAGCTCACAGCCTGGCACTTGTTGTTTAGAAGTACACATAAGTAGTGTGGGCTTTGTGAGTACCGGCCGCTGCCATCCTGGCTGTCCCCCACACGGCACCCTGAGCACCTCCTTGAGAAGGCTGGAGGCACCGGGGGCCCTCGTGGTTGCTGGAGACAAGGCACCTCTGTCTAAGAGTCTTTTACTGGTCCCTAGTTCCCTGTCTCTCTTGCTGGCCCTTCTGCCTCACTGTCAGAGGTTCTTCCTGTATGACCTCCAAGCAGTCAAGGATGACTTCCAGATTTGGAGGCTGATATGTGGAAGAATAATTTGCCTTGATTTGAAAGATACTTTCTGCAGTAGTCTGCTTATTTATAATTTTAGGATATTTGAAAGAAGATATGGAAGCAGAAAATTTGCATCCTTTTTGCTGGGTTCCTGGGTTTTGTCAGCCTTGATCGACTTCATCCTTGTTGAAACTGCGTGGTATTGCTTTGGTATCTCTGCGTCCCAGAATTTGCCTTCTGGATTCCTGGCACCTGTGTTTGCTCTATTTGTACCATTTTACTGCTCCATACCGAGAGTCCAAGTGGCACATATTCTGGGCCCGTTGTCCATCTCAAACAAGACATTGATTTATATATTGGGACTACAGCTTTTCACCTCTGGTTCCTACATCTGGATTGTAGCCATAAGTGGATTTAGACTGCGCACCCGCGCACCCAAATCCGTGAACCCGAAAATCCCAGGCACTCCCCGGGACCTGTGAGGCCCAGGCCCCGCAGGTAGGAGAAGTGAGCGCCCCTCGGGACCCAGAGACTGCGCACCCGTGGACCCGGAAAAGC
>CM052547.1:42775439-42843353 GCA_028533065.1 Trachops cirrhosus | reverse complement strand
GGGTGGGTGGGCTGGAAAGGGAATAAAGGATAGAAACTGTACTGAATAAACTAAAATAAAAATTAAAAAAATAAATAAATAAATAAATAAATAAATAAATATTACTTAAAAAGGAAAAAAAAAAAAAAAAAGAAGTACACATAAGTAAAATGGGAGCTCTCTGACGACATGGATGGCTCATGTCAATCCGTTTAGCACTGCTTGCATCTGGATCAGCGCCTGACACAGAGTGGCCTTTAGTTATTCGTTAAATGACTGAATTATTAACATTCCTGGACAAAACCAGAATTTAAGATAAGAAAGTTTTTTATTTAAATATATTGAAAAAAACAGGAGCAAGATGAAAATAAATTCTAGTTTAGTTTACCTTTTGGTTCAAATTAAAATGTATTCTTTAAATGACGTAAAATTCCAACACTAATGGTTTTGACATCATACAGTGATTTAAATGTTTTCTTCTTTTAAACAAAATGAACTAAAATAAAAATGCCTGATTTAAAATCAAGTTTTGTACAATACTTGCAATATTTAGGAAACTTCATTATCTTTTTTCAACTCTCATTTCAAAGATAATAACTATCATATAATAAGAGTACACTAGAGAATAACAGAAATACATTAATTTTAAGTAGAATCAATTAAACTACATAACATTTTGGTTCTAAGCTATTTTAATATTTTGATATTAAAGTGCAAAACAGTGAATGCCTCAGACAAAAAATCCAGTCTGGTATACAACCTAATTAGTGGCTCATAGAATATGTATCCTGACACATACATTAATATGGAAATATATACTAAATATATTTAGTATACCTGTCATAAGACCATTTGAAAATTCTTCAAATTTTTTTTTTAAAAAAAGATGACTTTTTATTTTTCAAATAGAGGTCCAAGGGGAGCTACACACAGCAGAAGTCCATTTTCTCGGGGCAGCTTATTTGGCATAAATGAAACTCTACTCACTTTAGCATCTCAGAAACAACCTGTTTCCTAACTAACCTGCATTGTCAGTTTCCTAACTGTTCCTTTTAGAGGAAAAATAACCGGGTTAAAGTTCAGTTCCATTCTCTACCACAAAAAATCCCCATCTGAAATGTTTAAGATGGCATTTAAGGTAAGCATTGTCCAAGCACTCAGTACCCAACCTCCTCTTCATATTCCCTTAGAATCTAGCATGGAGCCCCTACGAGAGACCAGGTATTTCCTAAATACCTGCTGGAATAAACTGAGCATTACCACAGTCCCCTGGGCAACCCATACCCCAAAAACTCCCTTCTATGGTACCCCAAGACCTGGAGTCCAGCCTTGAAACACTTGAATAAAGACCTTCACCCACTGGATGCACTGGGAGGGGCTAGTGCTGTGGGAAGGTAGGATCTCACTCCCAGGGGCCAGGCAGTCAACAAGAGGATGCAGGACACACTTATTAGAAAGTAAACTGCTTCCCTGACTGTATTCTGGGTTTAATCAGGCCCTCAAGGGAGGGAGCTATCACCCAAGGGAAAGGCCAATGTCTGAGGCCCAAAAAGACTGTGATATTTGGTGTCCAAAAATTCTAAAGGAAAAAAAAATGCCCTGCCCAAAATGAGGACAGAAGGGCTGATTGTTCCAGTCGCTATAGTCAGGAGTTGATGAGAAACAGTGTGGGATGGGGTGACAGCTTCCAGAAGGAATCCTAATCCCATCAATATTTAGTGTAGGTCATCAAGAACCTTGAGAAGCAGAGGAGACCAGAGGAATCCCTCTGCAAAGAGGAAGAATACTAAGCCACCTGCATAGGGTGATAAAGCCTGGAGGCTGGTGTCCAAGCGAAGGGCAGCCAAGTACAATTAATTCCAATGGTGATATAATCAGAGCAACAGAGTATGTCAAGTACCTCACAACTATAATCCAAGCAACTCCTGAGTCTAAAGGTTAGACTTAGATGTGGAGCAAAGGTACTGGGATTGTACATATTACAACCTCATAACAAGCAGGCCTTTTATGTACATGAACCCACTAGCTTAATTACAGGGTTGGGGTACAGTGAGAGACTATGCTAGTAGAAGTTATCAGTATGCTTCCTTTCATTCTACACACAGATTTTATTCTCCCCCCTGCCACATGTTCTGGTGTTTCACCACCAGGCTGACAGCTGGAGTTGACAGCAGTTTGTATTCCCTATGTATGAGGCTGAGGAATAAAAAATGTTTTCTCCACCTCAGCTCTGTATATCAGGTATACACTATGTGAACCCAGCTAAAGTCCAGATTGTTAAGCCATTTTAAGTGGGGAAGGGAACAATAATCTTTTACAAAGTGGAGTGCTGTGTAATATCACTTCATTGGATAGTGTAAGCAAACAACCTAGTTCAGAAACAAACCTAAAGCACAGTCCTAGTTTGAAGAACTAAGTTCTGATGATCCATCTCCTTTCTCCATTGAACGTCATCATCATTGGAGAAAAAGGTGAGAAATCACCAGCGCCTTGCATTAGAGGCTTTCTTTTTCTTTTGTTAACTTGAATTTTTTACATTTTGTTATTGTTGTTCAAGTACAATTGTCTCCATTTTCCCCCACCACTCTGCCCCGCCCCAGTCATCCCCACTTTCCATCCTTGATCCTACCCACCTTTGGCTTTGTCCATGTGTCCTTTATACATGTTCCTTTTTGTATGGCCCTTCCTCCTTCTCCCCCGTTGTGGCCTCCCTCCTCCCCTCTGGCTACTGTCAGTTTGTTCTTAATTTCAATGTCTCTGGTTATATTTTGCTTGCTTGTTTGTTTTGTTGATTAGGTTCCATAGATGAGAGGCTTTCATGAACGTCAAGTCATTCAATGCTCACAGAAGGAACTATTATCTCTGTTCTACAGGAAAATGGAGCTGGGAGGCATGGGTATGACCCATTTTGGGTCACTCAGCTGCAGGCTGTGGACCTGGGTTTCAAATCCATGCCTGTGACTGCCAATGTCACATACTGTCCACTATTACTAGTCTTACTATAACTTCACTGGTAACTGACAAAAACAGAATAAGTGCATATTGATGACACTCCTCCCCCCTCCCCCCACCTTGGCTTTCTCCCAGTGTTTTCATGGGAGAAGGAGTGGAGGAGTTCTAATGAAAACTTTATTTTCTATTCTCTTACCTCACAATGTAAGTTCACCATAGGGCAAGAATTAGGCCATATTCCTTATTCATTTTTAAGCCAAAAATAGCAAACTGATTCAAATTGTGTGGGAAACTAGACTTTTAAAACATCTATTTACATTCATTGTGATGAGAGCTGAACAACTACTGTTAGGTGAAACCAAATCAGGAAATCTCTGACTTACTGATATGCTATTAGTCTGTGTTTTTTTTTTCCAAAAACTTTCATATCAGAAAACAAAGGAAACACATTTGGAATGACATTCTAAATGCCTATTTAAAAGATATTTGAACTTGGAGTTTTCTTAGCCTTCTAAAAGCTTTTTTCTCAAACACTTTTACCACTTTCTTTAAATATATACTCAATGACAGCTATAGGTATATTTCAAGCACTTACAGAATTTCTATAAATTTTGCAAAAGGCAAAATATGATTCCTTTAAGGTTCCCGAAGTTCTTAGCTGTAGGAAAGAAGTGGCAAAGGTATCATGCATGGCTGGTTCCTCAGAGCAGCCACACACACACAGTACTCACTATACACCAAGCACTGTTCTAGGAGCCTTGCGTCGCGTACACTCACTCCTGTCATCTTCACAACAAACCCATGTAGCAGGTACTATTGTTTTCCCCATTTTACAGAAGAGGAAACTGAGACACAAAGAAGTTATTAACTTGCCCAGGCCACACAGATAAGAAAAAGTAGAGCTGGGGTTCAAATCTAGCCAGTGTACAGTACTGTCATCCTTGTACTTCAGGAGAGACTGACTGATTTCAAACTAGGTAACCTGGGGAGAGTCGTCTTTATGGATGTAATTAGGACCTCCTGCAGAGTCCAGTACAGTGGAAGGAAAGAACATGGAAAACCAGATGTAGGGGTTATGGCCCCACTCACAGCTATAAATAATTAGGTGTTAGGCCTTAGAGAAATCGCTCTAGACTTTTTTTTTATTTAAAATGTCAGAAGATGGAAAAAGAGGGTTTTTATGACAGTTTCCAGTATATTCATGTCTGTTATTATTTCAGATCAACCAGTACTGGCAGGTTTTATTTAAATACAATAGCTTTTTCCCCATACAATTTTCAATAGTCCTTTCAAGATTTGGTCTTGGCGTTCCCACGTGTGACCAAGCCAGAGAGTGGAGCAGTGAAGAGCTGGGGCTTCATCCAGAAAGTCCTGAGTTTATGTCCCTGCTCTATGGCCTACCGGCTGCAAACACCAGACTGGTTTGTCTACTTCTTCAGGGGCAATTACGCCAGTCACCTCACATGTTTGCTCTCAGGTTACATAACAGGTCCAGTGCCAGTCATATGAAAGGTGCTTATGAATAGGAGTTATTTTTATTACTTTAGACCAGGAATTTTCAACTGGTGTGCCACAAGAATTTTTAAAACATGCAATATGTGACTATTTAGTCAGGGGCACTGACCTCTTTTCCCTAAGGTTATCAAATAAAAAAATGGCAAAACCCAACACAATAGTTGTCCAGCGTGAATGAATCAAAATTATACCTATTTTCTGTCAGATCAGCAAAAATGTATTTTTCGGTGGGCCATAGAATTTTTGTAATTAGTTTATGTGTGTCATAAGATGAAAAAGGTTGAAAATTGCTGCAGTAGACCTTAATCATTTCTCACCTAAACTACTAAGCCTCATAAAAACATGGAAACAAAGACACTCAATGTGGCACTATTAACAGTGAGATGCTGCTACAACCTAAATGCCCAACACTGCAAAAAATATATATAAAAATTATGGAGTAGTATTAAATCATATGCAGCTATTAAAATCATATTTTCCAAGATTATTTCTGAGCACAGAAAAATAATGATTTTGATCACTGAAAAAGGCAAGCTGTAAAAGGTGTACATATAGCATGGTCACTGTCATACACAGAAGCACATGTGTGTAATGCATGTATGCATGCATGGAAGTCTGGAAAAAACACAACAAACTGTTAGCAGTGCTTCTTTGAGTGATTAGGTTACTTTTTATTTTATTTTTGATATTTTCTGGCATTTTCTAGTTTTTCCTACAATGATGATATACAATTCATATAATCAGAAAGGGATTAAAAACATCAAGTAATTTTTGACAAAGAACGAATATATTTTTTCAAATAAAGGTAAGATTTACACTAAAAGCAAAACCTTTTTTATGTAACTAAATTGTACACTATTGCTCCAAAAAGAAATCACCTTTCATCAAAAACAAAAATAGAAAAATAATGTTTTCCAGAAATTCAAACTGCATTAAAATAAGCAAGGTTTGAAACTAAATACTGAGGGTTTGAAACTAAAAAAGGTATAATAAAAATTTTACACAAGTGCCTGCCTAGAATCACAAAAAAGTCAGAAATGGAAAGTCTTAGAAAGTGATTTTTCCTTATGCCTGGAAAAAATATCTTGGAAGAATTACAGGTTCAGCAGAGAACTTGGCCGAACTTTGGCTTGTTTCAACAACCCCATTTTTTTTGTTCTCTTTATTTCTCCCTCAACACAGATACATACACAAAGCCAGGGCTAGTCAAGTATTTAACTGGGCTCTCAAATTAAGAGTTAAATTCCACACCCCGACCAAAGCCTCACCCACAGCAGAGAAGCCTTCTGTCCTCCTCAGCACTAAAGCTGACATAGGTGGCCTGTTCTTTGCTCCTGTCCCCACTTCACAGACCATCTCCCAAACCGTCAGGAGGGTTGCACACCCATCCTGGGGCATGCCTCTGGATAACCATCCTATTAATCTGGAGCTTCGCCAGAGCACAGCCCACAGGGGACCTGTCATCAGGTCTGCCTCTGCTGCTTCTATGCTCCCTAAGGTTCCATGTGACAGCACCTTTGGAAAATGAACAAATCTTAGGCATAGACCCCAGACAGTTCACTAGGTACTTCCCTCTAATTGTTTTCATCCTACAAAAAATATTCACAGTTTTTGACAGCTCTTTTTTTTTGAAATGACAAAACCAATAAACCGAGGAACCTAGCAGAGACCTTAGGGAGTACAGTATCACTTCCTCTCACATGAGAGTCCTGACCCTTACCAGGTGGGTACAGGTGGAAGCCTGAAAGATAAAGTAATAATGCATATATAAGCTACATATTCAGAAAATGCAGGTCAAGAATAATTTATAAAATTTCAATTCAAGACTGCTTTTCTTCATTTTACAGTAAAATATACTTATTTAAACCAAAGATTTTAGAATCTGGCTTCAAATTCCAGTTTACCAGTTTTTAGCTGTGTGACCTCAGGCAAGTTTCACAACCTCTTTATTTGAAGCATTTGAACAGTGCACCATATAGTAAACGCTATGTAACTTTTAGCCACTATGATTATTTTATTATTGTATTATTATTTTAATTATTAAAACTGGCAAATATACATCCAGCCAAGATGGAGACATAGGTAGGCACACTGTGCCTCCTTGCACAACCAAAAAAAGGACAACAACAAATTTAAAAACAAAAAACAACCAGAACTGACAGAAAATCAAACTGTATGGAAGTCTGACAACCAAAGAGTTAAAGAAACATTCATCCAGACCAGTGGGAGGGGTGGAGATGGGCAGCCAGACAGAGAGAACTTGCAGCAAGACGGCTACTGGTGGAGGGAGTGGTCCCACATTTGTGTGCGGATAAACTGGGAGGAAGAACTGGGGAGCTAGACAGACCATGCATCCCAGGCTCCCAGTGCAGGAAATAAAGCCTCAAAACCTCTGACTGAAAAAATCTGTGGGGGCTGAGGTGGCAGGAGAAATTCCCAGCCTCACAGGAGAGTTTGTAGGAGAGACCCACAGGGTCCTAGAACATACACAAAACTACCCACCTGGGAATCAGACCAGAAGGGCTCAATTTGCTTGTGCATAGTGGGGGAACTGACCAAAAGCTGGTGGAGAGCTGAACAACTGGCATTGATCCCTCTTGGACCCCTCCCCCGACACAATACCACGAAGCAGCAACCTAGGTTGCCCCACCCTGTCGAATACCTAAGGCTCACCCCTTACTATGTACAGGTATGCCAAGACAAAAAAAAAAGAGGCCCAAATGAAAGAACAGGTCAAAGCTCCAGAAAAAAGTACAACTAAGAGACAAACAGATAGCCAACCTAACGCATTCACAGTTTAAAACACTGGCAATGAGGATGCTCACAGAATTGGTTGAGTATGGTCATAAAATAGAAGAAAAAGTAAAGGCTATGAAATGTGAAATAAAGGAAAATGTACAGGAACCAACACTGAAGGGAAGGAAACCACTCGAATCAAGGGTTTGGAACAGAAGAACAAATAAGCAGTCAACCAGAACAGAATGAAGAAACAAGAATTCAAAAAAATGACGAGAGGCTTAGGAACCTCCAGGACAATGTTAAACGTTCCAACATCTGAATCATAGGGGTGCCAGAAGTAGAAGACGAAGAGCAAGAAATTGAAAACTTATTTGAAAAAATAATGGAGAACTTCCCCAATCTGGCAAAGGATATAGACTTGCAAGAAGTTCAGGAAGCTCAGCAAGTCCCAAAGAAATTAGAACCAAGGAAGCACACACCAAGGCACATCATAATTACATCAGCCAAGATTAAAATGAAGGAGAGAATCCTAGAAGCAGCAAGAGAAAAGAAGACAGTTGCCTACAAAGGAGTGCCCCTCAGACTATCAGCTGATTTCTCAAAAGAGACCTTATAGACAAGAAGGGGCTGGAAAGAAGTATTCCGAGGGGACAGTCACCTACAAAGGAGTGCCCATAAGACTGTCAGCTGATTTCTCAAAAGAGACTTTACAGGCAAGAAGGGGCTAGAAAGAAGTATTCCAAGTCATGGAAGGCAAGGACCTACATCCAAGATTGCTCTATCCAGCAAAGTTATCATTTAGAATGGAAGGGCAGATAAAGTGCTTCCCAGATAAGGTCAAGTTAAAGGAGTTCATCATCACCCAGCCCCTATTATATCTAAGGGACTTATTGAAGAAAAGGAGATGAAAAATATGAACAGTAAAATGACAACAAACTCAGTTATTAACAACTGAACCTAAAAAAAAATGAACTAAGCAAACAACTAGAACAGGAACAGAATCACAGAAATGGAGATTACATGGAGGGTTATCAGCATGGGAGTGGAAGGGGAAGTGAGGTGGAAAAGGTACAGAGAATAAGTAGCATAAATGGTATGCAGAAAATGGACAGAGGGGTTAAGAATAATACAGGAAACGCAGAAGCCAAAGAACTTATAGGTATGACCCATGGACATGAACTAAAGGGGGGAATGCGGGTGGGAGGGGGGAATGGAACAACTGTAATAGCATAATCAATAAAATATATTTAAAAATAAAATAAAACTGGCACATGGTTTCAATTCTGCCTCTTTAAACTATGTCTATTTAATTATACTCAAAAGCCATGTGATAATACAGTATAAAGAGGGTCTGTTTTGAAATCAGGATATTTTGAAGTTAGTTCAACTATATAATGGTCAGGTATATGATCTAAGTACATTATCACCTTCTGTGAGTCTCAATTTCCCATCTATACAATACATAATATATCACCAAGCTCCCAGAATTTTGTGAAGAGTAAAGAACTTTTGTTGAAAAGCAGATTTTTCATAAAGCACTGAGATGTACCCTAATGAAAACAGGTCTAGAATATCCCTCTGCCAACAGCTCTGGCTCTCGCTTTACATGTGAAAGCAAATAATTCTCACCACTAGGCTATTATGGCGATCACTTTCATCAACTTTGAGACACAGTTTTTCTTCTGTGGCAGATAAGAGGGTGCCTAGAATCCCATTGCTCAGGGTTAGATATCTAGAAGAGAGAAGTCACTTTCTACTTCTGGTTGTCAGAGAACTGAGAATCCCTGCCAAGAAACCATCCAAAGGATAAAAAGGGAGAGAGAGAGAGAGAAACTTAATTGGAGGAGGGACAAACAGAAAGTGTTTAGAGGCAACCTATGAGATAAAAAGAAAGAAACTAAAGAGAAAGGCCGGTCCCTCCTAGATTAGGAGCCATGGGTTGTTCACCCCTCACTTAACTACTCACCACAACGTCACAGGAACTGCTCCACTCAGCCAAAAGTAAGAAAATACCAAGGCACCTCCTAAGCACAGTCTTTTACCTCAGGAAGAATCTGGCACCTTATTGGTACATCACTCAGGGTAGACCGTTATGCTGCAGTAACAATCACAAAGTATCAGGCAATAAATTATTTCTCATTCATACTCCATGCCTACTACAGGAAGCTGAGGCTCCCTTCCAAGTCACCCTCACATGGGAGCCAAATTATGGCAAGAGGCCACAGCAAGGGGCACAGAAGGTAGAGAAACACATGCTGGCTCTGAATGCTTCTGCCCAGAGTTGACATGTAATTGACTAAAGAAGTCATATGGCCACATGTGTTCACATAAAAAAGAAGTACAGTCTATGCCAAGAAAGAGTCAGAAATTTTGTGGATATTCATGCATGGGTGACTACCAAGACCTGCTTTCCCACCTGCTCATTAGAGGATATTTGGCAAACATCTCCACCATGATTCAAACAGACTGACTAGAGAGTGTGAAGCGGAAGCTTCAACCAGCTACTATCAGACAAACTGTGACTACTCTCCCACCTCTTCAACAAGTGTTTTCTTAAACCCTATTAAATAGCATAGAGCATAAATGGTTACTTAAGACTCTAAGTAATCGTCACTACCCTGTATCTTAAACATATACACACAGTCATACATAAACAAGCAGTAATTGCCAACCATCTGTACTGAAAATAAAATATTATTATTTTTTAATGAATAACACTTTTCCAGCATTGAAGTAATGAGTGAAAATTTCACAAAGCTCAGTCAATCTCAAGTGAAAATTTTTTTCTTAAAAAATGTCATTCTCTGCAAATGTTCCCCAGGGCCAAGCTCAAGAAGACCCTCCAGAGTTCCCCCCAGAACTAAACCTGCTGTGAATCAAGCTTTTCAATAGTCTCCACACGTCTGGCATCCAGACATTAGTACAACCCTGAATTATTTATTCACCTGTCTTTGCACAACTTCCTAAACACCAATGGAGACCAGGATGGTTTCAGCTATTTGATGTTACATCTTCTCAAGTGGCTAAAGAGGCTATAAAGCACCCCACTGCTTAAGCTTGCCATCTCAGTTCCATTAGCAGTAAAGACCTCTCTATTCAAACTGCTAAGTAAATCCTCCTGAGAGCCCAGGGACTGTTTCATGCTTGAAAGCAACTGTTAAGAATTTGACAACAACCAAACTGTTCCTATTTAATCCTTCTCCCAAGGTAAAAAGAATTATAGGTAAACATATGCCTTCATTATTTGCTTTGCTGCATTTCAATACCCAATCCCACACAAAATTGCCAGCCAAGGATTTAATGCAATCACTTCTGTATTTCAGAGCTATTGCTTTTGCAAAATGGAAAAAGCTTAACAAGGGCTACAAAGCTGGTTAGCTAGCTACTATATTTTGTGTAGCATACATCTTAAATGTCACAGAGGTGAAATCTGATCATAGTGAGGCTTTTCACAAGTTTTTTTAAAGGTGATTCAAAATAACAGTCCCAGGTGTTTTATTTTTTTTAGCTGGAACTAAACATTTAAAGTTTTGAACTCAAATCCTAGGTTACACCTATCCTAGGTATGAAAAGAATGAACAGAAATTCTTATTATTTGGTTTTGGAAGATAGTAGACATGGGATCCTTTGGGATTTATTTTTGCATATTTTTTCTTTCAAGTTGTTTTGTTTTGTATTGTTTTTAGCCTTTAGTAATTTATATGCTTGTAAAATTTCTGAGAAGCAACCAGGGTTAGGCAGGCGATCCTCTCCAGTATAGGACTCTAGAAACCAGTGCATTAAGGCAATTCTTCCAACTGCTCTATGACCTCCAATACTTCCCCCACCATGACCATGACCCACCAACACACATGCAAACTGTCATCAAGACACTAGTTCCTTCACAGGAAACCATGGAGCAATATTATCAAGTGAACCACCAATAATGACTATCCCAAGTTATGTTCCTACATTTTATGAATATGACATTTCTTTACACACCTGCTAATCAGGCTCTTCTCTAACTCCTGAAGAGGCTATCGAGCCAGGCATCACACTCCATAAAAGCAGTTTCTTCTGTCGATCATTTTGAGGAAAGGCTTCTATGTTACTTCTGTTGTGAAGTAAAAAAAAAGTTGGTACCTACTGGGATCTTGACTTAAAAAACCATGTTGACACATTGCCTATTTTAATAACACCTTCTCCTGTACACATCTCCCTAAATTAGAGTTGTTGTATTTCCTATGACACTGGGACATTATTTTCCCCAAGTGTACACCCTCTATTCTATACTTGTATTTTTACTGGGTTACAAATTAAGGCACACTCTAAAAACCAACCACCAGTTGGAGGACATCCTTTATAAGTCCATATAGATCAATCTGAAAAGAGCATTTTCAAATCATCTCCCAACAATTACAAATTTGGGAGGAAAAGGAGGGGTGCATCTTATAGTCCGAATGTGGCTTACCTGGCTCACTATTGGGGGCAGGTGGTGGAATGGGGTCACAGGTTATTAAATATTTTAACACATTTGTTGCTTCAATTTTTTTTCCTATTTTCCTTCTCTAAAACCTAGGTGCATCTTATGGTACAGTGTGTCTTATAGTCCTAAAAATATGGTACTTTTCCATCTTTTACTTCTAGGTATTCTATAGGTCAACAATCAAGTATACATTACAATTTCCTTTTTCTTTAACAACATTTCACATTAGGTTTGCTTCTAATAATATAATATTTTATTATAGAAGGGCACTTTCTAGTTTTGTTATTATGTGCAGTTGAATATATGATGCTGAGTGCTTACTGCACCTGACCAGAAGACTCAGAAGCACTGTAGTAAATATCTTGAGATTTTCTCAATGACATCCAAACTATAAAGACTTCATATTTGATAAGGTCACCTCATTATCCAAGATATATATTTTAAATCCTAATCTGTTTTCCCTGCTAATTTAAGACACATGGGGACTATTCCCTCATTCACCCATTTTAATTTGGCAAACTAATTTGAACAGTAGGCCAAACTGAAATAATTAAGAAGGTAAGCAAACTTCTAATGTTAAAGAGCCTTCTCTCAGCTAGCCGATCCCATCCTGTGCACTCTTTGCTGTCCAACATGCCACACAGACGACAAAAGGTGAAGGTCTGGGCACAGGCATGGTGAAGGGCACAGGTGCCAGTGAAGAGGGCTTGTTTTCAGATATAAGATCCTGAGAAGTATAATCAAAAGTAAAAACCACACCAACTCTTTAGGCACCATACTTAGACAATTTGTTTGCTCAAGCTAACTGTTACATCCTATATTTATGACTCCTATTAAAGCTAATTTTATTAATAAATCAAACAGAAGTTCGAAGATGTGTTAAGTCAGAGTAAAAGTGAGAGAGAAAATACACTTTGAATAATGTAGTATTCAAGTAGAATAAATAATCAATAAATCAGAAAAAGGAGAGTAGCAGTAATGAAAAGAAGAAAAGACAGAGGCATGCAAACTTACTGGACTATGATGCCTTTATATATGTAAGCTTGTTAACCCACCTCATTTCCCTCAGGAATGGGAAGACAACATTTTCTTTATTGTAGTGTTTTAGTTAACTGTCTATGAAATGTGCACTACTAAGTAATCATTTCCAGGAAAGTTTCTGCGGGTTTTTTAGGGGGGTGGGGTTGTTTTGTTTCAGGATTTCACAAGTTGTATGTGAAAATAAAACATTTTTATCAACAGTGGAAGAATATTTCCAATATGGGGCTGTCATCAACGAGTCAGACACAAAGCAACATCTTAGGGAACAGATTCCAGTCCATTCACTTCTCATGATCCCAGGCCCTGAAGCTCATAATTCCAACAGCTACTTCTAGCATTCCTTCTCCTCAGAGCCAATCCCACAGAACCAAAAGTCCAGGGCAGCGTTCCAGATCTTCCAGATTAAGAGTAGGTAAACCAAATTTAAACCAGAAATGTTCACAATTTATTCAATGATGTAGCATTCCTGAACCTCCCACTTCCCAGATACTCCACCACACTAAATCTGGTGGTTAGCAGTTACCATCTTTGAAAGACTTAGAGTAAAAAAAATATATACACATATGCACACATATGTGTGTGTATACACCCACGTATATATACATATATACACACACACCCATACGAACAGGTGGGCAAAAGTAGGATTACAGTTGTGAGTACACAAAACAGTTTATTCTTGCATTATTAATTTATTAATTATTGTATTACTTTTTGAGCACTTAGGAGATTATACCCAAGTGTACTTTGTCATTGTGACATTCTTTTGAGTTATTAAAGTTATTGTAATACTCATGACCTATAGGTCTTCAAATTTTTCAATTAAAGCTTGTTTTTTTTCAGTTAAGCAAATAACTTCTAAATTCACTCAGGAAAACTACATTTTAATCTCAAACAGAAAGAGAAATACTATTTTATATATTTTAATTCAATTTAGTAAATCTTTACTGAGTATATAATTTTGCTCCAGGGAAACAGACTAGAAAAGGAGAGGTTATGCCTTCAAAGAGCTTACGTATTGATAGATGAGGACGTCGTTTTGTAACTGGACAGGAAGTTCATTTCTTTAATACAACTTTCTCCTCAATTCAAGCTGGCCTTGTCCAGTGTAACACTACCATGACTCACTTGCCTCCTTTCAACCAGATCCTTCCACCTTTGCATGTATTGCATGTCCACTCCCTTAATCCTTAAGCCCTTAGGACATTGGGTCTGGTCAGCATCAAACTATCTTAAGGCCCTGGCTGGTGTGGCTCAGTGGACTGAGTGCCGGCCTGTGAACTGAAAAGCCGCCAGTTCAATTCTGGTCAGGGCATATGCCTAGGTTATGGGGCTAGGTCCCCAGCTGGACATGCACAAGAGGCAACTGATCGATGTCTCTCACACATCAATGTTTCTCTCCCTCTTCTTTTCCTTCCCTTCCCCTCTATCTATAAATAAATAAATAAAATCTTTAAAAAAAGAACTGTCTTAAGAATAAAGCCTCAGGTTCACTGACCATGAGAACCCAGTTTCAGCTAAACTAAAAATAACATCTTGACCTTGCTTATGTTTTAGCCCCAGGCTCACAAAAGCAAATGACCCCACCAACCACAGCCTCATGCACCCAGACAGGACAACACCATGGCTGACATCAGGACCTGATGTAATGACTGACCAGTCAGTAGAGCCATGACCCCCACTCCCTTAGCTACCGTGTTTAATGACTTTTTTCACTATATAATCTCCCAGAGGCCATCAGGAAGCCAGGTTTTAGAGAACTGGCTCACCTGTATCTCTGGGCTTGGCACCAATTCCTTAAATAAGACATTACTTTCTTTGCTGTTCATGTCTTATTGGGCTTTGATGCATGCAGGTAAAAAAAACACTTTAGTTTGTTAACAGTTTAAACAAATAACAGTAATTTCTTCAATGTATAATGGTCACATATTCTGGGAACTAAAAATCATCAAATGGTAACATTAGTTCTAGTCAAGAAGAATCTGGGGAAGCTTAAGAGAATAGGAGACAATGAAGCAAGGACTTGAAAGTTGAGGAGGGCTTTGATTATTCAACATACAAGTAAAAACGTCTGTCCTATCACTCCAAGTTCCCCAAGTTTCCCTTTCCCAACTCACCTTGAAACTATAAAATCCCCTTAGGAGATCTTGTTGTCAGAATCATGATGTCCACATATCCACTGGCAGGCTTGGTTACCCCTCATACATGCCATACCACGATGTAATATAAAACCCTAGATAGTTTGTACTGGAAAGAATCTCATTTGGCTGTGAACTCTGTATTTCTAAGGCATCTACTCAAATATATTATTTTAAATTCCCTTCTGCTTTTAGTGAATGCAGAACACCTCCCTCTCTGCACTTCTTTTGATCAAAGAGGTGGTAACAGTAAGAACATGTCAAATGACCCAGCCACAGACCAGTCACGTATAGTGGAAACACTAAGGAACCCACATCTTGGACACGGGCCAGGAAAGCAAGCCAGACAAATGAGACACACCAGGATCAACTTGGCTTTGTGAATGGTGCATATGGGCTGGTCTCCTTAGGTCTCCTGTAAATCCTCACCCTAGAGGCCACCAGCAGCTCTGCTCTCCTGGGAGGGCAGGCAGGAAGGGAAACAGGAGGAGACTCTATCCGCCATGTACTTTCAAGCACAAACTGGCTGTCAGCCCTTGGAGGAATCCTTTAGGAAGCCAGCACTGGGGCATGGGAAAAGGGGAAGGGAGGCCCAAAGAGGGATGGAGGCACTGGAGCTGGCCACTCCTCCACTGCCTGGGCTGGAATCTGGTGAATGGATGCAAAACTCTGCAGAGCAACTCAGTCTTTCTGAGAACCAGAGCCAAAGCAGCAAAATTCAGCTAAAGAGTCTCAACAACAAAAAGAAATCAAGTAATCCATATAGCTTTGGAGCTGCTACTTTGAGACAAGTCTGTAGAATCTGGTATTAGCACAGGAATCCAGGTTTCATGAAGTCCTTTAAACGGAGAGGGGAAGGCTTCCTCAAGAGCACCTCTGGAGAGAACTGGCATAATCTCTTTCCTCCTCAGGGAAGAGAACTGGAACTACCACCTTCCTCCTCCTGCTGCTCCAGACCCAAAGCAGCAGGCAGAAACCTTCTGCACTCTTTCCTGTCACCTCTGATGTGACACATATGGCTCCTCAGTCCAATGGAGCCTATACTTCTGCCAAGGCTCCCCTTCACTGAGGCGGTAAGACACAATACCAATGACGTGACTTCTGGCCCTGCTCAAAACTTTGCTACTTTTGATTACATAAAAGCTTACATAAAATCTTTCTTCCTTTGTCTCCCGGTGTGATCAAAGCACCTATCTGACTTTAGAAAGGGCCCCAGGCTCATCCCTCTCAGGCACTCAACACAAGAGCCCACCAGCCTGCCAGTGGCAGCACCTATTACTCTCAGGAATGTGTCCCAAAGGGCCCCAACCACTCAAGTGGCTCCATTTAGGATATTCTGCAAACCATCGCAATCTTGGCCTTTAATAAAGAAACCTGTTTAGCTCTGTTAAACTCAAGTTCCAAAAACATCTTTAACAGTAACAAACAACGGCTTTCTCATGTAAAACCTATTACAATATCCCACCTAAGGTATTAGGGAAACAAGCCCATTCCACTGATGGAATGTACTGCAAGAAAATTCCTTGCTGCCCTGAGCAAACCCCACCCCTTTCTCACCTTCCCCTGTGAAACCAATTGTCCCTCTAAAGCCACACAGAACAGACTCTCTCTTTTCAATGTGTACCTTGAAATCTCTAAAGGACAGCCATATCCCCTCTTAATTTTGGTTGTGGTGAGGTGCTGCTGATGGTAGTGTGTAATGTGTTCTAAAAGTAATTTAAATGAATAGAAGCTTCTCAAGGACAAGAGACTTTTCTGGTATATTTATGTCAAGTCTTCCATGAACTGCACTTTTATAATGCTAGTGAAATAAAGGGATGAGGGTTTAAGAATAAAGATTGACCCTAAGAAGACCAGGTCATCTAAAACTACATCCTACTCCCAAAATAAGCAAGATGTGGAGAGTTTATTTATCAGGGAAGCACAGAGATCTTTCAAAGTGAGGGCCCTATATCTTGGCGGAGGGGAACAATCAAAGCCTTTTGGGAAAGCGCTCAGCTGCAGCTCTGTTCTTCCTGGCTGCTGCCTGAAGGCACATCCGTCCTTGGTCTGCACTGCCCCACGCCCTTCCCACAATCCTGAGTGCCCTTCTCTCACTGCATCCCCAACCGCTATCCCAAAGAGATTCACATGCATCCCTAATCTTACAGTGGGCCTGTCCCCTCAGAGCCCCCATCCATGGCCTTTGGCAGTGGGACTTCACTGGAGTGCAAAGGAAAGAGGAACTTAGAGAAAGACACAAGGGTCAGAAAACCTCCTTAGAATGCAAACATGAGAGGGCTGCCAGAGAGACACATAATAACACATAGATATGATTTGAAAAATGAGGTCAGACCTTTTCTGAAAAAAAAGTTAAGCCTTAGTTGAACACTTGGTATGATGGGGAGCTCTGGCTATGCCAATTAGGCTATGCAGCTCCAAAGTTTTCACAGAAATCACATGTACAGCAAATGTTAATATCCAGGTAGCTTTTTAGATATACAGTGATAAACCTTACAAGTTGAGATTATTTTATGCAAACAGAAATTTCTGAAGAGCACTACCACAGGGCAGGCAATCTTTCAGAGCATCTGCTACAAAGGGTGATGATGTCTTAGGTGAGGGCCAACCATTCCCAGGGTCCTACACTGTTGCACCCGCATTTCTCAACATTAGAGGAAAGGGCTTTGTCTCCCACAGTCAGATCCTGACCCTAAACACCAAATCAGTCACCCCTGTGGAATATGTAAATTAGTCACAGGTAATCCACAAGGCCAGGGTCATCTCTCTGCACTTGACATCCAGCTGTTCAGTGTTTTATAGCTACACTAAGAACTAATAAACCCAGAGAGCAGAATATATAAAATAAAGCATGTTCCTAAAAACAATATGGAAATTTACAAATGATAGTAGTGATTTTGTTTGTGATAAGATCATTAGTAATTTTCCCCCTTAGAGTTATCAAATTTTCTCTATTTTACATTAAAATTATAATGTAAAATAACTGTATTTAAATGAGGAGGCTTTTGTTTTTAACTTTTTAAAGAAAAATCAAACCTGTTGCCTCCCCAAATTAAAAAATTATCAGAATAAAGCATCAAGGGATATTGAAGATAACCTTCCTTAAAACTGCCAATGTTAACCTCTTAGAACATCAACTTAAATTTTTTTAAAAAGTGAAAGAAGCTACTTGTTGAATCTTTACATTCTGTTGTGTGTGTTGGTCAGAGGAGGGACAAGTAGAGTCACAATTAAATTTTCAACTGCAGTCTCATCCTGATGTGTAAAACAGTTAAAAACTGATCATCCACTGAAAAATTTGATGACACTTCTAAAAATGGCTTTTACAATGAAGTTTACTTGTATGTCCCCTGGAAAAGAAGACAACTTTTCAAGTCCATGCTCAGAGAAGCCCCTGTACAGATAAACACATGTCTGTGCTAAAGACTGATGGCAGTATGGACCCTGGGTCAAACTCATCCGTTTGTCAACAGCAATGGACAATTTCTGATTGTATCTGAAATATCTGATTGATAGTATTTCACATTATGCAGGGAAAGCAAGAAAAATTCATCCATATAATTTGGCTAGAACTGATGAAAATCAGATTATTAACTGGATCAACTGCTTATAGGTGACTCAATTTTCTCTAAAGAAGATATCCCTTCAGAGTAACAGCAAACTGTTCTGTTCTTTTTTAGAATCACCATTCACTCCCTAATTCTAAGCTTACAAGAAGCTCTAATCACCTCAAACAGAAACATTAGAACATTCCTTTGGTTTCTTAGCTTCCAAATGATCTTTGGTCACACAAAATCAAACTTCTAGCATGTTTTTTCGTTTCTGAAACTGGCATTTCGGATGGACTCTAACTATGACTTAAACACACCACAGGCTCATGGCCTGTGTGTCCTTTACCACTATTGCAACACCAGCTCTGCCTCATGTTTGTTCCATTCTATGCTGAGTTAGTGGTTTATGTAAAAGTCCACAATAACCCTTAAATCATCTGCACAAATAGTAGGTTTGATTTGGATTCCATTTAATACATGTCCTCTGGTTCTGCCTCTTACCCTAAACTATTCTTTGGAGGATGGAAGTGTTTCTCCACAGTGACGCATTCACCACCAGCGCACCCTACTGCCTCAAGAAGCTGAATCTATCAATCTCCCAGTAAAGCATCCATGTGTTGTCTTCTTGTTTCTAATAACTATCTAGCAGCCTGAATAAAGTTATCAATGTTACCAGGGAAAATTCAGATTTCCACTCAACAGGGTCATTTCCATCTAAGCAACATTACAACTTACCTGGTCCAAATGAAAAAACTCTAAGTTAGCCCTGTTGGAGCTGCCAGTAATAATCTGCTGATCCCAGGAGATTAATCAAACAGGGTCACCTACCATCAACCAAGCATGTATGTCCTGACCAACAACTGCAAAGGCAATGGGGTACCCACACTCAGGGGAATTTCATTTTCTTGGAAGAGACAAGGTAGATAGGTCAGCATCAGCTGCAAGCATTATTTATTGAGTGTCTACTTTATAAAACAAATGTGACTGAGGCAATATATACTAAAGAGTCAAATTGTGTTTAACACTTAAGTTAAGGGTTTATCTTAATTTAAAGGTTATCACATGGAGTTGTCATAGGAACCCAAATTTGAGAACTCCATAATTATCCTTAGAAGCCATTAGCAAGACTATCTTCTTATGGATATGAGTTGATGATAACTCCCTCAGAGAGGATAAATATTACAGTGAGAAAAGGATAAAGTCACATACGGGACAATGGTTTCCTTAGCCAGGTAGGAAAGTAATGACTGTCACTCTCTAGGTCCTGTTCTCTTGAGGAGAGACAGGGAGGCAGGCTGGGAGCCTGAGCAGAAAACACACATAAAGGGAACCCGCCCACTGGTGCTGAGTAAATCCACTTTGTTAACCCAGTTATCTAGTTGCATGCTATTTTATGAAGCCTTGTTGAGGTGGCACAGCCTCATCTATACCACGATGAAAGAATTAAGGTTCCTTGTGGTCAAAATGGAAGGGGCAACAGAAATGCGTGAGAACTCTAAGTGAAGGGTCATGTCAGTATCTCCTCCTCACATGGCCAATTTTTGAGGACTGTGTTAGAATTTACAATTTCATTATGGTTTCAGTCCCATTCACTGAAGAATTAAGATGTGGTACAAACATTAAGGTATAACTGGGATTTAAATGGATGGAAGAGGAGACATTGTAAATAAGGGGTTTAATATGAACCAAGGTTCCGAGGCATATAGAATTGCTATGAATTTGAGAAGCAGATTTGACAAGCATGGTTAGGAGATGTTGGGAAAGTGGAAAGGACTAGTAAGTTGGAGTCAGCCTAAGGAAAGCTCAGAACACAGACGTAAAATATCTGATGCAGTTAAAAGGGAATCAGTGAAGATTCTCCAAGCAAAACAAAGACCACTTTTCCTTCAAGGTACCTGTAATGTGACCAGCACTTTCACTATACAATCCAAATACATTTCAGATATTTACTCAGAACAGTGAAGGAAAGTAAATTATAGTTGGTAACATCAGACCACTCTATGCCACACACACACACAATCTGCACATTAGTTCACTTTTTCTCTCTTCTAAAAATAGAGACAAAGAAATAAATATGTTATTCCAACAGATGTGAAAAAAACCCATCTGTGAAAATTACTCTGTGGTCATAGTTACCTAATATCCCCCTCTATGTCAGTGTTTCTCAAATCTGATTAAGATTCAGAAACCTTTTGAAGAAAAAGGATTATCATGGATGACCCAAAGAACATCTTACTAAAGGGTCTGGGAACCTTGGCTTGAGAAACTGACTTAAACTAGAAAAACTTCAAGAAAGACTTTATAAGTGATAAAATACATCAGGATAAAGTTTATAAATTATGTGGAACATAGGCTGACTGAGAATTATTATAGGAACTCAAGTTTGATAACCCCATTTAGAACTATTGTGCAAAGCCCAGTGATTTCTATTAAGCAAGCTGTTCTTGTCAGCCTGCCCTAATTTCAAGGTTAGTATAAGAAATTTCCCAGATCAGGAAGTCTTTAGGAGACATTTCTAAATGGCCATTCACCTTATCAAGTTTTCAAAGTGCCCAATAGAGTTTATCTTGTGTCTCTTGCATCCTCCTATAACTATCCAATGGTTCTCCCTATTGATGTCTGTAATGTAATTACTCTTTCATTAAAATGTCTCCCATCCCCAATACTAACTGACAGTTGAAATCATTTGTGTAGAGCCACCCCAGGGAAACAAATAACTCTCATCACCAAAAACCTCACTCATTAGCAGCTGTCATTAGTAAAATTCTCACCATCTGGTGATGCCAGTTCCCCCTCAACCATTAGAAATCCACTGGAACTGCCTCAGTTCACTCTGAGGAAATATTTTGCTAACTTAAGGCTAACAGCCACAAATGAGTGATAATCAGAAATTCCAGAGCTGACAGGGTTTGGGGGATTCTCTAGTTCCAGTAGATCAAAAAATGATTTTTTCCACAGTGGGGGTGGTGCCCATAAGGGGTCACGAAAGTAACCCAGGGGGAGGAGAAGTGGGGTGGTATTCAGTTCCATGATCTAAACTGAGCTTCCAAATAAAACTGTTTGAGATAGGACTTCCCTGCTGTTGAAAAGGGGCGGGGAAGTTTTGAGAATGCCATGATATTCATAATGCCATGCTATTCATGATGATCTCCTTCTATGTAAGGCGATTCTGAGTCTCTTTAAGGTGAGAGGATGTCCCAAGGCAACAGGCATCAGTGGAAACAGCTGGGAAAGAACAACTAGGCCTGTCCCCAAGCCAACTCTTCAGGACCTACCTGTGCACCTGTCCTTACACAGGCTGGGGCTCTTTAATGAACTGACAACTCAATCTCATCATCAGGAATCTCCCATCATTTATAGCAATGCAAAAACAAAAAGAATGTGTGGGCAAATGCATTATGACTTTAGATGACCAATAAATATCTCAGAAGAAGAAAGAAAAGAGGGCTAGGTAGAAAAATCTCAGGAACTCTAAGGATTACAAAATTGTTTTTAGTTTTAAATAATACTAGCTAGAAGTACACACTAAGAAGGAATGAACTAGTATGGGTAATAATTTAATAATAGCATAACTGTATCCTGGGGGAGAAAACGAGAATTACGAAAAGCATCCCAAACAGCTAACCTTGACATCTGCCTCCCTAGCCTCTGATCACTTGACCTTCTGGAGTGCATGGGGACTCTGTACTTTCAGAGTTTTCCAGATGTTCCTTCAATTGCTCTCTTCCTTTACTTCTTACATCTGTTCTCAGACTGCCCTCACCCGCACACCCTGACTCCAGTTCCCAAGAGAATTCTGAAAGTTCTCTGAGCTGTGTCAGAGCTTATAACACTACTACAATTTTTTAAGCTCCATTTCACCCCCAAATCTACAGGGCTCAAGAACAGTACCCAGGAATGGAAATATCGTTACATGATAAAACTCAGTGCCTTTTCCCCAAAGGCCAAGGGATTCAATGAAAAATCGAAGGAAAATTTGAATTCTGCAGATACCTACACACCAACTTCCATCACCTTCGCAGGGATGAAAAAGAGCCAAGTCTTCCCATTCTCATTTTAGAGACCTCAAAAGCTCACCAACATTAATTCCAGAGATCAATGTGGACCTTCAGAGGAAAAAAACCCTCAGAAAACCAATGTACTACTTTCTTAATTTAATCTCACAAATGAACACGAATGTCTTTTACCTGGAACTCTGATATTTTTCATTAAAATGGAACATATAAAATTAGTAGGAACTTTTTTTTATCTTGGCCATGCTGTATTTAGATTGGTGTGATGTCAGAAGTGTGCAGAAGCATGCTAGCCTGAAATAAAACCTGAATCAGGAAAAATGATTCTTCTCTCAAGACTATGTTGGCCTCCCTTTCCATTTAATCTTAATATTCTCACAGCACATCTATCCTGTCATCTCTAAAGGAGCCTGCTCACAGCAAAGGGAATATCCTTCCTTTGATGTGAGTCCCAGTTGATGTGAGGCCTCTCCCAGGAGCTCTGACCCTTGCAGACTTTTCTCTAACTAGGGAATGGAAGGTTTCATGGTTTCACTCATTACTGAAACAGGTGGGAGAGAGATCCTGCAGTGCAAACCTAAAAGGCCCGCATGGGCAGCTGGTAAGGCTAGAATGGCAATAAGCCAGCGATGAGTTGCTCCCCACCCCTTAGCCCCATGGTATTTGGGATTAAACATCAAACAATGGAAGAGAAGTAAATCACTTTTCAAGGTGGGAGGGCTGGAGGGCCCACATGACTGATATATGTAGAGAGGAAGATCAGTTCTCTGAGGACAGCAGAGAGGAATGAGTAGCTTACCTATGGCATCCAGGATTCTTATTTTAGGAAAGTGACATCTTAGCATTCAGCAGGCAGTCAGCAACTCGAAACTTAACAGCCTGGAGCCTAATCAGATTAAGCTGGCTCATGCACCATGAACCTCTCATTTTTTTGGTTAAAAAAAAAACTATTAGAATCACACTCAAATAAAAACAGCAAAGCACAGAGAGGTGGAATAATTTGCCCAAGGTCACACAAGTCATGAAGCCAGAAATCTGGTTCTAGAGTGTAAGCTCTGGTCTAAACCCTGCACTAGGCTGCCTCCCTCAGGAGAGAGATGCATGTAGAGGCGAGAACTCAGCACAGCCAAGCTTATCACTGTGACCAGAATTCATCTACAGGCTTCTTCATATGCAACAAATGAGCAAAGAAGCATCAACTGGTTTCAGTGAGAATTTCTGTAGTAAGTACGTGTAAGATAGCTCCATTCCTTGCAGCTCTGAATCTCAGTTTCTGCATCATTTAAATGGTGAGAATGGCAGCATCACCCTTTAGAAGCAGGTATGGACATTTAATGAAGCAATGCCTGCACAACACTGCACCCAGGACCTGGCATACACCCAGCTCCCTTCGCTACCTTTCAGAAGACATTTGTAAAGTTTGAACAGAAGGCTTCAGGTGTGGGTTAGGAACCTCCAAGGCAAGATGTAAACAGCAGAAATGAAAGTCAATGACAGAGCAGGCTGGATGAGCTGTTCAATCAGGGGCCTTCAGGAGAGCAATTTCAATCAAAATGGGGTGGGGGAAGTATGCAGAGAAACCAAGGCCAAGAACGTCAGGAAAAACTGCTTCTGAGGGAATCCAGGGACCTGAAACTATCATGAGAGCTTCCCCCAGCATCTGTAAGGCAGACTAAAAATAGCAATAGACACTTCTTCCCGCCCATTCAACCAAAACCAGGGTGTGTATCTGGAGAAAAATCTTAGGAACTAGGAAGGTAATTAAAGGCAGAAAAACTCAAACAGTCCCTTCATGCTTTAAGCCAATATAAACTAGCCGAATAATATAGCATCACCTTGCTCAACTCCACAAAGCAGGAACTGTAAAATACCATCACACTCTACTAGCACATGGCATGCATGACTATGCACATAGGGCATGCACAGGAATTGGAACCCTTGGGTCAATTCACCAACTTAAAGTCAGCCATGAAAGAAAAACATCAAAAATGATTTTTGCATTTTCTGAAGTTGATGTGTTCTCCAAAAAAGAAGCGTGTTGAGCACCAGAAGCAACCACAGATTTGTTTCTGGAGCTGTGCAGACTCAAGGGGCCTCCTAAAGCACCTGTACCCAGAAAACTCAGAGTGGTGATCACTTAATTCTCCAGCTTCAACACTATTAGCCAGAGGGGCCACTAGACCTTAGGAGTTTTGAAGATGACCTCTGTCTTCAGTTCAGAAAGAGGGTAGCTAGCAAGGCGCAGAATAGCCACCTGCAATTCAGTAGTGGCAAGAGCTAAGGGCCCTCCCCTCCCTGCCCTTCTCTATCCAGAGGACAGGTGAAGGGAAGGGCTGCTCTGAAGGGGACCAGAAGAGCTTCTTGCTTTCCCCATTAGGCTCACACCCAGACATGTTTCCCCAGGTCCAAACTGCAGCCTCTCTCCATCTATTCTGCTCTGCAAAGGCTTATCCCAGGTTAGAACTAGACCTCCACAACACACACACACACACTCTCTCTCTCTCTCTCTCTCTCTCTCTCTCTCTCTCTCTCTCTATCTATCTCCACACAAGCCTATATTATCTGTCTGTACCCAAGTAGGCCCTAGAGAGCCAGACTGGGCAGGCTGGGTTGGCAGCACAGCAGACTCCCCAATTCATAACCATAGGCCTCAGGTGGCCTTTACCTAACAACCTAAACAAAACTGAAGTTGTCTAGAAGAGGTAACATCAGAATAAGTTGTGCATGGTTAGCCTCAGCTCACTCCATACAATCCATCTCTGCAAAGTAACCAACAAACTAATCCTTAGAATAACCTAGAAGATCTGGCTTGATCCACTGCAAGGTCTTGAAAAGACAAGTGATTTTCACCTTGCCTTCCTTGTATTTCTACTGGAGAAAAGAATGTTGATGGATTAGGTAGGAGCAAGATTTTTTTTTATTCCTAAACTTTTTAGCATGAAGCATGCTACCAAAAAGGAGGGGGGGGTATTTGTGACATTTTTGCTGATTTCTAAAAAAATAAATAAGTAAATAAAGTGATAAATGCAGCTAATTTCTAAGACTTTAACATTACAATTTAGTATAAGCACAACCTTTTTGGTACACAATATTTATTAATATTTGAGTAAAACTGATTTATTTGATCACATTAAGATTCACATTAAAAATTCATCTGTTGTTACACTTAAAGTTTTTCTCAGCATTTCAAATTCTACCAAAGTGTCAGCACCAAAAGAGAAAAAACAAAACCCCATTTTGGGGTACTATGACAGTTTTAATGTAATGTAAATGGAAAGTTACTAGGCAATACCACTGAGAAATACAAGAGTATTAGAAATGTTTCACCATTCCATCTGAAAGTAAACTGGAAGAACTATTTTCCTGTGACCAGCTGAAGGAATCCTTGACTGGCTGCTATGCTCTCTCCGGCATTTCCAAGAAAATGAACGTAGCACTAGATGAACAGGACTCCTCCGGGGCATCTTTCAGGACCCAAACTCTGTGCTTGTATCTTTGTACAGTTACTGATAAATCATGCACTTCACAGACAGTAATGTCAAAATAAAACTTTAAATTCCTTTTAATTCCTTCTCCTAAGTCCACACATTCCTTTGACATTCATACATTTGGCATCACCATCAACACGTTATCATTCCCAAAAGAAACACCACTTGCAAACTCCCCCCAGCATCCTTTACAAGGCCTACTTCAGACTAATTTGAATTGCAGTTACAATTTCCAGGTGCCACCACTAGTGCTGGGAACTCCACCATGAGATTTCCCATACCAGAGAATCTCGGTTTTCCAGATTTTTAGCACACATTCCACACAAATCCAGTTGGCATTTTTTGTTTTGCTTTGTTGTTTTGTTCTGTTTTAATGGGGCAGCAGTTATGTCCAAACCCTGTCATGAAGCTCCAGCATTACCTCCTGGCATGTGGCATGTGGCCAGGCAGCCACTGTGTCTCACTCTTAACTCTCTAGATCCTAACAATGTCTCCTGAAGTACCAAATTTAGCACAGGGACTGACTCGGCATGAAAAGAATTGGAATAATTCATTCAAAATATGGATCATTTTCAGTCTCCAAAGACAGAGGTAATTTTAGTAAATCTCAAATAAAGGAATAAATAGATCAGGCTCAATTTGCAGCAACTATACCAATCAACTGAATTTGCAGCAACCAATACATCAACTGAAAATTTGTTGTATGAGGGGGAAAATCAGCACATCTGATGTAATCTGAAGATTTCATAAATGATTGTGTGTGCATCAAAAGTCTACAAGGCAGCAGATCACCACTTTCTAAAGGGTGGAGATGAAGGGGAAGCATGCCCCTGATTTAACTATAACAAAAGCCAATGTGTCAGATCTAAACACCCACTATAGTATGTTCTGACTGGAGCTCACACTGAGCTGCACGAGCCCAGTGCCACTCAGCCACAAGGATCAATGCTCCATTGTGGACTCATGAGCTTAGCAGAAACTCAACAGGCTACTATGTGTTTCACAGCAAGATCCCTGAAAGCATAAAAATCACTAATTCTGAACCAGGGAAAAGGAGGTTTGTCCATTTTTAAGCCAAATCTACCAACTGGCAATAGAAGGAAACGAAGGTGGAACAACAAAGATAACAGGCAAGCCTCAAACAGTCCTAGAGCAAAACAGAGGGGGAGAGGGAAATGGGAGGTTCTGTTACCCTCACCACCTGTCCTCCAGACTCTGCTTGTGGCAGGCATCTGGCCTCACATTGATTTCACAGACCCTGAACCTTGGTCACGAGAAAACACTGTGCCATACAGGTAAAAGCCTAGCAGAGGTTAACATGCTTGATCCCTAATCAAAAGGTATCTTAACATCCAAACCAGACACAACCAGAAAGATTCAAAATTACTCTCCTAAAATGGAGTTCCAAGAAGGTATTTTTGGAGTTTTGCAATGAAATCTCAATAAAATAAATTCTATAGTTAAAAAGAAATCCAATTATTTCCTTATCATAAAGTTAAAGGATAGCATGAACAAAAATTATGAAAATGATTCTAAAAATTCTTAGATGTTTTCACAATACTTTTTTCTCCTAATATTTTTAATGATTGCATCATTAAATATATGCATCAAGTATTGATGCATATATTTAAGCTCATTAAGGTATTAAAAGTATTTTTAAAACATCACTAACAGGTTTATTTTTAAGGACCATAGTCATACAGTACAAGGGCAAACAGGACTAACTGAACAATCGTATCATTTAACATTTGTATAGTACTTAATAATTTACCCAGTGCTTTTTTTAAAAAAGTTTTTATTTATTTTTAGAGAGAAGGGAAGGTGGGGAAAAGAGAGGGAGAGAAACATCAATGTATGGTTGCCTCTCAGGCACCCCCTACTGGGGACCTGGCCCACAACCCAGGCATATGCGCTGACTGGAAATGGAACTGGAGACACTTTAGTTGGCAGGCCAGCACTCAGTCGACTGAGACACACCAGCCAGGGCTACCCAGAGCTTTTTATAGAAGCACTGTGGTAATTAAATTTTCCAGATAACCCAAACACCTAACATTAAATTCAACCTAAGCCAACCTAACTGGTGTCTAAAGCTTCTCATTGGCTTTCTTTTGATTCTCCCTCCTTTTAAGTTCCCTATTCATAGTTCTTTTACTGGGTAAGACTGAAAATCAAGTTCATAGAGATGGTCTAACTTGCCCATGGTCTTACCACCATGCTAATGGAACCTGAGACACCAAGATCCCAGCCTCGCCCTAACTTGCAGCCACCTCTTTGAGGTCCTGAGTCTTTCTTTAAGAGCACAGGCTCTGAAGGGGACCACCAGAAATGCATTGCTGACCCTGCCATCAACTTGCCAAGCAGACCTTGGCAAGTTACTGAAATGCTCCATGCTTCACAGTCATCTCATCAGAAAAATGGGGATAACAGTAGCACCTTTCTCCCAGGAAAGTGTAAGCTGGTACATGCTATAGTACTTGGCATATACTAAGAGCTCAAAATATTGTTTCTGTAGTTATTATTCTCTTCCCCTCAAATATGGAAAATTCCAGGCAGCAACAAGATTACGAAAGCTAATTTACACAACTAATTTATGAAATTCATATGCTGAAACAATATATGACTATGTAAGCTCTTATCACCCATATATATTAAGCTGAATAATGGCCATGCAAAGATATCAAATCTTAATCCCTGGGAAGTTGTAAATGTTACTGTATTGGGAAAAGGGTCACTGCAAATACAATGAAAGATCTTGAGATGGGGAGATCATCCTGGATTATCCAGGTGGGCCCCAAATCCAAGAATAAGGATCCTTAAAACAAACTCACAGAGAAGCACGGAGGAGGCCACGTGAAAACCAAGGCAGAGACTAGAGCGATGTGGCTACAAACTGAGAACTGCCGCTGCCACTTCGAGCTAGGGGGTTGCCCCCAGAGCCTCTGGAGGAAGGGTGGCCCTGCTGACACCCTGAATTCAGAGTCCTGGCCTCCAGAGCTCAGAGATTAAATTTCTGTTGTTTTAAGTCACCAAGTTTGTGGTACTTAGTTATGGCAGCCCCAGGGAACGAATACACCATGGAAAACAAACACAGTGATTTGCCAAGCAAGAATAAAAGAGGGGAGAGAAAATTCCACAGTGGATCAGATTGTACTTCTTGCAGAAACTATTAAGGGGGAGAAAAATCTGTATTTTGTTTTGTTTTTATAGTTCAACTTGGATTTAAGATCTATGAAACTTTTCAGAAACTGTACAGTCTGGAGAAACGATCGCTTGGATACTTTGGTCAGTTTTCTGTCTTCTGCAAGGTAGGAATGTAGACATTTGTCCCCATGCAGGACAGAACAATGTAACCTAGGAGTGGTGGCTCTACGAATACACAGGTGCATTCACAGGCTCACTGCCTTCGAAGGACTGCTGTCTTTTCCAAATGTGAAATCAGGCTCTGTGTTTCCAAGGAGAGGAGCTTGTTCCCAGGTGAGCAGTGCTCACTGTAAATAAAGGAGCAGTTTCCTCTGAGGCAGCACAAGGAGGTCCAGGGAGACCCAAGTGCAGCTCATGGAAGTTACAGGCATTTCAGGGGGATCAGGAGGGACATCCTGGTGCAGATGTCAACAGCCCACAGGGCACACAGCCAACACCATGACAGCTACTTCTTCCTACAGCTAATGAGGACCTAGAGGAAAGGCAGAACCAAGCATGGAGACTGTCTCAGGAACAAGGAAAGTACAGTAGTCTCCCCTTATCTCAGAGGATATCGTCCAAGACCCCCGGTACATGCCTGAAACCATAGATAGTACTGACAGCTGTATATAATGTTTACCCTACATATACTTACCTGTGATAAAGTTTAATTTTAAATAAGACACAGTAAGAGATTAACAATGATAATAATTAACTAGAACAATTATAATAGCATACGGTAATAAAAGTTACATTATATATGGTCTCCCTCTATCTCCCCCCAAATATTTTATTGTACTATACTCATCTTTTCACCTAAAGGAAGCACTTCATGGCTTTGCTCTGGCATATCTGAACTGCCAGCATTGCTACTCTTGCACTCCGGGTCCATGATTAAGTAAAACACGGGTGACCTGAACACAAGCACTTCGGTACAGCCTCAGTTGATCTGACAACCTAGAGGGCTACTAACTGACTAATGGGTGCGAAGACAAAGGGACATCCAGAGTGGGATAGAGCCAGAAGGTTCCAGATTTTATCACGCTACTCAGAACAGCAGGCAATTTAAAATTTATAAATTATCTATTTCTGGAATTTTCCATTTAATATTTTCATATTTGGGTTTGACTGTGGGTAACTGAAACCTCAGAAAGCGGAGCTGCAGATAAGGAGGCCTGCACGTCTACTGCACGTCTTTAGGGGAGGCTCCGAGGCAAGCGAGGTAGAGATGTGTTCTATAGACACAGACTCGTGTGAGGTCCGGCAACATCCAAGTCAGGAAACATATTTGCAACTAAGGTCAATTCAACTCAGTCAACATTTGCAGGACACTCCTGGGGGGCGAGTGGTGTGTTAGGTGTTGGAAATGGAAGGGAAAACGAGATTCCTACCCCCCAGGTGTCTGGATTTCAGGGAGTTCTGTAGGATAATGATGAAAATGCCAACATCAAGGATAATAAAGACAAAGGCTGACTTTTGCTGCATGCTTACTACTTAACAGTCATTGTCCTAAATCCTATATATTTACTTTATCATTTCATTTGGTTTTTGCAACAGACAGTGAGATAGTCACTGTTCTCCCACTTTGAACATGAGGAATGTGAGGCCCAGAGAGGTTAAAGTAACTTATCCTTCATCAAACAGCTAGAAAGGAGGAACTAGGTTTCAAAGCCAGTCAGCAGAGCTCCAGATTCCTACTCTTAACAACTTTAATAAGTGTGAAAAGGGATAAGAGGTTTGGGTAAAGCATGAAGAGAACATAGATAAAAGAGGAACTGACTTTACACCTAAGCAGGGTATGTTGTAGGAAAAAGTACAGTGAAGATGTGACATGAAATTTAGACTATGAAAGACAAGAATATAGCCACAATGAAGGTGAGGGTGGACCTCACACTGGAACTTAGGCAAGATAACAGGGGTGAGAGGTGAAAGCCAACCCTGCTTCAGAAGCAGAATCACCATCTGTTAGGGATCCCCCATGAAATGGACCGAGTACAATGGGAAAGGAGGACAAGATCAGCTTCTGACTATGATGGTTTCTCCCAAGAGGACTTTACAATCACCCAAGTTGCTTTTTAAATTGCAGATTCTCCTAGGCCCCATTCCAGCCTTCTGAATAAAAATTATTTAGCATGTTCCAGGCAAAATAATGTGCTTTAGCAAGCATCCCTGATGATGGTGTGAACCCCAAGCTGGAGAAACTATGAAGTAGTAAATGGGACCACTGTAGCAATGGTCCAAGCAAAAGATGGGTCCTGATTAGACAGTGGAATTTTCATATAGCACTTCTCATTAAACTTGAAATTGTACAGACAAATTGAAGAATCATTTGAAACCAATCAGACCTTCACTTAATTCTCATAACACAATTTACACACTAACTTTAGTAGTTTAGCTTCTTAATTACAAATTCAATCTGTCTAGGAGTAGAGGCATTTTTTATTCAAGTTTAAACACTGCCCTATAGAAATTAAAAATATGTATTTTAGCTATATCTCAAAAAATAAAGTACAATGAGTATGTTATTTTCTAATCAGGACTTCAAAGTTCTTTCTTCTTTAACAGTGCTTAACAATAATATACTTGGAAAAGCTTAGCAGTGGCTGAAGAATGACCTCTTCCCCATAATAGCTGAGTTAAACTCCTTTAAACCAGGTTGCAGCCAAGAAATTCTAAACATTTGATTAAACTACTCAAGCCACAGAAGGCCTCTGTGTTTTGGAATGGCAAAAATTAGAATGATACAGAATATTTTTATTTGGTCTAAACCTTGATAATAATGCTTTAATATGTACAGAGTTCTGACAACTCAAGGGTCCTTAAAAGGAATATAGAGTTTATGTCCTTTAGGAATGAGACTTTCCTGCTAAGTAAATGAGTATAAATAATCTTAAATTGGCTACTGTACCAAGAGATACACAGTTGTTTGATTATTCCATGTTGCTTTAAAAAAACAAAGGTTCAAAATTGAATTCTTAGACCAAAGAGCCAGGAAAAACAGCAAAACAAATGCTAAGATAATAGCAATATTTAGATATTTAGCAGTTGAATAAGCAAAAAACCTTGTAAGAAAATGCTGACATCAACAATGCTATTAATAGAGCAAAATTCAACTATGGTTGGGAACCCTGTTATAAAAAGATGCCAGATTAGCACTATTTTATATTTGCCTAAAAGATAACTGTACTTAATTCTGGAAAATTCTCTCCAAGTACCTAACTTCCTCCCCCGCACCCCAAAGAACTAAGCACTGAATTAAGCATATAGTGGATGATCAATAAACTCATGAAGACCTGATCGATAGTTTAATAAATACTAAACAGGTTTATCTTAACCCCAGAATTACATCTGTGTTCACTTTTATAAAGCACATACAACTTCAAACACAATCATAAACACTTAACTCAGATCTCAGTTAGCTAAACACAAGACCATAATTTTGAACCACACTGTTTACGAGAAGATATTACTTGGCTGTTGGCAACAAATATTTTGAGTTTTTGGAAACCAAAGACTTTCTCAGTAACTCTGAGTTCAGAAATAAGAATATCAACCCATTTTAATTTAGATTTTAAACAAAATTTCATTTTATTTTTGTATTATATAAGTAGACTTTTTAAAAATGCAGGTCCTTGTTTAATTCAAAAACCTGATCTAATGTTATACCTAAAACTTCTCATTGATTTCAAAAGGGCTCTTTCTACACAGGCCATTTTTGAAAATGCAAAATGTCCCACTTTGGAAATGCACTGTTTCACATTTGAACATTTCAGTGTTCGCTATACTAATATGGGGTTGTTATAAATGTTCTGACACTTGATCCTGAACTGCCCAGGTCAGGAGGGTTTTAGGCAAGACTCTTTTCACCTATCAGTTACATTTCTATTCTTTGCAAACTTGCATTCTCTTTTGAATTGCATGGTTTCTGAAATCTTCACAGAAAGTCTAATGGTTTTTTTGTACATCTAAATTAGCATTCTACATAAAATCTGTAATACACGTTACTAATGGATACTTTAATTCTGCATCATCTAGGTCCACTGGAGGTATCATAATCCACTATGAACCTCTCTTTCCGGCTTGACCAGTGCGGTGTAACAAAAAAAAGCAGGGGAGGAATGCGGGGAGAAAGGCAGAAACATCAGTATAAAACAACTTTTTTAAAGACCTCAGTTGACTACAGAATTATTCCAGAAGCTAACCACCAGTATGTAATTTCACTCTACCTGCATTTTCCCACTAAAACACAGAAATTCCCATACAAAAGACAGTAAAAAGTAACTAGGGTAAATCAATAATTTACCGTTTGAGGGCAAGAATTACCTCTAATTACAACATTGACTGAATGAGTAAAGAAATGATCAGCATCCTAATCTAAGACAAAAAAGGAAGGGGCTGCTTCTACCTACTTAGCATCTCTCCATCAGTGATTCAAGTCTTCTACTTCAGATCTGAAAATCAGTCACAAGTGTTTATACAAATAAACACACACAGTTAACTTTCTGTATGTTAAGAAAATGCTATCAATTAAAAATAAATTAATTAAGAAAAATACTTTGAAGAGGATTAGTGATATTCCTAAAATGAATTTTATAAACAACAAATAAATGACAACTCCAGTAGAAAAAAAGTAATAGACAAGTCAATAAATAAACACAATGGCCAATAAACCTCACCAATATATTTCCAAAGAAAACCATCTCTCATCAAACAATCTGGCAAAGACGAAAATATTTCTACTATATTTTGGGGATATGAGTATATCTAAATGGATATACCTTTTTGGAGGGTAGTTTTTTAGAAATTCTCTAATACACTTTTGGTGATTTGTCCTATGTAAATAACCAGAGATGTGCAAAAAGTTGATATATGTAAAAAATGCTAATTGTAGCACAATTTAGCATTTAGCATAATAGCCATAGATTGGAAACAATATTCAGCCTAAGGGACAGTTGCATAAAAAACCTATGCTTCTGAACCTAAAAAAACCTAAGCAAACAACTAGAACAAGAACAGAACCACAGAAATGGAGATCACATGAACTGTTATCAGTGGGGAGGGGGAAGGTGAGAATGGAGGAGAAAAGGTACAGGGAATAATAAGCATAAATGGTACATACAAAACGGACAGGGAGGTTAAGAATAGTATAGGAAATGGAGAAGCCAAAGAACTTATATGTACAACCCATGGACATGAACTAAGGTGGGGCGGGATGTTGGAGGATGGGGGTGGCACGAAGCAGAGAGGGGAGAAAAAGATTGGGACAACTGTAATTGCATAGTCAATGAAAAATACTTTTAAAGAAACCTGTGCTTCTATAGCAAGGAGTATTATATAGCCAAGAAAATCATGCTCTCCAATGGCTTCCTCAATTTTAAGAATATATGAAAACATAGTTTAATATTATTTAAGGTTAATTTAATTTAATATAACCAAAGACATTGAAATAGGGAATAAGCTGACAGTGACCAGAGGGGAGAGGGGAGGGAATTTCAGGGGAAAGGGGGAAGGGTTTGCAGGAACAAGTATAAATGACACATGGACAAAAACTAGGTGGGGGGTGGAAATGGGAAGGAGGTGGGGAGGGCTGGGGGGTGGGCTGGGATGGGAGTAAAAGACAGAAAACAGAACTCAAATGACAATTAAAATAAAATTAAATTAAAAAAATAAAAATAAATAAAAAATAAAACACAAAAATGAGGCCATAAAAAAAAATCACGATTTCAGGCTAAGTTTAAAAGAGAAAATATAAAATTACATATGTATGATTCTGATTTTTAAAAACACACACATAAATTGCAAACATAGTGGAAGGAAATGTATTAAACTACAGTAATGACAATGAGTAGCAACATTATAAACTTTTTTTCTTTATATTTTCACTATTTTACAAACTTGTTCCATGGAAAAATTACTTTTAACACAAAAATAGAATTAAAGGGGAAACTATAATGTATAAAAAGTAAGCAAATTAACTATAAAGAAATGTTTCTACTAAGATATTCCTAGATGATCTGAATTTAAAATATATGTTCAAAACTAGTTTTACAAGGTTATCTACATAATGGAATTTCTGCCAGAGGTATTTTAGGGCAAAAGGCAAACTATGCAATGCAATAATTTATGAAACTCATTAACTTATTGAAAAAAGTGAATGTCTAACAGGTGCCATACACCGTTCTAGGCACCAGGAACACTGAGTGATCAATTTCAATTAAAAATAATTAATAGAACCAAACACATGTGGAGAGAACCTTCATTGGAATGGTTGAGGAGCACCCTTCTATTTATTTTGGGAGGAGACGTAACACTTTGGAAAAAGTATATGGATGGAAAGAAATAACAGAATAATCTAGTGGTTCCAAAATAAGAATGAAAAGTTAGGTCATTTTCTAAAAATGGCAAATGGGGAGGGTGGGGAGTGGCTTTAACTGAGAAGCCTTTATCAGTTTTGGGGTGTTTGGTTTTTTTTTAAACAAACTCACCCACCTTAGAACAAGTTTATGTATTTAGTCCCAATTTGTGGTAAAATATTTAGTGGAAAGTATTCAATAATTAAAAATCAAGAAAGAAAATACAATAAGATGTTTTTAAAAGTGACTCCGAAAATAATTTATTACATTTCAATATGCTTTGATTACTTTTGGTTCTCCATTTCAGTGTTTTTAATACTTTCAAAGTAAAATAGTTGAATTTGACATTTTAATATATGAGTATTTATTCTACTAGTCTCTATCAAGAATACACATGGGGGAAATTTTTCTGTAATTTTTTTCATATATTTTTCTTGTGACAACGAGAATGAGTGGCTCAAGAGTTACTTCTTCAGGAAAGCCGTCTCTGATTAGCTCAAGTCTTCCCCACTTACGTGTGCTTCCAGTTCGTGGTACGCCCTGTTCACTAAGATGCAAGCCCATGAAGGCAGGGGCCAGGTCTGTTTGTTCATTCCTCAATCCCTAACACTTAGCACGGCATTAGCATTCACAGAGGTAAAAGTCACCATGGTCTTGGTGCAAGAAGACGCAGACACAGCTTATTAAAACATAAAGATGATTAGCTTGCAAGCTTTTTCATGAGTTAGATTAACTTCAATTAAAGCAAAACATGTTGATTTGCTCCGTTCAGGCAAGCTGGGAAAAGGGCATTAAAAATCACATATCCTATTGCACTGGTGGTGGGGGAGACTGTGGGCCCATGGGAAAAATATTTAGTATGAACCCTGATGGTTAATGTTCAGATGCTAGGCTCTGCTAGTTACTAGCCAAGGCAGGCCTAGGTATATTTTCCTATTTCTAAAATGTGAGCGCTATTACCAATGTGATGGGATTATTTTTTAAGACAAAATAAACTTTTTGAGAAAGAACAAAATAAAAATGCAGAACTCTGTAAATGTTAGGTTTTATTATCTTGACAAGTGAAAACTACTGCTTCAACCTCAAGTGGCCTCACTCAGTATAGATATGCATCAAATTCAAATACTTCCAAACAAATAGCAGCAAAACAGAGCAGAGACCCAAGAATGAGATCAGAACTATTCATTATACAGGGGTGTGGCAAAATACAGTTGCTTGCATGGAAAATAATACAATTAATAAGTAAAATATAAGAAGAAACTCCGTGTTTCACATAACACTGTAAACCTAATTTTGCCCTACCCTGTATAATCAACAGGAGGATCTTCATCTGTTACTAACAATAAACATATGAAAAATGCAGCTAGAGTAACATTATCCACTGTCTTCTTTGAATGCAATGATCTGAGACTTCACAGCAGGACAAAATATATCTGACATGTTCAGCCTTCCTTGCAATGCTGCACCTCCTACGATGACACTAGTGTGAACCAGTATTACCAAACAGCCTCCACCTAATGATGGCCCCCACAAAAAGTGGCTAAACATAACAACGTCAGAACAAAAATCACTGTATGACAGAATTGCTGCAATAAAAAAAAGCCATTGCATAATCAGGTCAATCTGTTTCATTCCTAGAGGGGCTTTTTTGCAGCCCATTTCTCCTCAGAGGCACATCCAGATGACACCGATGTTGCTTAGGTTTTGATACTTCATGGGTTTCTTCCAGAGGTTTTCCTAGAGCGGTGGTGATTTCCTGAGTACTACTGGCTCCAAAATACTCCAGGCAAAAACCATCTCAGCCATCATTACTGGTGGGGATCTGGAACCACTACCAAACCCTGTCTGAGCCTGAAGAGTACCCTGGCACCTGCCCACAACCAGCCTGGCCGACATCACTGAATGAGCCATTCAGGGAGACGTCAACTCCAAGGTACTGAGAGAGTACTGCTGAGGTCACAACCGTCAAAACGCTGCACAGAAGTGGGCACTGAGCATGACAATTTAAGAAACAAGCCATTTTTTACTCAGCTAGGTAAGCTGATTCCTGGCCCTAAATCAAATCAGTTATATATAATCTTTGCCTCCCACAGAGTTGGCTGGACTGTTTTCAAATTATTCCTTCAATTTGGAGGTCAGGTTTTAAAAAATAAGCTACTTGCATTCTGTTGCTACAACGACACCAAAACTGTTCATGAGAAGAACATCACTCGCTGCATCACTCAACCTGCTATCTAAGAGCACTTGGTAGAAACAGCAACCAGGAAAAACTGTTTCTGTCTCTTGGGGAAAGACTGCCTGCATTTCCCTTTTCCCATCACTGTCAGGGAGCTTAAAACCAATATTTAATCTACCCCTTTATATTTCACTCTCATGTTAATAATTTTCTTATTCCTCTGTGGCTCATCTCAAATAAATTAAATGACTACTATTTCTTCTATAAATTTGATTACTTTTTCTTTTGCAAAACAAAAATGTCTGTTGCTTACACCCACAGGTCCTGAGACAGCACAGGAAACTGGGGAAGGAGTTGGGCGGGGTGAGTGTATATAGAGAAAAAGTTAAGACTTAATTCTACCCTCAAAAAGCTCTCTAGGAAAAAGCATTTATGAAAAAGATCATAATAGCTGACTGAAGAGTTCTAGGTTCAAATCCCAGCTCCACCACTAGAATACCAAGAAACCTTAGATAAACCACGCAGGTTTTCTAAATCTTAGTCTCCACATTTGTAATCTGTGGGCATATGTCCTTCCTCACCAAGCTGTTGAGATTCACAACTAGTGAAGTAGGTACTGGCAGGTTATATTCTGTAAAGCATTATATCTAAGTAAGCTCTTTATGTTATGAATACAGAGGTTCAAGGTTAAAGGCTTGCAAAGTAAAATTCCTGCAATGCTATTTCCTCTAGCTGGGAACGAGCAGGTAGAAAATGGGCTTAAGTGATTGCTAATGCATTAATGACTGACAAGTGGCTGCAACAATGAGACACACAGATGCAATTTGACATTAATGGAGAGATTTGCCCGTGGTCATGTACATGGTGGGGGAGCACACCCACCGCCTCTTGCCTTTAACTTGGGCATGAAATCAAACGTCAGCCAAGATTAATTAGAAGCCTGGAGTTTCATTCTCTGCTGTTGATAGGAAAAGTACATTTCCATAATGTGAGGAAACGTTTACGTGGGACAGAAATCTGGCTGACATTGAGGGAAGGGCTGCTGCATTGTGAATGCTGCCTGTGCAGTGCTTGTCAGGGCAATTACTTTCCACTCAAGTGGCCTGCTTTTTAACATTGTATTATCTTAACAACAAAAAACCCTGGAAGCAATAATTATTTATTATGTTAATTCTTTAGCTTTCTTCCTGAAATTTCAGTAAGACCATTAAAAACTAGCTGTGCCCTTGAAGCAAACCATGAGTTTATTAATACTCAACCAATTAAGGAGAAAAAAGCAAAGTAACAGAATGCTCTACACCAGCAATTATTAACTAGGCAGTCGGTTTGCATGCACACTTTCCTTGCCACAGATTTTATTCCAGAAAGCATCCTATATATTTAACTGACTGGAGTATAATGTGAAATGTGTTTACATTATTACAAGGACTTAAAAAATCTCAAGGGATGTCAAGAGAATGGAAGAATCCCGTTGTATGTGTCTAGAAAATGTTCAAATCCACATTGTAATGGAAGCCCTATTCCTCTTCCACCTCTCACAAAAATGGAAAGAACCTCCACTTTTTTCAGCCCACTATGAAGGCCTCCAAAGCAAATGGCAATTTTATCTTCTCAGTTCAATCCGTTTTCCCATCAAGCAAGTGCACACACAGGCACATACCACCTTTGTATTTATTAAACCTTAGCAATGTACCTCTGGAACTCTTTATCAATATCACATTTTTTTAAACACACACATGCCATCTTTTAATTCCCCAATTCTGGGACCCCACTGACTAAAAAGGCCACTAAAAGCTCCAAAGCAGAGCCACTAAAGAAGCCACTTCCAATGCCACTGAGACAGCACAGGAAGCTGGGAGCAGTAACTGTGTGTCTGCTCCCCTCTTCAGGTGGGCAGCAGCCCACCAGCTCAAGAGCAGGGAGAGTCTGAAAGGTGTGAGGCACAGCACTGTTCTCCCTGCCTTATTTTTACCTGCCAAGTCCGTGTCACTTGGACAAGCACAGTTATATAAAACTTTAAAAGTTAATTATAACCTTTATTTTTCTGTTTTCCAGATGACTTTTAAAACCTATGGTATACCAACCCACTTAAAACAATGATGAAAAGAAAAATACTCAGTAAAATATAGTGGAACTATTAAGCAAGTAAAAATTCTGACTGCTTCTAGTTTTGAATCGGTTTTCATCCTCAATGATACTTCAGTATTTCTTACTTGGAAGGTGTTACAATACATAATACAAATAATCAGTAACTTTAAATCAAACAACAGGCTGCTGAAAATTTTTATGCATAAGCAATGAGGCACATGGTCAGAACCCCCAGAGGTCACTGTTCATGCTTCCCCCATTCTCCCCGACTCCACTTGTCCAAGGCAAGGTAGACATTCTCAGGGGCTGAATTCATCTCCCTTCCTTACAGAAAGCAGCTGCCAACCATGGTTTTTAAATATCAGTTATTTCAGGCTATTATCTTTAGTTTTCAAAATAGACATGGTTCAGTTATACTTTCTGAAATTGTTTCCCTTCCTTTAAGCACTTAATACTTTCCCTGTTGTCTGGCATCTAAATATAAACACAGGCTACCGGAATTAAAAATCAAGCACTTGAGATTTTGTTAATTCTTGTTCATTTCTCCCAAATAAAAGAAAATCCTAAAAAAAAAAAAAAAAGTAAATCCTAACAGATCTAAATAAAAAGAACGAACTACCTTTCATTCATATTCTCTCTCTCTGTAATGGTGCTTAAACATACAGCAAGGAAGCTGTTTCATGTCCTTTAGAAAACTTCTGAATTTTCAGCCATAGGGTTTTCAGTCTATTTTGTTTTCTGTTGTGGGGGCCGAAGGGGCGCAATGAGAGCACAGACTCACTTGTTAGCCTCATTCACCCTCCCTCACTCGCTCCCACTGTCCATCAGCACACTGCTCCCCCAAGCTCTCTGATCTAATTCTGCACAAATGCTTAATAAGGTAGTCGAGATTTAATACAATTAGGAGTACTGCTCACAAATTAACCAATCCATTAACACTCTAGCAAAGAAACAATTCCAGAGGAGAAGCAGCCAAATGAGGATTAGAAGACAACTGGCTCTGAGTACAATCTGTTTAAAAACTCACATTGTGAAGCATTCTCACTCCTACATTTATGTTTTCTGTTTTACGCATTTCAGAGCAAAGAAAAATGGAAGTAAGTTGCGTCACCTGACAATTTTCCTCTTTCCACTGTTGTTTCTAAAAGTGGGGGGTGATCATCATCAGTCTTTTCCAATCCATCCCAAATCATCCCGGCTCTTCACTGAGTTAAATACTCACCGAGTCAGCTCTTATGCAGTTACTATTTTAAACAACTTTCCTCATAAGATGGATATATAAATGCATTAAAGTTAATCTGGTAAGCACAGGAAAGTTAAAAGAAAAAAAATATCAATAAATCTACTTTCCTGAAATAACCACTATTAATATTTTGGCTTGCATTTCATACATTTCCACGGTTTTTTAAATAAACATTTTAAGTTAAATAAAATTGGCACTGCTCTAGATACATGATTCTATCACTAATTTTTTGTCCCACATCACTCGACTGTGTTCATCTCACATCCTTAAATATTCTTCTTTCTCATCACTCTCACTGGCTGCATGGCATTCATTCTATTATATGAATAGACCATGACTTAATTAATAATCTGCTCTTTACTGTTGAATATTTAGGTTTCCCCAATTTTTTACTACTCTAAATAATGCTTTAGTGAATATGCTTCCAGGTTATTCTCTATATATTTCCACTCTTATTTCTTTGTCATGAACTTATCATATTTGGATAAAGTCCCACTCTTTTTGCATCCCAATGTACCATTTTTCTAGGTTCCAGTGTGTACACTCGCCTTTACAGAACTGCGCTTCAGAAGGCCCCTCCCCCTGGAAACAACCACTGGCCATGGGTGAGTTCAGATAATGCACCACCTTGCCATCTTTCTCAGTCTCCCTCAAAACACGTTATAAATATCATTAGTATGAAAATTACTGAAATTCTTACTAGATGCTAGTGCTGTGAAATTTAAAAGAGAAATTTGACTTAATATTAGTAAAGGGATAATGGGCCTCATCATCTTCCTAAGTACTATGTTACAAAAGATTTGCTGCCTCCCTTTAGAATTCATGTGAAACCTGAAACCTCAAGCTCTGGTTTTCTAGGGCCTAAACAAACCATTTAACTTTGTTTCCAGATCCAGGTGATAATTCCCACCCACTTCCCATTAAAGAAATGTCAGGAATACTACAGGAACTGAAGGACGAAATTTCAATTTATAAAGTGCCTTGGTGATGCAGAGCCCATGTTACATATCCCTTTAGCTCCCTGTGCTTCTTGCTCCCTCAAAGTTCTGTTTCCTAGAAGATGAGAATTCAAATGAATACTGTCAATTACCCGGAAGATTTAGTTGCATATCTAGAAACTACTTTTTTGCAAGATTCTTTCAGATCAAATGAGAAATTTACACCATTCTTTAGTTTTCACATAATTAATGATGATGTGTAAGCTTCTATCATCAAAATTATTTTTAAGTCACAATGACACGTTTTGATTTCTGAAAGGGTAGCTGAGACAGAAAATATATGCTAAAGTCACAGAGTAAGCCAACACCAGAAATGAATTGAGTTTACCCACCTCTGCTTATTCAGGGAGAGGGAAAATGAACAGGCTGAGCACAGAGGAGTTTTAGGACAATGAAAATACTCTGTATGATCATATACTGGTGGACATGTCTTTATACTTTTGTCCAAATCCATACACTGTACAACAAGGGGAGAGTGCTCTAATTTAAACTACGGACTTTGGGTGACAATGTGTCAATGTAGGTTCAGTCACTGTAACAAATACACCACTCTATAATGGGGGAGGCTATACATGTGTGGAGGCAGGGGGTACATGGGAAATACCTTTAACTTTGCTGTGAACCTGAAACTGGTCCAGCAATTAAATCTTTTTTACATAAATCAAGGTCTCTAACTGGAAAGATAAAAAGGCTACAGAGCCCCAGCCACAAGGCCCTGATCCATCATTTTAGGCATCAGTGTGAAAATCCGAACAAAACCACAGAACAGCGGACCTCTGAAGCTACAGGAAAATTAAGAGGAACACAGGACTGAAAGGGGAAAAACCATCAATTTCCATTCATGCATCAGGTACGTTCTCCTTTCCTGTCTGCCCTTCTCAACAGACCTCACACCCTACAAAGGAAGGCACACCTCTCAAGTACAAAAACACCCATGGCATCAAAGAAACACTGAGTTATTGCTCCCAAGAAAGCCTTCTTTAATGATTAACTGAACACCAGACACTCACTGTAGGGCTTCATGCCTTTCCCCGTCATATCCATATTTCATTTAAGGGTAAAACAATGTTCTAGACATGGAGTATTTTAGCCCTGTGGAATGTTGTAAAATCAGATACATTATGCAATTTAATGACCATCCATCATCATTCCCTTGACCATAAAGAATGCATTTAATAAAGTAAGAACTGGTAAAAATTTTGAAAAATGACATTAATAGTAAACGCAAAAAATTACTTTTACATGCGTCCAAATGTATTGATTATTTTTAGCATATATACTGACACTCAAACATGACATTAGTTATAAAAAAAGGACTTTCAAATAACCAAAAGTGTAGATGTTCCTGACACTATGATTTTTAAAAATATAATCACAATGCTTTCCAATTTTTCAAATTATGCAAGAAAAAAATCACACATAAAATATATGAGATTTAGTTTTTACTGTATACATTTTCCAGTAAGACAGTTAAAATCCACTTTATCATTTATTTATATTGTAATTTTTTCCAATGAAAGTTAATTCTCATCTTATAAAATCTTTAATGTATTATACCTCTTAACAAAAATATGCCATGCCAGTTTGCTATGTCAATTTATTTTGAGTGTTAATAAATACCTCTCTTTTATTAAATATATAGGAAAAGGTGAATACTGATATCTTTGGAAACTGATATAGTTATTTCTGAAAGTATATCCATGATTTTTAAATTATTCCCAGAAGTCAAATACCGGAGTTCAGTATACAGTCAGTCACAGACATTTATCAGAAAAACAGTATGCTTTTTAATTGTAATTCTCACTTTACAATCTTCATAATTTAGGTGCTCATTATATTATATTCCTATGACTTAATGAAAAACAGAATAGATTTGCTATGGTTTTATAACATTACAAAATATAATTTATTCTATTAAATCTACATCATTTTAAACTTGAGTAAACTTTTAATAATATAATTTTTCTTTACTTGTTAAAAACTTTTCCTCAAAATACAAATTCACACTTATTTGAAATTAAAAACTAAGTTAGACCTTTTCTGATAGAAAGTACAACTGATTTGACTGACAGCTTTGATAAGAACTGCTGTGCTAACCAGATCATATGATAAATATTTTTCATTCACTGATTAGCCTAAATCCCTGTCTCTAAGGTTTGACAGAACCTAATATATATGTATGTATATGTATATATATATAAACTTATATAGAATTTATATATACAAATTTACATTTATATAAAATTCATATAAATTTTGTATATATTATATATAAATGTATATATATTATATATATAAAGTGTATGCACTAGCTAAAGTATATTAAAATTAATATTTTCATTTTATCAGCCATTTCTGTTTATTTCTGGGATAAACAAGTGCCTTTAAATTAAAGAATAAAAGGTGTAATTAACAGTTATTGATGAAGCTTGGTTTACTTGGTCTACTTGGTTTATTTCCCAGCAAATGAGAAAGTACATGACTGGATGACAAATCTTTAGAGACTGGTTGTTTTCCAATTTCAATTCTGAAAATGAAACTAATCAAACTCTCAGCTTAGAGCCATTAAAAATAATTTCTGATGCTAGATCTCGATATAAATCCTGGCATGTAACTTGAAAACAATTCAAAGTTCCACTGCTACAAAAAAATCCTCTACTCCTGTCTGGTTTTATAAACATGATTCTCATCACATATTTATGAAAATGAAAACAGAATTAGAGTTTTACATGTTTAGCAGTAAGTTATTTCTATCCACAGAATCATGGACTAAGTTTTTAAAGTCCAGTTCATTTGTGAATTACTTTCCCCATTAAATTTTAATAATGATTCAATGATACACTAATAATTTTAGTGAGAATTCAATTAGATAAAATGTAGCACTTAGAGCTTTCTAGTCCCATAAAGAGAGAACTAAAATTTCAATTTAGTCATGTTTTTTTGCACAGAAGTTTGATAAGCAATCAGTAAAAAACTTTCAAGCTTGAATATGAGGTAATAAGAGTCTATGGAAAAATACAATGTAATTACCAGTCAAAAGAGAAAAATTAAGGAAACAAAATTTCAACTGAATAAAAGCTTTTTCATGTAATTTTAAATGGACAATGAAGGGTATCAAATCCCTTTGATATTTGAATTCAGTTTCTGATGGATGCTTTTAAAATAATTTTACAAAAGTTTTGTTTTAGCCCTGACTGGTGTGGTTCAGTGGGTTGGGCATCATCCTGTAAATCAAAAGGTCACTAGTTCGTTTGGTTCCTGGCCAGGATACACACCTGGGTTGTGGGCCAGGTTCATGACTAGCGTCATGCGAGAGGGAGCCATCAATGTTCTTGTTTCTCTCTCACATAGATGTTTCTCTCCCTTTCCCCCTCCCTTCCCCTCTCTCTAAACATAAATAATCTTTTTTAAGTTTTATTTAAAAATATCAACATTTACCATACAGCATATATTTTTCCTCCTTCTCAACTACCTATGTTGCAATGTTTTGAATGTAAACATCAATATGCAAGGAAGTGTCCCATTTAAAAAAATTCTTTAACTGGATACACAAGCATAAATAACAACTATCCAGAGTCAATGCCTCAAATACCCTGGAACTTATCAGCATTAGCTCCTTGCTCAGGGAGACCAATTCACTGGACTAGAGCAAGATCTATCCCTTGTTAGATCTTCAACTGTTTTTGTTCTTCAGCTTAACAGTTCTGATGGTTATGTCACAATACAGTCTCCAGAATGAGTAAACTCATCTGTTGACTCTGGTTTGAAAATCATCCTGCAAAGTGAAAACACTAGCCTGATAAGCGTCCTGAGAGTCAGTGTTCTCCTCCATTCATTCCCCTCTCATTCGGTTATTGAGGGGCCGATGCCCTTTACAACTGAACCATCTGTGCAATCCTCCCTGGACTAGTAGCCACCCAGTCAACAGGATACTTACACAAAGATCCAGAGTCTTGAAACAGAAGCAGGTTAAGTCCCTGGTATGTGCAGAATGAGTCTGTGTCTGATACAAAGAACTGACAGGAACAATGTGTTAGTGGCTTCAGATTCAGGCTGGTCAAGTTCAAATCCCAGCTTTCTCCTTACAACTCATCTGAGCTTGGTCACTTTGCTTAGCCTGGGAGCTTATTTCCAAGTGTGTAAAATAGGAATAATGTAGGTGGTTATCAGTATTAAATAAGGTAATGTATATTAAAAAAGCACTTAGAATAATGCCCATTTTAAGTATACAAAAAGCATTAGTGGTCGTCCTTTGGTTATACTGTAATACTTGGACCCTTAAGTAATCTGTGCTGATTAGAAATAAGGCAGATAAAGCACCAGCCAGTGCCCAACGTGGCAATGGTTACACTTCACTTAGCATTTCTCTCTATTTGGACCAACACTCATTGTCTTGTCCACACCCTTCGGAGGAGAAACAGAATGTCAAGTAGCCTGTCCACTGATAATTCCTTTGGGAGAGGAATGGTGATGGTCCAGGAGGATATAGATACCTGTCTGGTTCACGACTTTCTTTTAAAACCCACTTATTGCTCAAGATGAAAATGCAGGAAGGGGAAGAATAAAAGGAAAAAGAGAAAGTTTAGGACTATGATAGCAGTCATGAGAATAAAAAAGCCAAGATTTTGATTCCTGAATCTTCCCTAATCCCCCACACTTTTCCAGCTTCTGGCCATGTTCCCCTATGGCACAGTCATCCTTAACTACAGCAGCAAAAACAAGCTACTGCAAGGACACACAAGGGAAAGAAGCCAAGTCACTAACATGATCTTCCAATTAAAAGAAAAAAGAACTATTAAGTTTGTCCCTCTCTTCAGCTTCCCAGGCCTTTTCCCTTCTGAATCCACTCTAAGTAGATGACACTACCTTCAAAAACTAGCTTGCTTAGGAGGCATTCCATTTTGAGGCAGGGGAAACATTCAAAGGAAATATTTTTTGGAGGTCTCTTCCCTCCCTTCCGTCTGAATGGCACCTGGATACTTACCACATGACTCAGGGGCAGCTCCTAATTTCCACTGGCATGCTGCAACTCTACACCCTGCCACTGTGAGCTGACCTCTGCAGAGCCCTGCCTCAGGATCTTCATTCCTGCGGACTCAGCTTCAAGCTCTCTTACCAGGCCAGCCCTCAGCTTACCTGTGTGCTCCTCAAGATTTTCTGTGAGCTCTTGTGAGCAAACCCTCATCTTGGACATCCTCATATCCTGAGCAGCCAACCCAGCCTGGCCCTCATGGCCTCAACACAGAGCTCATCCAGGAGTCCTTCCCCACAGAAGGTGCAGCCACTTCCTAGGGCAGGAGGACTCCGTGCTGCCTCATTTCACTCTGGTCCTACATAATTATTTATGTTTGGAAAAGACTATCCCTTGCAAACAACACTTGACTATTCTTCTAATCATTCAGGATCCCTCACTGCTGTGTTCAATTTAGTCTATGGAACTGAGGCATGAAAGAAACCCTCAGGAACGCAGGGTGGCTCAGAATAGAAAAAACAGTATTATTCAGAAAGCATGCAAAGAGGAAAAAAATGCCAACTTAATTCCCATTTATAAAGAGAGAAGAGTCACCTGGTAGCTAGCAGCTTTGTTGTTTTCACTAAAAGCAGGCCTAGGAGGAGCACAGCAGGGGCAGAGCGAGGAGTACAGGTTAGCTCCACAGAATGTCCTGCTCAAACCGAAACCCTGAGAACAATGCCAAGACAGGGTGTGCAACAGCAACACAGCTCATATGTGGCGAGGACTTCATAGCTAAGACAGCAATTTTTTTGAATTATTTAATCTGATACCCACAGTCCTTTTAGGTACTCGAAATATTATAACATCTATTTTATTCTCCAGGCACTTGAGTCAAAATTAGAGGACCTGACCCAAATGAAGTACAAGATGGGAACAGAACCAAACATCAGAACCTAAAGGTCCAGTTCTGGGATCCTCCTCACCCTTAACAACAAGCAAACCACCTTGTCTTATCTCCAGCTGCTAAGGAGTCTTTCTTTTTTTTTTTTTTTTTGAGACACCAAGAGGTTTATTTTTTCATTTTAACTGTTGTTCAAGTTCAGTTTTCTGCCTTTTACTCCCATCCCAGCCCACCACCCACCCCAGCCCTCTCCACCTCTCTCCCATTTCCACCCCTCCTTGTTTTTGTCCATGTGTCTTTTATACTTGTTCCTGCAAACCCTTCCCCTCTTCCCCTGAAATTCCCTCCCCTCTCCCCTCTGGTCACTGAAATAGAGAACAGGCTGACAGTGACCAGAAGAGTCTTTCCAAAATAAATTCTTATATATAAATTTGCATTTGTTAAATGGCCATCATTTCATAAATTATTTTGGCAAAAGAATATAAATCCATGTTTTAAAAATCACTCTAAAAGATACTAATATTCTTTTAATATTGATTTATTCTATTTTTCTTAATGCACAGTTTATTTTGGGATGAGTCTCCCCAATAACATTGCAAAAAATGTGATTTAAGTAACAAAGTATATATCCTACATACTGTAGACTGTTCTTTTCCATTGTGATTACAGTTAGACCAGACTCACTGGATTGTTTTAAATCCTTCAAATATTGTTCTACATACTTTCTTTGCCTTTGTCCAACCCAAAAGAAAAAGCAATTTGTTCTAAAAAAAGGTGATTAACATCCATCTCCAAAGGCCTGCCTACTTCCACCTGAAGCGAGTCTTAAATTATCCGACCTTAGTGACATTTTGCCAGAGATCACTAAGGCCCACAGATAAGAGATTTACAAAGGATTTTACACTTTTTATCTCAATCACATGCTAAGCACAAGAAATTACAAAAACAATTCTATCCAGGGATTTGAAGTGAAACAGAAGACAACATTCTGCCCTCTTCTGCTCGTGAAAAATATGGATAATGTCTCTAATCAATTAATTTCATTCAAGATACTTAGAAGCCAAGTACTTCTTCCTTTTAATTTACTATTTCAAAGGACTGTGAAATAGCAGTACTTACATTGCACTGCTGGGATTCACCAAATTGACAATGTTTTTAACATCAAAATGAGAAAGTGTACCAAATACTAAAGCATGCTTGAAAATTATTATGTCTGCTTTGCACCCAAAAAGCAGGGACAAGAACACAGGCTTTGGTCCCAAGAGACGCTAGAGGAAAGGAGCACTTTGGGGTTCATAAAGAGCTGTACCCACTATCTGTGTGACATCCAAAAATGTGTTGGGGCCTCAGTTCCATAAAGCATAAAATGACAGCGCCACCATTTTCATGTTATAAAACTACTTTGGTAGTAAATAATAGTTGTAAAGGACCCAGCACCTAGATGGCTATATTTCCTCTTCCCTTGCTCCTCGGAAACCAGAGGAAATTGAGGTAAGTGTATCAATAAGATTACAAATGGAAGAAAACCTGGGACTGGGGAACCACACCCCATGGAGTTTGAAGACAAAAAACACACAAGGCAACACTCAAGGTTATTCCATGGTCAAAGGGCTCTAACAGTGACAGCAGCTGTCACAGACCAGGCACTGTGTTTTCCATTGGATATCCAAGGAGATGAACATCATCCCCTTTTCACAGATGAAGAAACTGGCCTCAGAGAAGCCATGTGACTTTCACAGCTGGTAAATGACACCAATAGGAGAAAAACTCGTTTAAGTCAGGCTGTAACCACCTTCAGAATACACCTACAGACACATGAGTTTGTAAAATTTACTGATTGATTGATTTTCAGTTATCTATGTGACCTCTGAAGCAAACCCATGAATCAGAATGCCACTGAATGACCCTGTTTACAGATTAGGAACTGAATCTGAAGTTGTTTAACTTCAGTTAAACAACTTCCCTCTCAGATGACAATAAATGGCAGGGTGGACCCCTAAATGCAGTTCTTTCAACCCTAAATTCCTTTTTGGCATGCTGCCAGTGACTTTTCAACTGTGTTCTGTAAAGCAGAAGCATCTCAGAGCACGGGCACTGGGTTCTGGCCGACCCCTATATGGCACCCAATTCCCCACCTCTCCTTGTATCCTTTACAATGTGGCCCTGCGGCCCCACATAGAAAGGAGTGAGATCTACTTCCCCACCCTGACTGTAGGCTGGCCTTCTGACTGGCTTTGACCAGAAGAATAAAGTGGAACTAACAATGTGCCCTTTCCGTGTGTAAGCCAAGAAACCTTGGCACACTCTACCCTCTCTCTGAAAACTCTACCTGATGAAAAATGAAGGACCACATGGAGGAGAGCCCAGCTGTCTCAGGAGAGGCCATCCTAGACCAACCTATAGCCAGGAAACCCCAAAATATCAAAAGAGCCCAGCCAAGATCAGCTGCACAGAGACTTATCCATAAAGTACACCAAACTCAGCTTAAATCCACAGACCACCCATGGGACATTAAAATAGTAAGTGGTGTTTTAAGCCACCAAGTTCTGCAAGGTCTGTTTCATAGCAATAGCTAACCATTATACATTGTTCCCTGATTTGGAGGGTCAGTTTTTAAATCTGCCCACAAAAACTTTGTTTAACCAAAGGGTATTTATGCTTTCTTACCTATATAAAATTTTGCTTAACCAAAAGGTCTTAAGGCTTTAAAAAATAACTTGAGAACAACTGAACAAGGCTATAATAGCCTCTAAACTCTCTTTCTACTCCTGTGAATGCGTTCCATGGTGCCACTACAAAGTAAACGGAATGTGCACACACAAAAGTTACATTTAGGACACTGGTAAGATTGGAAACTAGTTTATTTTCTGCTACCACCATCCACTTCTAAAAAAACTTAATACATTCATAATGATATATAAAATAAGCAAATTAGATTGAGGTGAGAAAAGTCATGAGGAGACTCAGAATCAAGCCAGGAAAAGGAACCAGAAGGGAGGTCCTACTTCAGAGACTGTCATTCTGGGTGTCTTGTGGTTTTTGTCCAGCCAGCATCCACTCTCTTCAGCTGGTAACAGGACCCATTTGTCTGTGCAGAATGTCCATTCTTCACTCTTATTTTATATGATTAGGTGTGCTGACCACATCCCCAGCCCACAGTGAGCGGGCCAAGCAGAGGGTGAGGTTAAAGTAAAAGCAGGTGGTGTGAACTGATGCAGTGAGCCCAACAGTAGGAATGATTTGTACTGTTGCAGGAAAGAATCTCTCTTTCCACTGGTCTTGGAGCTAGAGGATTCAGCCTATAGCTACTTACAAACATCAGACAAAGGGAAAGATGCTTAGAAAGGAAGACTGAGAACCCTGATGACTGAGTTGAGCCCCTGGGACAGTCATGCCCCCCCACAGCCTTTTCTGTTACTTACAAGAGCCAATGACTTTCCTGTTTTCATGAAGACAGGTTTTGAGTTGTTCTGTTCTATTCAGAACACACATTTGAATCTGGCTTCCTAACAGCTTACATAAAGAGGAAAATTTAATGGGTTATACAATTCACTTTGTCCACAAGAAGAAACTAACTGCACAGGAGAATCATACCTTTCCCTAGAACTAAGACCCAGAAGGAAATCTTCTTCCCAGAAGGTCATTATAAAGATTCAGTATTGTGTAATATAACACACCGCAGTATCTTCCCAACAGACACAACACTCTATTTGAAATACTTTCGCATAGGGCACACCTCAACACAGGTGGAAGGCATCAGTAAAAGGCGCTCTGCATCTGCGTGTATGGGGAAGGCAGATATAACAGAGTGTGCACACCCCATGCTCAGAGGACCTGCCTTTGTTAGGAAGGGAGACAGCTTTACCTCCCAAAGCTTCCATCAATTCTCTCAGCCAAGCTTTTATAAGCTTCTGAGCAGCAATAAGTTTGAGAATATCATATCTTCTCAGCATAGTACCCAGCACATAATTAGTGCTCAACATAAGACTTTCACTTACAACTATCAATTCTAAGTTCCTGAAATAAGGCTTTTATCTATGTTGCCAATATTAAAGTAGAAAATCACAGCCTAAACAGTCTAGTTGCTGCAGAGCCTTTGGTGGCACCTGTGAATGGCAACTACATCCTTAAGTACATAGAAAAAGAGTTTCCTTTGTGCACATCTTCCTTTGTGCAGAGGCAGCTGATGGCAAGTGTGAGAAGCATCTAAAATGCTTCAGACATCCCTTCAACACCCACTACCTCTTAACGAGTAAATGCATGCTGTATCAGGCATGCTTTCAGATCTGACCCGGTGTTCTAGACATTTCTCCTATCCTCATCTATCAAAAATGACCCACTGATCCAGGTCCCATTCTCTTATACCATGATATGTGACAAACCAATTTGGGCTAAGATATAGTAGATGACAAGCATCATGCTTTTTAAGTGATTGGAGAGACCTCATACATCCTCGAATTAACTGTCTTCATATCACGAATGAGAAATCTGACATCTAAGGATGTCAACTTACTGAGGTGACAGCTACTTGAGGATGTCATATTTAAGATGACTTAATAAGCCACCTCTCCCAGAAATGACATTTCAACAAGTACCTTTCTTTCTGGTCAAAATGATGAGCTAGTGGAATTTCAAGTGCTTTAACAGACCAGTACACCCACTTTTAGGTTTGTGAGTATTTGAAGCATTACTACAATCAAGCCAAGTTTTTGGCCCATGCTTGTAGAGTCCCTAAGGACAATAATGCTACAATAGGACAATAGTGCCCATATGTTTCAGCGAACATGAGATAAAGGAATAAGTGATGGAAAAAATCTTCTAATATCATTTTGTCTCATAATCTTCTTTGAATGAGACATCTCAAAATGCAGCTCATATCTATAAATTCAAAGATCTAGCACTAGCTGGTGCCAGTTGTTTGATTCAAAGATCAAACAACAAGCTCAGCTGTTTGGAGCATCATCCCATAAACCAAAAGATTGTAGGTTTGATCAGGGCACACAAGTCAGGGCACCAGGTCAGGGCACACACCTGCTGCGGATTCAGTCCCTGGTTGGGGTGCATACAAGAGGCGACCGATCGATGTTTCTCTCTCACATCCATGTGTCTCTCCCTCTTTCTCTCCCTCCCTTCCCCTCTCTCTAATCAACAAGTATGTCCTCAGGTAATTGTTAATAAAAGATCTAAAATCATCCATGTTATTATTATTCTAAAGTATCTCTATTCTTTCACTATAATATACTAAAAACTCCAGACTGATATCACACTTACTAAAGGCTACCAAGTTAAAGGTGGGTATGCAGCAGATAAGTTCTTATAAAGTACCTTGTTTCATAATTCATTTTCTCTTCTGACACCAGAAAGCCTCTGCTTCACAAAAGAAATACTCTCCACTAAATTACAACTTGGTATGTAAAATTTCATGTAATGATCCCCAGATGCTTTCTTCACAATAGTCAGAGAAGACTTAAAAAATTCTCCAAAGGCAGGGTCTGAGTCATTGCTAATTTCAGTAGTCTTTCAACTTTAATGAGCATCAGACCCATCTGAGGTGTTTCTTTACCAGTTTCTGTCACCTGGCTCCAGAAATTTTTGACTCAGTAGGTCTATGGGGCCAAGAATATGCATTTTTAACAAGAGCTTCAGGTGACTCCAATGCAGGTGCCCCACACTGCTTTCCATGGCACTGACCAGTATTGACTTTCCATGGTGTCAATTCTGAGGTGATCATTTCATTATTTTCCGTTATTTTTCTCTTAAAACATAATATTGGCCATATATTAATGACAGATGTATATATATAACTGCATCTACATACACATCATCTATAAAGCCTGCAGGTACAATTAATTATCAAAGCCTTAGACCAAGGAAGGGGATCTCTTAGTTTAAATCATATGAAATTGCCAAAATTCAACCCCTTCTGACTTATACAAACAACAGGCTCATGTGGTTAAACCTACAATGGACAGGGATGATGGCAGAACAGATTGATCCCCTCTTTTCCTCACTACTGAGCTGACATAACTCTGTCATCTCAAGAGGCCTCCTAACCTCACGGCACTGGTTCTCTCGTTCAGTCTTTACTATCAGACAACAAGGTGTGCTTCCAGAAAAGAAAACTGAGGCCCAGAAAATTTAAGTAACATGTCCAAGGCCACATGGTATTCAGTGGTAAAAACAGAATTCAAAATCTGGAATACCTGATCTGCACCAGGAGGCGAAAGGAAGGATGGCAGGGAACTCTGACCTTCTTTCCACACCCCAGGGACCCCACGGCTGACGCCAGGGCTTTAACACCCTCCACTTGCCCAAGTCCCTCTGTGACTGCGCAGGCCTTGGCTCCAAACCTTCCAAGAGTCAGTAACACAGGACTGTCAACAAGCTGCCCACAGTGGCTCCCAGCCCACTGAGCAGCCCTGGAAAGAATGGGAGGGGCTTTGTGAAAAACCACACACAAACCACAAACAGAATGAAGATGGTAACTGACAAACTGAGAAAATACAGCAAGAACCCCCATAACATACACACATGACATGATGCCAGTAGGTAACAATTGTGAAGATTTACACCACATTCAGTGGTCCACATTTCAAAAGTCAAGGAAGTGAAGACCACAGTTCTTGCGATTGTTGTCAAAGTAGCCTCTTTTTATTAAGTTTCACCGCCTGCAAGTATACCTCACTGGATGAAAAAGGAACAAGACCATGCCTGCTGTACTACAGATGAGCCAATGTTAACAGGAAGAAGTCTGAGCTCTATGTAGGTATAATTAACTTCATTCTATATCAGATATAAAAACTGCAGAGATAATATCTATTATTCTCTGTCATAGCACCTTCTTACTAGCGAACCATGGTTCTTTTAATATATCAGTGACTACATCAAATTCTTCCCAGAGTCATGATAAATTTCTTTCTTAGTGACCAGTATAATATCAAAATTCTACTTTCTGGCAATAACTGAATTATAAAGTTTTATTATATATGATAAAATTACAGGCTTACTTTTACATATTTAATTAATAAAAGATAATACTTTTTCCCTTAAATTTAGCAACTGAATCTCTACAGGCTTATAAATTGCTAAGGATACCAAGCACAAAACCCACCACTTGAGCCTATTGTTAAGGTTATTACAAATGCTTAAAAAAGTCAAACTTAATAGAAAGAAAAGAAAGAAAGAAACAGCCATAAACATAAGTAGTTTGATATTTTTTCTTCCCTAAGGGAACTTCATTCATTCATTCACTCAACAAATATTACTAAGGGATTATTACATGCTAAGCATTGTCCAGTAACTTCATTTATACATTATCAGCATTTATTTTAAAAGAAATGCTTTAGATGCTTTATAATTTTATATCTACAGAGAAAACAGTAAGTCAATTTCAAGTATGTGGTTATGACAGGATTTAAAGTACCTCAAACTATTCCAACTGAGAAGAGAGATAGAGATAATATCCATCAAAACTGGATTGTAAAACAGGCGTGGTCCAGTGAGTTCCCTTTCAGCAGCTGTCAAAAGCCCATATTCGAACCTGTTCTGATTTTATCTCTGGAAGCAGGGGAGAAGTAACGGACCCTCAGTAACCCAAACTAAAACATATTCTTTTCATTGTATGCAATAAATCTGCTTTCTGCATATTGAATAGGAATGAGAGATTAAAACGAATAGTCACCCATCTGAAAACAAAGTGATGCTCTGTAAGCTTTTAGGTTTTGCAGCTCATAAAAAGTAAATGCTTTGCTTTCTGCTTAGGCTGCTGTGTTTTGAAATAAATCATTCTGTTAAACAGTGGCCTTTTCCTGTAAGGGAGATTCTAAAATCTTATCCATTTTAACAAGTCTCTGACAATTCTAACTCTCATTCACTCTCTCCTGTATACCCTGTAATCATTGATCTTGGCCTCTCCCATTCACCCCAGTTCTTAAGGGAAGTGCCACAGCCTTCTTCTGGCACATCCTCCATCCTCCATCTTCCCCCTGCTCTCAACTCAGAGCCCAGCACTTGTGTTTCATACAAAAAGTTTGTAATGACTCATTAGTCTCCTGAGGTGTAAAGGCTCAAACTTACTGAATCAGATTTCCATGAAAATTTTAATGACTTCCTGATATTATATACATATATTATCAGTCACATATATACTAGATATTATATATCACATATGACTGATATTATACATGTTAGTCATATACCTAGTGTAGGTGTATATTATATATATCAGCCATGATATATAATATTATACATATAACAGTCTCATATATACACTGTAGGGGTGTGTGTGTATGTGCATGTGTATATATACACCTACAGTGTTGTAGCAGTAATCTCTTGCAGCTGTAAGCACAGTACACAAGCCACTTCATACAAATGCTACACACCTACACATGACTCCTATCTTTTCTGGTCTACTACTAAAAGGTCTGATGGAGAAGGCCCCAAAGGTTAACATGAACTCTCACCTAGTCGGCAGATATACACTACTTCTAATTTCACTGCTATATATAGTATAGCAGCAACATATCTTAAAGCAAAAAAAAAAAATGAGGATTTCATCACAGATGAGTCTAAAGTTGTCTTGGGGGAGGTGTTTAAACAACAACACACTAAACTACTACTAGTGGAACTACAACTTCCACTAAAAATTTAATTTCACAATAAAGAGTCAGAGATACACATACAGGCAGATGAAGATCCATTAAATAGTGCACCTTCCTTCAGCTGTGAGTCCAGAAAGCCTGCCACCAGGAAGGCTGGGCATTCTTGCTCAAGCAGGTGGGGTTAGGGATGCAGCTACACCTAGTGATCAGCTGTGGATCGCAGCAGCAGGAGCAAGAAGGAGGCTAGGCTGCCGTGTGAAAAGCACTCTGCGACTGATTCTCTCAAAGTCTGGTGACAACATTTTCAAGATAAATCTGTTAAATGACATCACAACCATTCTTATTTGCCTGGATGCTACATGACAGAGATGCAATGATTGTCTTTTGTGGATAACAGGAAAACAAGGCTCAATTTTAGGATACACACTGTCAGTACTTTAAAAGAGATGTATAATGAAAACCTTTCATTTTCCATTTGAAAGTTGAGTTCATTTCCAAAGGCAAAGTTTCACATTTCCACAATACAATTCTGAAATCTCTTACATTAATTCCCAGTTCTCTACTAAGGAAGTCCTTGCTTCTTTTCATTTCAGGAGATTTTGAAACTTTTAATAGATGAACAATTTGTATGGTAAGTCTTTCTTCCTTAACTTGCCTTAGCTCACTGCCATCCTAATGCTGCTCCCCCACCAAAACTGGGCCTACATGCGGTAAGGGTTCAATAAATATTTACTGGAATTAATGGCATTATTTTAAGGCACACAGAGCTCTGTGCTTATTTACAACAAGCAAACAAATATCTTCTATATATGATATCAATACAGAAAAATTTCCAATGGCTAATCATCCTGCAAAATTTAATTAAAACTTCATATTGTAGTAAGTAAAATTATAGAAAACTTTTTTTACAACCGGCTGGATCCAATATCTTCCCCAGATCAGACTATTATTTGAAATGTCATGCTGGCAGCCTCACCTAACAATCACATCAGTCTGTTTATAATTTTGGCAGTGTTAATCAAGACGCTAATAAGTACACGAGTGTAAATTATATTTTCACCCCCAGCTCTCTTTCAGCTCTTGTCAAGAAAGGCTAAAAACACTGAATGAGGATCTCAGCGCTTTTAGAACAGTAGTTGTCACACTTCAGCAAGCAACAAAATCCCCTGGAGGGTTTGTTCCAACAGACTGCTGCCAGCCACCCAGAGTTTCTGATTCAGTAGGTCTGGGCATGGCTGGGAGTCTGCAAGTTTAACAAGGTCCCAGATGCTGATGCTGCTGGTCCAAGGACAACATTTAAAGAACCGCTCTTTTAGAACAACGTTTCTCAAAGTGTGGCCACAACCAGGATCACCTGGAGATGCAGTGGGATCCAGGGCCCTTCCATTTCAGAATCACCATGGCTCACTATAAAAATCAATGTTGGGAAGGACCACTCCAGGCAATCCGGGCACACTAAGTTTTGAGAAGCATAGGTTTAAACACAGGTTGCTGTCTTCCCAGGCTCAACACCCACAGGCCTCCCCAAGGTCCCAGAAGCTGCTGAGGTATAGGATGTACACTTGATCTACCTGCACATTTTGTCACTCTTGATTACTCTCCCTTCACTTTCCATATGTTCCACCCTTAAATGCAAAGAGAGTGTAAGGACAGCAACCCTTCCCTGCTAGGATCTCCAGTTGCTTACACCTGAGCACACAACTGTTTCCTTTTATTTTTTCTCAAACAGTCCCACCCTTAATTATGCCCTGGCCTTGCCAGGTGGGGAGGCTGGGGGGAAACTACAGACGACCGAGGTTGATGACTAAGGCTTTCCTACTCCCCACCCAACACCAACCTTACTTATTTTTCTCTCTCTAGTTTTTTTGGAGCTGCAGTGTACACTCAGACTTTCTGATGACTAAACTGAAAACTGCAGCAGTGTCTTAGGAACCCGAGAAGCTAAATATTCCTATGATAGGAAGTTTCTATTATTTTGTATCTTTCTAAAATTTTTCATTAGTTACTTTGAAAAACTTTAATAATTAAAATTTCTGTTACTTATAAAATAAACTTATTAATATGTTGATTCATAAAGATAATAAGCACACAAATATAGGACACTATATGAAAGTTTGTGGGAAAGTTGGATTTCAAAGACAAGAATCTTAGAATTAAACTTAAAAGCAAAATGGACACCACCCTTAGGAAAAATGTTATACTGTTGAAAAAGATGTAACTACTTATTCAAATTCCTGACCCTCTAACTGAAAACTATGTCTTAGGATACTTCTATAGTAACACTCACTCTACAAAGCTTAATAAAATCTAAAACAAAAACTGAAGGGAAACTATACTTAAACCCCAAAGAGGTTCTCTACCAAAATGGGTATATACAGCTAAGTGATTTCTAGAATGTATTACAATTGTTATGGAATTATGAAAAATTTAAATAAAGTCATCAGCCTTTATAGAACTGTCACAGAAATACATATTAAAGCTTACTTTTCCCTAAAGACTATTCTTGAATCATATAGGGTTTATATAATCTGAACACATAATACAAATTACTTGTTCACCACGTTCATTTAGAATTATCCCAGCTTAGTTTTATGTATGTTCACTTATCCACACATCACTATATGTAACTGCTCTTCTGAAAACCTGTAAAATAACCCTTTGCAACATAAGAGACTAAATCCTTTAATTTTCCAGATCAGAGCAATTTATTGCATTCAAACAATACTTCTTTACATTCACATAACACTAAAAATGTTTAGTAATTCTTACATATTTCTTTCATGCTCACTGGTTTCAGTGTGAGGCATTTTCATCATATCAATTATCAGTCGAGTTAAAGCACCGTAAAAATGTAAACTGTCATGACACTAGTCACCCAAAAAAGAAAAAGTCAAACTGCTAAACTAATCTAGCCCTGCTCTTTGTAAATCTAAATACTTTAAATTTTTGTATTTTGAAATAATTTTAGACCTACAAAAAAGTAGCCAAAAGCAGTACAAAGATTACAAGTACATTCTTCACCTGCCTTCCCCAACTGTTTACATTTGACCAAAACTAAGAAATTAAACGTTGATACAACAGTAGTAACTAAATTTGACTCTTTCCCCACATTTGTCCTTAAAAGAATATTTTGAGAAATGAATTTCTCAACAAGAATCCTAAATTCACAAGGTTATGTTAAGGTTTAATCTATTCTAAATACTGTAGTGAAACAATGGCCTGATCTGTTTGCATTTCTATTCACACAACCAAAAGCTTGCTTAACAGAACTTAACACATCAGTCCCATTATAATGTAAAACTAAATACTTTGTTTAGTATATATTACACCTTGGCAGCCACTCAGTTTGAGAAACTGAGTCAAAAGGAGTTACATGACAGCTGTTTTGTTTCTCACTATGGAAAAAAATTTCAAGCAAAAGTAAAATGATTTAACTTTCTTCTTCACAGCTTACTTGTATGGATTTTTAGAAAAAATATTTTTAATAATCACTAAAAGCCTAGAAGACAGAAAGTCACCAAACAAATTAAATATTATGATATTTAACCTATGTTTTTTTGCCTAACAAATTAAATATTATAAAATGGATAGTATTTTTTAATGGAGTAATTATGGTAAATAAAGTCGTCGTAGACAAAAAAAATCTAATTCTTTTTTTTCTTACAATAAGTAAAGAGCTCTATTTCTGATGTCTGGCATTCAGATTACGTGTAGTGCACTTCCAGAAATGATTAATTGACAACCATATAAATTCCAAACCCATTCCGAAAGAGGATATGAGAAAGAGGAGCACTGCAGAAGAGGAATAGCAAAGAAGAGGAATAGCAAACTGCCGACATAAAAATCCCTCCACTGATTACGTAAAACCTCCTGGTTTAGTCCACTGGGGGGCCTAAAGAGGACCCCTGAAAAAATAGTTCATTTCAAATGAAGGAAAATGCAAGCCAATTCTAATTTCTAAAATCACTTTTCTTCCTCCCTTTTGTGTCAGTCAATTCACATACATTTTAAATGGTTGCAAATGATCAGGATTCACATTAGTAATTTATTCCACATAATGAATGCCTGATAGGTCTAGAGCTCTATTCTAAGTGTTTTATGGAGAACCAAGAGGTAAAAAAATTGAATTTGCCCTCAAGAAGCTTACAATCTACCTTCTCTATTTTTAAAACTGATTCCCATGTCAGGTGAAAAGTAGCCAATTAATACAGTTTCCACAAGAATCACTTAAAAAAGTGTCAGTGTTGCTCATAATATCATAATTAACTTTCTCAACAAACCAAAAAACCTGACTTTTCCAAACCATTAAGTGCCTCATACCTGTACTATCTAAAATGCAAAATAGAGAAGGGAGAGGTGGGGAAAGTGGACTACAACACAGCTGATCCTTGCACACACAAAATTTGCCAACTTTGAATTTTTTAAATTTCAACATTTCTGAGCAATCTCTTGCATACTGTATTTCATTTCCCTCTTGCCCACAAATATACTAAGATAACTCTGGCTTTACAAATAAAAAGAAAGCACACTTCAAGTAATGGTGTGGTAGTTGAAACAGTGATATACTTCAATACTCCATCAATTTTAGTAAAAGGTCTCTTTTGGTTTGACTGATAATTTAAATCAACCTTAACAAAGACACAGATCAGTACTACCCAGGCTAAAATACTTCTTAATGATGAGGGACTAATTATGTAAATAACCTATATAAATATTTGTTTCCACCCTCATGCTCACAACTTAAAAATCCATCCAAATGCTATTTGACACAGCCTAACTTCAAACAAATCCCAGGTAGGGAGCTATAGTTCTAAAGTCCTCACACTTACCTTCTAATACTAGTTGAGTTATAAAGCTCTAAAACTGGCAGTCTACCCCATATTTCACAAATAAGAAAGAACACAGGCCAAAATCTCCATCAATTTTATATCATACAGAAGTGCATCATTTTGTTAAATCCTCTAGAACAAGTGCAATTACCAGACAGTTAAGAAAATATTAAAGTTAGGAAAAGGGTATTTATTGAAGTTGATGGTTTGGGTTTCAGAGCGCTGAGCCAATCAGCCAACTAACTACAGGCTCAACTTCATCTCTGCCGCCAACTGTTCAAGGGATCTGCAGCTCAGCAACACGGGAGACATCCTTTCGTGCCTGTACGAACCTGGGACTCGAAGAAGTAAAAATGTATGTCTCCACAGGCCTGAGAGCCAAATGCCTTCAATGTTTAAAATATGCGTTTACTGCCAGTGAAAACTTCCGTCAAATTACCAAAAAAGAAAAAAAATATATCCAACTTATTCATTCCTCCAGAATGGACACCTACTTTACAACCCAAGTTTAAGGTTAAAGAGCGTGCTTTATATTGAAGGAAAAACAAGAAGCCCAGTGCCACCACTGTATCTGGCCCTTAATGAAACTAATACACATGAGAAAGAAAGTGTGCAAATGTGCAAGCGTTTGTTTATCCACGAAAATGCTCCAGGTACTAACGGCGATATAGAGATAATTCCTGTAAATACACGCGGGGATCCACGGCTAGACCCTTCGCCTGACCCCTGACTCGCCTCCACAGGTCCGGTCAGCCAGGGGCTCCTCCGGGCTCGGAATGCCCCTCGCACGCAAGCTAGCACACAGGCTTCTACCACACACACACACTCGCACGCACTGCCTGCCCCTTTCCTGCCCACCTGGGACCCCCGGGGCGGCGCGGCTGGGCTAAGAAAGTTGCCACGAGCCGGCGGCGCTCCGCTGGAGGTCGAGGATGGGAAAGTGGAGTCCCGCAGGCGCAGGGCCACCGCAGCTCGAGGCCTGAGGTCCAGGCTACTCCCTCCCGGGCCGCCGCGTCCTCCAGCTGAGACCAAAGAGAAACGCCCGCGCTGGCTTTCCGGAGCTGCCACGCGACCATTGGGATGAGCCCCGGTCACCGGCGAGGACCGGCCAGGGGCGGCGGCAGGAAGGGCAGGGTGCAGAGCCACCGTTGCAGTCGCTGGCGCTGCCGCTGGGTCGGGGCGATCGCCGCGGCCACAGCTGAGCACTGGAGAACGCTCCCGGCCGCGGCTCGGGGTCCGAAGGACCGCGCAGCGCCCACGCCAGGAGGCAGGGCAGCTGCAGTTCCGAACTTCAGGCAAAGTTTTCCGCTGTTCCTCTTGGAACGGGCCGGGGACTCGGAGTGGTGGCCGCCTGCCCCGAGCAGAAGGAGCCCAGGCCGCGGAGGAGCGGGGGCCAAGATGGGGGCCTTGGCTCCAAGGTTAGTGCTCCAGCCTGGTCCGCTCCGCCAGCTCGAGTTCTAGGTGCTCGCCTTCCCCGTCTGCCCGTCACCCAGCGCGGGCAAACAGGCAGGCGCGGTGCCCGGCCCACCGCGCCCCCTCTCCGGACCGGCCGCCCGCCTTAGACTGTCCACCCTGGAAGTTGCCGGCGTCCCGGGCTCCCACTCCAGCCCGCGTGCCCCAGGCGACGGCAAAAGTGGCCCCGCTTACCTGAAAACGCCTCCACTGCTGCAGTTAGCAAAAGTCCGACCAAAGTCATCAGGCAAGTCCCAAGCCTCCTCATGTTGCAGAGTGCGTGCAGGGCCGCTCCCCGGAGGCGGTGGGTGGGCGCGCGAGGGCGGAGGGCGGACGGGAGCTTTGGGTTCGAGGCAGCTAGAAGAGAAGGGGAAACAGCCAAAAACAGAACCAGTACTCCACAGTGCGAACAGTTGCAGAAGTCCGAACTCCAGAGGCTTTCGGGGCGAGGGGAGAAGGTCTTGGGTCCTCTTCCCGGGCCGCTGACCCCAGTCGGCGTCTGGCGCTGCTGCGAAGGAACGGAGGGCGAAAATCCTCCCTCTGTTCCGGCAGCTGCGTCCGCCGCCTCTCTCCTTCCTCTGCTCGGGACCCGAGCCGTGTGTCCTGTCCGCAGTCTGTCTGCCGGCAGCCCCGAGCCCAGCCCCCGGGAGGCGGCGCGCCAGTGGCCGAGCCCGCGCCGGCTCTGCGCGGGGCTCTTGCTCCAGGACTGACTGGCGTGCCCCGCAGGCCGGCTGAAGGGAGAGCCCACGTCACGGCCGCCAGGTGCCACCGCGGTCCGCTAGAGGGCGTGAGCGTCCAGCCCCGCCGGCTCGCGTCCGGGAGCTGGGCGGCCGCGGAGCCTCTGCAAGGGAGCTCGGCTAGGGGCTGCCGCCGCCGCCGCTGCCGCTGCTACTGCTACCGCCGAGGACGTGGAGTCACTGGAGCTTAGAGGAACGGACTGCTTTCCACCCCGTCCCCTTCCTGACCCCAGACGCGTCTACTGCTTTGTGGCTGACCCGGCAAGGAGCTGCGCCTCAGCCAGAAGTTTGTCCGGTGTCAGGAGCCGCTAATAGTTTGCACAGCGGTGGGCGGGACCAGTGGCCTGCGGCCCTGGGAGAGCGACGAGGCAGCTCCGTTCCCGCCCGGGACTCCAGTGTTACCGCGCGGGGCCAGCTTCACGCCAGAGTCACAAGGTCTCCTGTCCCCAGCGACTGCAGGAAGGGCGAGCCTAGGAGGCTCCGAAGGGCCCCGGGCGAAACGAAGTTGGCGGGCCTCGGGGGAGGCAGTGGGAGCCCTGTGCGCCCCGAGGCGGCAGGGCTCCCGTTGGCCCTGCGGGCCCCGAGGACTGACAGGTCCCAGTCTCGGAACCGACGAACCCCAGAGGCCAGACGCGCTCTGCTGCTTCATTGTGCCTCCTCCATCCCGAGTGGGCCGAAGCGGTTGTAGGCAGTGCACGCACGGAAAACGGCTTCACAACGAAATGAGGATTTGGACATAACCAGTGATTTCTGTATTTGGTGCAAAGTGTTGGGAAAGGGGAGAGGAAGAGGTGTGGGAAATTAATCAAATAATGTCTTGAAATTTACCATTTGGGGTATGGGATGACTATATTAACAAGTGAGTAAAAAAGCTTCAAATGTTTCAGAAAAGAGGCCCACTTTGTAAAATTGCCAAAAACAAACAACCCCCAAACCCTGTCTCCCTGGGGATATACATAATGAGCAAGCACCAAACAGCTATAGACGCCAGACCTAGCTAACTGAACACAATAGCAGGCCTGGGAAGAGGTTAAATTAGACACCAAGAGTAACAAAGTGTCCTAGCACAGGGAATGATCTGGGAAAGAAGGCAAATCCCTGATACAGGTGTGCCCAGTGGGCTCCTCTGCACTACTTTCTACTTTCACCTAGTGCTTATAAAGGTCCTTAAAGTACGTTGATCCCACACTCACCTTGTCCCTGTTTCCAGTGGACTTCTTAGTTACTAGACAACTTTGTCTCTGATGTCCCAACAAGCATGCTCCTCTTTCTTCAGGAATTCCACTTACTAGATCCTTTTAAGAAGTGCTCTTTAAAAGACTCTATGTTAATCATTTTCTTCATAATATAACCTTGCATCGTCCTGTTACTTCCCCCAAATATGTACTTGTTGAGCCTTATCTTTATCTAGAAAATGCACAGATGTAAAATCAGAGAGGAAGGGGAATTGCCCAACTGCATAGGATCAGCAAGTGAGGATGGTCCAATCTGTTACCTGGGTTTTCATTGTTGATGTTCTGTATGCACTATGCTGGAGCCAAAATTTACTTTTTTTTTTTTTAAGTGGTAATGTGTTTTCCATTGGAGCATTTATGCTAGTAGATGCATGGAGGATCCAGGAGATAGAAGTCAATCTAGTCACTTCTGAGTAACTTCTTTACATTGCATGAAGAACTTAATATTAGGATAGGATCTAATTTGCAAAGTATGTTCATTTGTTAGCTAATAGCTATTAAGGCTATACTATGTGCTAGGCACTGTGCTATGTGCTAGAGGTTGTCTTAGACTGGGCTCCCCAGAAACAAACCTGAACGTAAGGATTTAATGGCAAGTGGGTTTTAGCGGGAAAATAATGCCAGAAAGCAGTAAAAGAGAAATGTGAAAGTGAGACAGAGGGGGAAAAGTCAATATAAAGTGTATTAATGAGCAGGTTACCACTGTGGAAAACTGGGACTCAATCCCCTGGTGACCTCAGTGGAAAAATATGGAAAAGCCTTAGAAATGGAGCGCTCAGGGCCATGGAAAGGTATAAGGTGGCTTGGTGGTGGGGTGGGAAGCGACTGTGTTCCTGCATCAGTGGAAAGAAGGCTCAGCAGGGACTCCAACTGCTGCTACCCTGGTAACCTGAAGATACCCTTTCCCTTCCTTCTGTTACTTAAAGCTTAGTGGGAAGGAAGTCATTTCCATCATCTCTGCTCTGTAACATTACAATGTTAAGCTGACTCTATCCTTGTTAACCTGTAATTCACATTGCAGACAGAGATGGGGTTTTGGCAGCAGCCCCTTCCCTTGCAAGTCATGATGACTACCATTTCATCACTCCCTCTTAGAGCTAACTGGCCGAGGCAGTGTTGAACTCAAATGGGAGGCTTCTATTGAAAATAAATTGATTGGACTAACTCTAAATGAAAAATGAATGTACTGGAATTCCTGTTGGAATCCTTTTAGTGGGACATTTGCTTTAACTTCTTTTTTCCAGGGTGGGGAGTTGTTTGGGTTTTTTAAAATTTTAGTCCAGCCATGTGACACTCCTGCCTCTCTAAGGACAATAGTAACATTACAGAGTAGCTGGTCAGAATTGGGGTGCTGTCAGGCCAACCCCTGACATTGGTGGGCTTGGAGCATTGGTACAAATGAAGACCAATCATATGTCTAAACATTACGAAGTTATTGATCATGCTACCAAGCTATTGTATCTTCCTACCTTGACAAATATAACAAAAATATTGAAAAATAAGGAAACCTATAGTTTTTTTAATTTAAATTATTTTGTTGTTGTTCAGTTATACTTGTCTGTATTTCCTCCTCCCAACACCCCTTCCAAACCCACCTCCCTCCCTTGCTTCCATCCTCCTTCTTGGTTTTGTCCATGTGTTCTTTATAGTTGTTCCTGAAAACCCTTCTTCCCACTGTTCCCTCCCCCTCCCTTCTGGCTATTGTTAGATTGTTCTTAATTTCAGTGTCTCTGGTTATTTTTTGTTTGCTTTTTTCTTTTGTTGATTATGTTCCAGTTAAAGGTGAGATCATATGGTATTTGTCCCTCACCACCTGGCTTATTTCACTTAGCATAATGCTCTCCAGCTCCATCCATCCTGTCGCAAAGGATAGGAGTTCCTTTCTTTCTGCTGCATAGAATTCCATTGTGTAAATATACCACAGTTTTTTGATCCACTCATTTCCTGATGGGCACTTAGGTTGCTTCCAGCACTTGGCTATTGTAAATTGTGCTGCTATGAACATTGGGGTGCATAGGTTCTTTTGGATTGGTGTTTCAGGGTTCTTAGGATATAATCCCAGCAGTGGAATTGCTGGGTCAAAAGACAGTTCCATTTTTAGTTTTCTGAGGAAATTCCATACTGTTTTCCACAGTGGCTGCACCAGTCTGCATAGAAAACCTACAGTTTTTACATGACAAAAGTCAGCAAAATATCAAAAGCAACTGAATGTATCATTGTCAGTATCTGCATTTTCTGTTTGTAGTCTGTATGTATTAGTAATAAAATAAACACATACATAATTCACTCATTACATATGTATTCCATAAAATTGATTTCCCCTTATTTCCCTAAAGTCACTACTATAATAAAGATTGTCACAAATTTGTGTTCCAGTCAAAGCTGTGATCTGAAGCTGTGCTATTCTGTATGGCATACCTAGCCACATTTCAGTTTTGTTTCTCAGCATTGTCAGCTATATTGCAAATGCTCAATAGCCACATGTAGCCACAGTAGCCACATAGCCACTGAACTGGATACCATAAATATAGAACATTCCCATTATCATAGGAAGTTCTATTGGACAACACTGATAAACGATTTGTATATTCAAATTATTCTAAATTTGTGTATATATTTCCAAAAAAAAATGTAAGTTAAAAATTTTATTTTTTTTTTTATAGTATTCTTTTTTTTCAGATGAAATGATTTTTTTTTATTTTAGGTTATTCAGTACAGTTTCTATACTTTATTCCCATTGCAGCCTGCCCACCCATCCCTCCCATTTCCAACCCCCCTAGTTTTGTCCATGTATCCTCTATATTTGTTCCTGTAAACCCTTCCCTTCTCCCCTGAAATTCCCTCCCCTCTCCCCTCTGGGCCCTGAAAATCTGTCTTCCATTTCAGTGTCTTTTGTTATATTTTACTTGTTTCTTTGATTTGTTCTTTAGGTTCCTGTTAAAGGCGAGATCATATGGTATTTGTCTTTCACTGCCTGGCTTATTTCACTTAGCATAATGCTTTCCAGCTCCATCCATGCTGTTGCAAAGGGTAGGAGCTCCTTCTTTCTTTCGGCTGCATAGTATTCCATTGTATAAATGTACCAAAGCTTTTTGATCCATTCATTTACTGATGGGCACCTAGGTTGCTTCCAGCACTTAGCTATTGTAAATTGTGCTGCTATGAACATTGGGGTGCATAGGTTCTTTTGGATTGGTGTTTCAGGGTTCTTAGGATCTAGTCCCAGCAGTGGGATTGCTGGATCAAAGGGCAGGTCCATTTTTAGTTTTCTGAGGAAGTTCCAT
>CM052547.1:42759610-42774939 GCA_028533065.1 Trachops cirrhosus | reverse complement strand
GTGTGGTTGTTAATAATTGTGAGTTTGCTGTCATTTTACTGGACATGTTTTTTATCTTCTTTTTCTTAGATAAGTAAGTCTCTTTAACATCTCATACAATAAGGGCTTGGTGATGATGAACTCCTTGAACTTGACCTTATCTGAGAAGCACTTTGTCTGCCCTTCCATTCTAAATGAAAGCTTTGCTGGATAGAGCAATCTGGGGTGTAGGTCCTTGTCTTTCATGACTTGGCATACTTCTTGCCTATAAGGTCTCTTTTGAGAAATCAGCTGATAGTCTGATGGAAACTCCTTTGTAGGTTACTATCCCCTTATCTCTTGCTGCTTCTAGGATTCTCTCCTTCATTTTTACCTTGGCTAATGTAATTATGATGTGACTTGGTGTGTTCCTCCTTGGGTCCAACTTCTTTGGGACTCTCTGAGCTTCCTGGACTTCCTGGAAGTCTATTTCCTTTGCCAGATTGAGGAAGTTCTCCTTTATTATTTGTTCAAATAGGTTTTCCACTTGTTCTTCCTCTTCTCCTTGTGGTACCCCTATAATTCGGATGTTGGAACGTTTAAAGATGTCCCAGAGGTTCCTAAGCCTCTCCTCATTTTTTTGAATTATTATTTCTTCATTCTTTTATGCTTGTATATTTTTTTCTTCCTTCTAGTCCACTCCAATGATGTGAGACCCATATTTAATTCCATCAGTATTGGTTCCCTGTACATTTTTCTTCATTAAACTTATTGTAGCCTGCATTTTTTCATCTAATTTGCGACCCAAATCAACCAATTCTGTGAGTATCCTGATCACCAGTGCTTTGAACTGTGCATCTGATAGGCTGGCTATCTCTTGGTCGCTTAAAAGGATGGGTTCTGGAGCTTTCAATTCTTCTTCTGTTTGAGCCATCTTTTTGCTGGGGTTTTTTGTTTTTGTTTTTGGTTTTGTGGAGCTCCTGTAGTAAGGGGCAGGGCTTTAGGTGTTCACTAGGGCGGGGCACCCTAGTCGCTGGGTTGTGGCCCTGTATGTGGGGGTGGCTCTGAGAAGGAACATTGGAGCTTGCTCTGCTCTCTGTAGGACCTCAGACCCTTCTGCTGCTTTCCGCAAGCTAACTGGGCCCCTCTGGCACCAAACCCCATGTGGGTGGGCCTGTGCACCCCATAGGACCTTCCTTTTCAGTCAGTGCCCCAAAGCTCTATTTCCCAGCGCTGGGACCCTAAGTTGCGCACAGTGCCTTGCTTCACAATGGCCGCCTCGCTGGGTCTGTAAGTTGCCACCCCACCGGCCTGGTCGGCCAGCCTCCACCGCTAGTGCGACCGGGGTCTGCCTGCTGCAGGCTTGTGCGCCCAGGGTCTGCCTGCTGTTGACTTGTGCCCACCCGTGTTGCTCAGCTCTCTGCTCTGAGTCCCTCGCCTGGCCAGACTCTGCCCCTCCTACCTGTCTGGATGAATGTGTCTATTTTTAAATCCTTGGGTGTCCGACTTCCATACAGTTCAATTTTCTGTCAGTTCTGGTTGTTATTTTGTTTCTATATTGTTGTTGTCCCTATCTTGGTTGTGTGAGGAGGCACAGTGTGTCTACTTATGCCTCCATCTTGGCCGGAAGTCCTAAATTTGTTTTTATATATTTGTGGGACTCAGGTCCCTGTAAGACACAGGGCCAGGGCACGAGCCCACCTTGCCAGGTGTGTGGGCTGACTGTCCATATGCAGTTGATGGTATCTTTGGCAGCAGCTAATTCTATGAAACTTGCCCAGAGTCTGTAAAAGTCAAATGTAAATTAAAAAGAAGAAAACTGATCCGACCATAACCCATTCCTATATATTTGAAATATTATGTTGAATTTGGAGGTTAACCACATTCAGAAAGTTCCTAATTTAGCCCAAGTATCACAACATCTGCCAAAAAGCATAGATAAGAAGAGCCTTTAAACACCGGTCCCAAGATTGCTTAACTGGGACTTTCCTGACAGAGCAGAAAAGATTGTCATTATTTTGTTGCTCATGTTTTCTTCTCTAGGCCTTGCTGCAGTGATTATTTCCCATTTTTAGAGGCACGTTGAGATCATGAAAGTGTATTTTGAGATAATAAATGTAAAGTATAAATAAGCACCCTTGTATGGGTTTCCATAATGATGTATATTCTCTTTAGGTGAGCAACGATGTCCTTGCAAAGGAAGAAAAAAAGGAAGGAAATATGGCAAGAGGGAGAAAGAAGGAAAGAGAAAGAGGAGTCAGAGACAGCTAGCTAGGAATTTGGAGTCCAACTTGACTAAGTCTCAACTGTGTAAGTTACATTAGTTAATTTCCATTTCCTGGCTTGTAGAAATAGTGTTACAGGTGAGCTCTGTGTGAATTTGGAGGCACAGAGAAAACCTGGTTATGTATCATACTACATTGATCTCTGATTAAGCAAAGCCCTGAGTGAGCAGTGCATTGTTTTCTTTACCTCAGAGACATGTGTGAGCCACGGGCAGCGGTGGGGGCAGTGGGGGACTTGGACGCAATGGTATGCAGGTCTCTGCACTGCACACACACTCACCATTGCAGTCTACTGTACTGAGGTTCAGACACGAGGACTTTTCATCCAGGACTTCACTTCACAGCTTCACTCACTTTTTGAAGCTGTATGCATCAAACTGGGTGAATGAAATGAAAATGAAAAGCTCATCATTAGTTGTTAACAGGGGCCAGAAGAAACCAGGTCATTTTAAACTTTTACCAATGAAGCCCTGTTCTCACAGCAACGGAAGAAAGAATTCAGGACAGGTGTGCTTTTTTGTAGCTTTTCATATCTTATCTAAGGTTAGAACCTGTCACTGACAAAAGGCAAAGCTCATCCAGGCATAGTTCAAAGCTGCTTTGAAATCACTAGGATAAAGTTTTAGGTGCCCCAGGAATTTCTTCTCATGGTATAATTAAAAAGGTTAAAGGTAATAGATTTTAGTTTTCTTCCTTTGCTCACATTGCCCTCAGAATATTAATTTGACTCCTAATATGTTGATACTAGGGTAATGCATTTGTATATTCTTTTTAAAAATCCTAACCCTAACACTGTTACTCTGTGTGACATTGGCAAGTCACTTAATCTGTTTTTCCATTTCCTTCTCTGCAAAATGAAGGTAATAATTGTACCCACCTTACAGAGTTGTTATGAAGATTAAATGAGATGAGTAATGTAAAGTGTTTAGAACAGTTTCTGGTACAACTTACACATCATATAATAATATCTAAATTGTTGTTATTAACCACTGATTTTAAAATCAAATACTAAATAGAGTCCACTTCTATGCACAAAGTTCTATGCTTAGGTTCTACACAGGGGGAAGTGGGACAGAAATATCTAATTGGGCCTAGTCACCGTTTAGATGGGAAGACCTTCAACAGATGTTTCTGTCCTTTCTTATGAAATTTTCTTTCAATTGTGAGACCCAACACGAGATGATATGCAGTAAAACCACTTGGTTTATCATGGCAGGCCCTCCTGTTGGCTCATCTGCAAGATGAGAATAATAATTTTTGTCCTGTCTATACCATTGCATTGTAAAATAATAAATGACAGTGTGCATGAAAGTTCTTTATAATAGACCCTCACTAGATATTGAGTTCATTATGTAGCTCTTCTATTTTACGAGATAGGAGTAGAAGTTCACAACTTGCTAATAGGTCGTATTTTAATAAAAACATTTTTTTTCTGATTGGAACTTACAGCTTTTTGCTATTTTAGGTAAAATCTCTAGGGAGATTGACACTCCAGGAAAAAAAAAATCCGTGTTTAGTCATGGGGTCAGATAGCAAGGTTCATCCTACATGGCCATCTCAATATACTAAAAAATATCATTATTACCACTATGTATGAACCTGTGTCCCTAGGAACAGTAATTATAGGAAGTAACCTGCTGGAAAGTTCCCAGCAATAATCTGATCTCCAGAATGTCTGTCTCCTCTGTGGGTTGTTATGTATGGTCTGCAGGGAAGGACACAGATCTTTGGGTGACTTGTCTTCCATATGTGGGCAGGACACCAGGGTTGCTTCACACTCAGGGCCCTCTGGGGACACAGGTCATGCTGTACCCTTCCCTTCCGCTCCTGCATCCTGGACTAGGGGAAGCAACTGCCTACACAAAAGCACTTCTCTGACCAGAATAGCCTATCTGCCCTGCTCCCCTGGGACAGGAGAGCCAGAAGCAGGCTTTTTCCTGTCTGAAGCAGAGCTCCATCTACATGACTGGTGGATATGGCAACATTGTAGGCAGTCACCACCCTCCTACACACATGTCAGTGGCAGTTTTCAGGCTGTTTTACTGAATATGAAAAACAACAAAGATAAATAACTGATTTATGAAGATCTTATCAGAGCCCTCTGGTGGTCCATCACTTTACAGTCACTCCACTTCTTTTTTTGGAGTCACTGAGAAGTCCTAGCAGAGAATGCTTTCTGCAATCTCTTTGGAGCAGGGAGGCTTTAGAGATCTGCTGGCTCACTCATGGAGAGTGTGAAATGACACTTCACTGTCTGAATTATAGTCAGTTCAAAGACACAGGCACCAGCTCAGGAGCAGCACTTTCCACACGGGGGTTCATTAAAGGAGAGAGTGACTGTCTTTGTGGCCCTCTTTCTTTCCCAGATGCTTTGAACTAACCTTTTATATTAGCTCTTGTGCCTTTGTAGGAGACAACTTTTTCTCAGAACACAGGTTGCAGGTTAGTCATATTTTCCAAAACTATGGGTGGAAATCATGGTACTGTGTCATGTTCCCATGGATACTTATTTCGTTTTTATTTCACTTAAAAAAAAATCTTTTGAAGTCAATAGGTGTGTTCCTTAAAGCTCTGCTTGACTAATACTATTAAGGAGCGTTACATTTACAATGTCAGTCCTACCTCCGATTAAATTATCACAACAGTGGTGTCCTAGGTCCTGTGATCTGTAGTAAGGTTAGGCTTCTGCTAGAATATGAAAAATGATATTTTGCTGTAACATCAAAGGAAAGGTCGGTTTTACTTTCTCTCCACCTTTCATATGTTAAAGTTCTCAAACGCTGCATTCTGAATTGGCAATCTGCAGACAATCATCACTGTTAACATGAGACAAGCAGAGAAGAAAACACTCAAACTTATCTCAGTCTGCCTCTTGTGCTAACATTTACCAAAGTTTCACTATGAGCAAAGCCTTTTGCTAGGGCAGTAAAACTCTCAGGGACTCGAATGATTACTATGCCCATTTTAGAGCTGAGGAAAATGAGGCTTAAAGATAGAATGATTTAAATCCCATAAAATATGGCAAAATATTAGGCCATGGTCACTCATCTAGTAGTAACTCTGGCAGAGCTATGATTTGTAGGCAAGTATTCTAATTTCTATAGCTCCTTTTCTTGATAACTGCTATATTTTCTATCTTCATCTTTGTCTCATTTCTTACCTTAAGTGTGTCAAATTGTGGTCCAACTTGACATTTTCTGTCCACACACTGTATTAATCTTTGCTTATATGATAATCTAAAAGCTCTCACTTAAATTTTATTCACCCCTCAAGGATGTGCTAGTTAGGATTGCAATCATCTGTGGGCAACAGAAAACCCAACAACACTGGCATTTAGAACAGTAACTAGGAACACAGAATCAGGTAGCTCAGTACCTGTGTTCAAAATCCAGCTTCCCCACTTACTACTAGCTGAGTAACTTTGACCTTTTCATGCCTCCACTTCCTCATCTAAAAATTGGGGTAATAATGGTACTCACTTTTTAAAGACCTTCTGAGGATTAACTATGAATTCAAATAAACTGTCTAGAAAGTGCTAAAAATTAAGTTACCATTATATAGTTTCTCATTTGGAGGTAGTCAGCCACATTCCCATGCCACCCAGGACCCAGGTTGCTCCTGTCTCTGCTCATTCTCAGCCTTTAAAACCAAAGTGCCACTTCTGCATTCCAGGCAGAAAAAAAGAGGAAAGGCAAGGACACAATGACTTCTTGTGGACTTTCGCCTTTTAGTTGGGAAGGGAAGGCCCCCTAAAGGACATGTTCCTACACCTCAACAACAAAAATGGTGTCGAATGGACAGGCCTCACTTCCACAGTGACCTGGAATTTTCTCCCTCTGCTTTCCAGCCTCTGCAGTGGAAGAAGGAAGGAAAGCATGTGGTTGGGAACCGGTTGAGTGAACCAACCTCTAGTACCACCCAAAACACCCAGCTCATATGCCACATGTTTGTCTTTTCTAATTACAAAACTAAAGGACATGAATTATACTATTTCTTTGGAACTAGTTTATGGTTCTCTCTGTCTGGGATCCATACTTTTGCATGTTTTTTTTCTTCCCTTCAAGTTCCAGTTTATTCCTTCTCCTTGGAAATGAATCTCTAACCACCCCGATGAGTACAGGTCACTTCTCCTATTCTCTGTTTTAGCACTTTATTTATTTCCTTCATAAATCCTAATGTAGTTGGCAAGGTGAGAAGGACAATATTTTTTATATTCCTGATAAGCAAGGTTTTATTCCTGCCCTCGTTACACCACTATGTCCCTACTAAGAGAGGACAGAATGCTGTCACCTTGGGAAGGTGGAGGATATATTGTTAAGTTTATGTCAAAGAGAGCAAGAGGTGGACAGCTATTCCCTACATGCTGTAGTGGAACACTGGTGAGAAAAAGGAGATGAAAGCAGACCTAAGAGGCCAGACATCAGGGCAACATTGGCCAAGAACATTGGGGTCAGAGGCCAATCTCAGAGAATAGTCTGAAAGATGACACGCCTCTCAGAGAAATCCCAGGTTTCACAGGGCACTCATCTAGCCAGGTCAACCACAATCACTCAACAGCTGTCCAGGAAAGTAGCTGGATTTTTTGAGTAAATAATGAATGAATGATTTTAAATGATATGTTTTGACAAGATGGAATATCCCATATTTTGATGGGATCTGAGATCTTGACTTCACTAAATTCTAGCTGTAATGTGATAGTTTGTCCCCTAAAAAAAATGAAGACTTCTTAAGGACAGAGATTGCCTTTTTCTTCTTTATATCTCCTTCGGATCCTCCTTCTAAAATACTCCATGCATATTTGTTGATTAATTAAATAAGGTACTGAAGATAAAAATGACAGAATTAGGAAGAAACAAATGATTGTAAGTCCCAAGGTTACCTGTATTTTTCTTCAGAATGAGCCTTATAAATCAGCGGAAAAAAATGGAATGACAGACACTGCTCACTTCTGTGTTTCAGAGCTACTTTAATACAGAAGAATGACCATGAAGATAATAACATTCCCAGAGGACATCTGAGATAAGGTCAGTATTTAACCTTAAGAAACAGGGCTCTTTGCTTCAATAATGACTTGTGTCATACACACCCTTACCTGGGAATCTAATTTGATGTCCGAAATCTTGATTACATTTCCAGGTTTCATTCTGTTTTCCTAACCATAAATGTACCTCATTTTTAAAAACTGTTTGCTTGCTAGAAACTGGGATCTTTTATTCCTGCTTAATACTTTCATTTTTGTCAAATTATGTGGACATTCAATCAGCTTCAAGAATCAACTGTAGTCCTTTCTTGTTCTCCTTGTCCTATGTTTGTTTAAATAGCTCCTTTAGGCCATGCGGACAGAAAAGTGCTTCAGTTCCAGTTCTACCCCTTGCTGACAGAGTGACCTCTGGGCACATGAACCTCTGTGATCCTCCATTTCCGCTTAACAAACTAACAATACCTGCCCTGACTGACTTAGAAAAGTATCAGGAGGGTGAAATGAGACCTGTGTGAAACACTTTGTAAAATGTAGAAGTGATATACAGATGAAAGTTACTATATTTTATAAATAGTATCATAAACCTAAATTTCATTCTCTGTTTATAGGTAAACACACTGATAGCAGAAAGGCCAACAAATTTATCAGTGCTTTGGATTAAAAGGTATATTGAATCATACTTTTGCCTTTGCCTCTGCCTCCTCCTGAAAGCCCAAAGTAATAATAACAAAAAGATAAGACAAAAAAATATGGAATTAAGCCACAGAGATGATAAATGAAAGAGAAAACAAAGCAACAAATTTTGAAAGTGGAAAAACAGAAAGAAGAGTGGCAATTTGCCCAGCAGAACAAGGAAAAAGAAATCCTAAAGTGGCTTTTGAGAAAACTGAGGAGTACTCAACCTGTACCACTGAAGTCCCAAAGGCTTCAGGAAGGGAGGTCTAAGTGGGCTGCAAACAGGAGGATTGGTTAAAACATGTGTTTAAATGTAGTTAACAATCCCCTGGCCAAGCCATCCTTTTGCCACTTAGCCAAGGTGACTGCCAATTATTTGCTCTTGCTAAAGATTAGAGGTTAACTGTCTGGCAAAGCCATGACATTCAGTGTCGGCATTGCTTGGGGACATCAGGCACAGCTGAGGTCAAGAATAGCATGTTGGAGATGGAACTCAAGTGACAGTCTAAATAATGAGTTTTGAAACACCTCAACCCTCTTTTCCCATTCAGCTTCCAGAACATTAACAACCAGGCTTTCCCCCTTGAAATATTAGAAGATGGGAATTTTCTTCTCTGAGGAATATGACCAGCCCAAGAGATAAGACATAGATTCCAACAATGGGATTCCCGCAATAAAACTGTCCAGTAGCACCCTGACTGGGAGGCTCAGTTGGTTGGAGTATCATCCAGTACACTGAGGTGTAATTTACAACCATAAAAATAATGCCCCAATTTTAAATATGAATAAAGAACAAGAGACCACCAGAAAGCTGAGGAAAATCTTTAATATGAAACACATAAATAATAAAAAGAAAAAACACCACTAGATATTGGACAGAGATATAAAAACTTCAAAAAAATCTGTCAATAATATTCTTAGAGCAGTGAGATAGAGGCTTTTTAAAATAAGAACAGGATGCTGTAGAAAAGGAATATTCAGGGGACAAAAATGAATTCTTAGAGATTAAAAGTATAATTGCAGAGATTGAAGATTAAATTATAAAAGATGAAAATAAAGTTGATGAATTTATTCATTAAAGTAGAATGACTTTAAGTTTGCGTAAAGTTGAACAAAATGACAAGAAGATGAAATACAGGAGAGAAAAAAAAATATGAGAATATCAGATTAGACCAGGAACATTTACCATCCAGAAAATAAAGTCCAATGGGAAAGAAAAATGAAAACAGTGGGAAAGAAATAATCAAGAAATAAACCAAGAAAATTTCCCAGAAATGAAGGACATGAGTTTCTAGTTTGAAAGGGCCCTTTGAGTGATCAGCACAGTAGATAGAAATAGATCCAGACTGTGGCATATCATTGTGAAATTTCAGAACAGTGGAATAACAACAACAAAAAATGATAACCCAAACATCTAGAGAGGAAAAAATGTTTTCAGAAAATGTGAAGCAGAATGACTTTAGATTTCTCAACAGCACCCAGAAGGCTGGAAAATAATAGAGCAAAGCTTCTAAAAGAATTTTTAAGAAAACATTCTAAAAAATTTTTTATCTGGAACTGTATTCTCAGCCATACTATAATAAAATGTGAAGATGAAAGAAAAACATGTTCAAATATACAGTTAAAGAAATATTAAGTCTTTCTAAGTAAACTACAGATATGCTCCACCCAAATGAGAGAGTAAACCAGGAATTTAAAAGGCATAGAACTTGAGACATAAGTTTCAACACAGGGAAGACAGAGAGAACTCTTAGTATTAGAGCATAGAGAGGTCGTTTTATAGAATGAAGCTGCTGCGCAGGAGACCCAGAGAAGACTGGGTTGGGTCAGAAGGTCCATGAGACATATCTTCAAGAAGATGAAATTAATAGAATACTTAATATGTTTAAACATACTGACAGGATAATTTATATATTTGTAGGCAGAGTTTGGAATGAATTTGTGATAGAATTATATGAAATGAAGATAAAAATTAAGCTAAAATTAGATAGAAATTAACCCAGAACAACAAATTTAATATTAACTCCAAAAAGTTGCAAAGAAAATGTGATCATAGGATATAATTTTTCTCAGCCATGAACAGCATTTGGTTGTTATAATAAAGCTAACAATGAATATTTATTTGACCAAATTGTGACACAACTGTATCAAGAAGATGGAAGCACAGAAGGGGCTTGCTTCTGGTGTGTGAGGGTGGGGGGGGGGTGGAGAGGGATGGCGGTAATAGAGAGCAGAATCTTTATCTTCCAGGGTGGGGACTCACTAGCAACATCTTACATTGGCAGTATGTAGACATGATGTTAAGAAATGTGAAGGTAAGTATCAAAAGACATGGCCAACAGATTTGATAGCAATTGTCCCTAAGAATAGGAAATGTGTGTGTGTGCATTTGAGTTGTTATAATGTGCTCATTGTGACAGACTTTGTGCATCCGTAACTGTAACACAGCTATTAAATAAACTTCTCAAAAAGCTAAACAATACAAACTATATTTTTGGCACAGGGGACAAAATTATATTCTCATACCTAATTTTTTCTTTGTTCATTGGATTGTACAACTTGCCCCATTTGTAAGCTCTTGAGACACTGAACATACAAATGCAAAATGGCCAGATCGAATATAAAAATAGAACTCTGACCTACAATCTACAGCAACTAGCCCAAGAAACCAACCCATCATCCATGGTAACCAGCCCAGGAAACCAACCTGCTAGAAGTCAGAGCTGTAAGTAATCAGACCATAACCCCTTGTAACAATCAGCCCCCAAATGGTCAGAATTTGATTAATAACTGACAGCTTCCCTAATCTTCACCCATGCTTCCAGCTTAGGGCCAACCAGTGAAGAACAAATATAGATATTTAACCAATCATATACGATGCACCTGCTGTAGTTAGCTTGCTTATACCACCCTGGTCCCCCCATCCTACAAGCAAGGCACACCTGAAGCCTTCTCTTTTTCTCACCGTAGAGCTTTCCTCTGCCTGCCTTTGAGTCATGGCCAAATAAGTAATGGTGCCTGACTCCCTTTCTATAGCAAGCTCTTCATAAATGCCCTTTGCTTGTTCCTGCTTTATTGGTCTTCATTTATTTCCACCCAATATTTTGAGGCATTGCAAATTTTCAAAGATAGAAAACCATTTGATTGGTCAAAAATTAAAATTAGCTAAATCAACAATCCAAGTTCAAGAGAAAATAATTTCTTGACAAATCTTTATATTTATTCACTCACATATTGTTCTCTATTCCCACATGCCAAGCACTACACTGGGTGTTCTGGAAGACACAAAGATAAATTAGATAAAGATCAGTTAGTTGAGTATTTCATGTAATTGAATTTAATAATTTTAGAGTTTCTTAAGTTCAGATGTTCAAACTTATCTTAAGTTTAGGTAACAATTAAAGCTATATTTATACCTCTAAGAAAATGGACATAATTTTAAAAAGCCAGTTTCCAAAAAGAGAGCTCAAGTTGGTGTCATACTTTTATACTTTTTTATATTACATTTTTTCTCAAATTGCTCAGTTTAAATTTTCTTACTTAACTGTCTTGGCATAAGTCTAAAATGTGCCTTTTTTACTCACTTGAAATCTTCTCTGATGTTTACTACTGCAACTATAAATTTTAAATGTATATTTTATTTATGCACATTTTGCTCTTTGTGCTTAGAACTGAATTGCAGATGTCTTGTGAAGGGGCACATATGTGATTATGGAAAATTATTCTATTGAAAATAAGAGTAGTTTTTATAATGATGGAAATTGAAGAAAGAAATTGAGGTTGACAAAACAGATGTATTCATAAAAAAACTACTGTGTGCATGTGATGAACTTGTTTTCAGCAAGATTCAAATAATGCAATCAGTGGGGATTTAGCTAGTCCATGCAGTTGTCAAAGGCATGTGGGATGTACGAATAATAGCTGGAAATTTGTTGTGGACATGAGGCTATTAAGCTTGTCTCCTGCTGCATTCAATATGGTAGTAAAAACTATTATTAAATAACTGATTTTATAGCAACTGTTAAAATTATTAGGCTGGAGTATAAATTAAAGTTTATGATTGATGCAAATGTATGCCTTAAAATGTATAATGCTAATTTAAGTTCCTTTCCCATTTAAAAAATAGATGAAAGAATAGCGATTACCAAAATAACAGCAAATTTATAAGTCTGCAAGGAAGGCTTCATAAAAGTAAGGAACATTAAGTGTGACTTTGCTTTTCAAACACAGAATCTCACAGTTATCAGTGATCTCCTCCTTGGCTGAGCACCCACAGTCGGCGTGCACAGCGGTGAGGGTGGCACACACGAAATGCTGAGGGCCGATGGAGGAGAACGAATGACGAATCTGATCTGCGGAGCCTTCTGTGTTACATGCAGATGTGAAGAGTGTCAGTCAACACCCACCGCATATGGAATTTGTTTCTCCCTGTGTTGTTTCTTCCCTCGCAGTCCCTAGAATAAAACTTGTCAATTTATAAAAGGCAAAAATACTTTTTAGCAAATACAGTGATTTATTCAATGTATCATTGAAGATTTTTAGAAATGGCAGTTTCCTAGGCTCCGTCCTGTATTTACAATCTCTGAGGCTGGATGTTGGGGTGTGTTATTTCCAGAAGCTCCTCAAGTGATTGGGAGTTGGGGGCCTGGGCAAGTTTTGAGAGATAGGAGTGCTACTCTGTAATATTTATTTTTTTAATTTAATGTATATTTTACTGATTATGCTATTATAGTTTTCCCCATTTTCCCCGTAAATCCCCCCTCTGCCCTGCACCACCCAACCCTCCAGCATTCCCCCTCTTAGTTCATGTCCATGGGTTGTTCATATAAGTTCTTTGAATTCTCTGTTCCCTAAACCATTTTTGACTTCTCCTCATCTATTTTATGCCTACAAATTATGCTTCTTTTTCCCTGTATGTTTTCTCCCTATTCCTCCCCTCCCCCCTCACACTGAAAACATCCATTTGACGTTTTCAAATGTGATGTCCATTTCTCTGATTCTGTTCCAGTTCTAGTTGTTTGCTTAGTTTTCATTTTCGTTGTTTTTCTTTTTTTTTTTAGGTTCATTTGTTGGTAGTTGTGAGTTAGTTGTCATTTTACTGTTCATAGTTTTTATTTTCTTCTTTTTCTTAGGTAAGTCCCATTAACATCTCATATAATAATGGCTTGGTGATGATGAACTCCTTTAACTTGACCTTATCTGAGAAGCACTTTATCTGCCCTTCCATTCTAGATGACAGTTTTGCTGGATAGAGTAATCTTGGATGTAGGTCCTTGCCTTTCATGACTTCAAATACTTCTTTCCAGATCCTTTGAGAAATTAGCTGATAGTCTAATGGGAACTCCTTTGTAGATAACGGTCTCCTTTCCTCTTGCTGCTTTTAAGATTCTCTCCTTATCTTTAATCTTGGGTAACTTAATGACGATGTGTGTTGGTGTGTTCCTCTTTGGGTCCAACTTCTTTGGGACTCTCTGGGCTTCCTGGACTTCCTACAAATCTATTTCCTTTGCCAGATTGGGGAAGTTTTCCTTCATTATTTTTTCAAATCAGTTTTCAACTTCTTGTTCTTGTTCTTCTCCTTCTGGCACCCCTATAACTCATATATTGGAACATTTCAAGTTGTCCCAGAGGTTCCTAAGAAGCCTTTCTTCATTTTTTTAAATTCTTGTTTCTTCAATCTGTTCCATTCAGATGATTATTTCTTCCTTTTGTTCCAAATCATTGATTTGAGTCCTGGTTTCCTTCCTGTGACTGTTAGTTCCCTGAATATTTTGCTTTATTTCATTTTGGGTATCGTTCATTTGTTCTTTCATTTTGCAACCAAGTTGAAACAGTGCTGTGAGCAATTTGATTACCACGGTTTTGAACTCTCCATCAGATAGGTTGGCTATCTTCTTATCGCTTAGCTCTCTTTCTGAAGTTTTGCTCTGTTCTTTCATTTGGGCCATATTTCTTTATTCAGGGCACCTGTTAAGTTGTAAGGGGTTGGGGCCTTAGGTAGTCACCAGAGCAAGGCAACCCTCCTTGCTGCACTGTGGAGCTGCCTGTCCAGGAGGGGCTGCCAAGGGAACATGCAGTTTGCTTGCTCGGCTCTAGCCCCACTTTCCAATGAACATGTGAGACTGTGAGTTTCTTCCCCAGTGGCAACCCCTGCTGTAGTCCACAGTCAGCTCTGAGCCTCAGTTTCCCATTCAGCCAGCCCTGCCCTCATGGTCCACAGCCTCGCTGAGGGTTTTCTCCATCTGCCTGTCTTACTGGTCTGGTTGGTTTGGTTGACTGTTTCTTTTATTCCTTGGTTGTCAGAATTCCATGCAGTTTGATTTTCTGGCACTTCTGGTTGTTTATTGATTTTAGATTGGTTGTTATCCTCCTTTTGGTTGTGCAAGGGAGTGAAGGGTTTCTACCTATACCTCCATCTTGGCTGGAACTTACTCTGTAATGTTTAACTTGATATTTGACACAAACTGAATACCTAATATATATTTGAGGGTAGGTCAATTTTCAAATGGATGTTTTTAAAATATTTTAAAATAATGTACAATTTGGAAGGCAAAAATCTTAGGGCCATAAAATAAGTTGAAAGCTGCTTAGAAGTCATTTAATCCAAGTTTTAAAAATTAATCTAATCGTCACCTGGAGAGGTTTATAAATCCTCCTAAAGTCTCCTGCCTAACTATTGAATCTAAATTTCTAAATATATGGCCTGGGACTGTGCATGGTTTGAAATTTTGAAAACATCCATGACTTAGGAAATATAACTTTTCTCACTAAGCATCCTAGTACTTTCTCAGGTGGCTTGGTTTCCTGCTAGTCACCACCTGATCACTGCTCTTTGCACCAAACTCAGTTTCCCTGCTTCTCACTGAAAGTACAATGACTGAGACAGAACTGAGAGGCATCATCTTTCACCCAGTTCTGAATTCCATTGATCATTTTTAATATATTTTATTGATTATGCTATTATAGTTCTCCCATTACCCTCCCTTCATTCCCCTCCACCCTGAACACCCTCTTCCACCCACATTCCCCCCCTTTAGTTCATGTCCATGTGTCATAAGTTCTTTAGCTTCTACATTTCCCCTACTATTCTTGCCCTCCCCCTATTTTCTATCTATCATTCATGCTACTTATTCTTCATATCTTTCACCCCTCTCTCCTCCTCCCACTCCCCTGTTGATAACCCTCCATGTGATCTCCATTTCTGTGGTTCTGTTCCTGTTCTAGTTGTTTACTTAGTTTCTTCTTGTTTTTGTTTCAGGTGTGGTTGTTAATAATTGTGAGTTTGCTGTCATTTTACTACACATGTTTTTTATCTTCTTTTTCTTAGGTAAGTCCCTTTAACATTTCATACAGTAAGGGCTTGGTGATGATGAACTCCTTTAACTTGACCTTATCTGAGAAGCACTTGATCTGCCCTTCCATTCTAAATG
>CM052547.1:42727942-42759110 GCA_028533065.1 Trachops cirrhosus | reverse complement strand
GAAAGCATTATGCTAAGTGAAATAAGCCAGGCAGTGAAAGACAAATACCATATGATCTCGCCTTTAACAGGAACCTAAACAACAAAACAAAGAAACAAGTAAAATATAACAAAAGACACTAAAATAGAGGACAGGTTGTCAGGGCCCAGAGGGGAGAGGGGAGGGAATTTCAGGGGAGAAGGGAAGGGTTTATAGGAACAAATATAGAGGACACATGGATAAAACTAGGGGGGTTGGAAATGGGAGGGATGGGTGGGTGGGCTGGAATGGGAATAAAGGATAGAAACTGTGCTGAATAATCTAAAATAAAAAAAATTTAAAAAAATTAAAAAGAAAATCATTCAAGCCGAAAAGAAAGGGCACTAGACAGTTATTTTAATCTACATGAAGAAATGGAACATCAGTAAAGGTAACTGCATAGATAAATATAAAAGACAATATAAATGTACTTTTTGTAACTCTTTTCTTCTATCTGATTGAAAAGAAAACTGTATAAACAAAACTAGGGAGATGGAGTTATAATGTGTAAAGATGTAAGCTATATGGCAGTTAGAGCACAAAGGAGAGGGAAAGGAATGTAGATGTGTTGGAGCAAGTTTCTGTATTCTACTGAAATTGAGTTAGTATTAAGCCAGACTAAGCTCTTTTCAAATAAGATTCTAATTGTGATCCCCTAAGCAACCACTATGAAAGTAACTTAAAAAATGTATTGTAAAAGAAATAGAAATGGAATAAAAATAGTACACTAAACAAATATCTGCTTAATACAAAAGTAGGCATGATTGTGGTGATAGTTTCATTGGTACATGCATAAGTCCAAACTCATCAAATTATATACATAAAATATACACAATCTTTTGTACAGAAAACATACTTCAATAATCTGTTTTTAAAAAATGTAGCCAATAGTAGAGAAATAAGAGAACAAAGACCTAAAAAGACAATGATAAAACATTCCACTCAACTACAGCAAACTACATATTCTTCTCTAGTGTACATGTAATATTCTCCAGGGTAGATGATATGTTAGGCCATAAAATAAGCCTCATTACATTTTAAAATGTTGAACTCATACAAAATATATTCTCCGATAGTAGTAGGATTATATCTAAAATTAATAACAGAAGGAAATCTTAAACATTTAAATATGTGAAAACTAAACAATATGTGTTAAGCAGTAAGTAAAGGAAGAAATGGCATAGAAAATTAGAAAATACTTTTAGATGGCAAAAATTAAATCACAACAATGAATATTTATGGCATGCAGCTGAAACAGTGCTTAAAAGGAAATTTATGGCAGTAAACACCTATACTTAAAAAATTTCAAATCAATAAGCTAAACTTCTGCCTTAAAAAACTAGAAAAAGAAAACTAAACCCAAATGAGTACATGGAAGAAAATAATAAACATTAGAGCAGAAGTGAGTGAACTAGAGAAAATCAACAAAGCCAAAATAGGAAAGTTAACAGAATTGACAAAAGACTCAAATTACTAAAATTAGGATGAAAATGGGGGAAATTACTACAATTCTTACTGAAATAAAAAGGATTGTAAGCAAATGCTATGAAGAATCATATGCCAAAGGGACCATGGGGTGAGTAACGATGGATGCCCCTGTAGGAACTGATGTAAACAAACAACTGGTAGTAAAAGGGACCCTCCTCTCCCCACACACCCACACACAGCATAAGAATCAGAAGCTTAATTAAATGGAAGAGGGTGCTCAAGAGTAATTGAGGTAGAATTAATACCTTTCAGACATGGCTGGTAATTAGAGTCTGAATTAGACTTGGTAACAGAAATTAAATAATGAGAATATTTCTTCCACGTTTAAGACACAAAACTACTCCACCCTGACTGGTGAGGGTCAGTGAGTTGAGCAGTGTCCTACAACCCAAAAGGTCGGCGGTTCAATTCCCAGTTAGGGCTTACGCCTAGGTTGTAGGCCAGGTGCCTGGTGCGGGGCATTCGAGAGCCAAATGACTAATGTATCTCTTGCACATCAATGTTTCTCTCCCGCTTTCACTCTTCCTTCCTCTCTCTCCAAATAAATAAAGAAATAAAATCTTTTTTAAAAAGAAACATACTCCATTATTTTAACAAATAGAAATTAAAGAAAATCTCAAAGAATTAAGCTAAGATCACTCATAGTGGTTAACGCCTGGAAACATAGCTATTATTACTAATATGGAGTATTTATTTCCAATCCTTTCTCTGTTCATGTTAAATGTAGAAATCTCTTATATGTAAGAAATGTAATTTTGTTTTCCATAATTCACCAAAACTTTTATTTCTAATTCTGACTGTATTGGTAGCAGAAACTAATCTTGGTCAGTTCATGATTACCCCTATCCTAGGGTTGCATCTAAACGTTCCAGGGAGCTTGCATAAATCTGCACTCCTATGTGCCAGGTTCTCAGTCACTAGTCCATGTAGGAGTCTTGACCCCTTGGTCTCTCCAGGTCTGGCTCTCTCTTAGGAACTGTGGGCAGGTTGCTTGTGTTGTTCTGAAGTTATGGAAAGTTCTTGTAGTCTAAGGTCTTTCTCCACATTTATGATGCACCCAGGTACAGGGGAAATTAAGCTCCCTGCTCTATGCTGGGACTTGGCCTGGAATCACCATAGAGATGTTTCTTCTGTTCTTATGTTTATTTGGCATGGAAAATTCTGAGCCCTTTCTAGCCTTCCCAGGTTTGGCTCTGACTTGGGGACACTGATTTCCTATCAGGCAGCTTTCCAAGCCTGTCTAGAAGTTTTATCATAAAGTATTATATCATGGTATGAAAGAAGTATAATTTATTTAACTGTTTTCTTATTACATATTCAGATTATATTAATCCTTTATTGCCATATGTCATGCTGTATTAAATATATTTGTAATGAAAGCTTTATCCACATCCATTATTATATCTTTAAAAGAAATTCCTAGAAGGGCAATGTGAGTATCAAAGAATATGCACATTTTAACACTTTTTCTATAAGTTGCCAAATCACCATCCAGAAATTTACCTCTTAGCAGGAGTGTGTGAGAATTCTCACTTCCCTATGTGGTAGAAGATTTAGCAGTAAGTTAGTTACACAGGTCATATCCTTGCTGTTTATTTGTGTTCAGTTTCTGTATGCTATTCATGATTTCATAATTTTAAAAAATGCAGTTTGATTATTTGTAAAGTAACCAGTAGAGAACCACTAATATAGTTAACACTGGAAATGATTTTTTTAAGGCTAAAAAATGAGGTTATTCATGAAACATGTGACTAAGAGATTACTTCTTGGCAGGACTTCAAGAAGGTTAATGGTCAGCTTTTTTTCCCTTTCTATTTACTGAGTAAAGAATTTAATTAAAATTAAAAGTCTGTAATAACAATAATTATAGTTGGCTGTAGTACACAGAGTGGCCCACCAAAGAAGTGCATGCCAAGAAACCTGGATCTTGTGAATGTGTTATATTACACGGCAAAAGGGACTTTGCAGATAGAATGAAAGTTATGGACCTTAAGAAAGTGTGGACTTTGTCCTGAATTATTTTAATAATAAGAAGTCAGATTCCAAGTATAAAATGTATTAATGTCTTGTTGTTGGCTCTTACATGTAGAAGCTCATATGCAAGGACCAGAGAGAGGCATTTAAGAGCTAAGGGCAGCCCCCAGCAGGCAGCCAAAATGGAAATGAGGACCTCATCTAATTATGTCTAAGGAACTACATGCTGCCAACACCCCAAATGGGCTCACAAGTGGATGCGTTTCTGAGCTTCTAGATGAGTCAAGCTGGCTGGTACACTGATTTTCACCCATACCTCTGACCTATGTAACTGTAAAATAATACATTTTTGTTGTATTGAGCTGCTAAACTTGTTGTATTGGTTAGCATCGAGGTAGAAAACTAATATGTTAGCTGAATAAATAAATAAATAATGAATAAAAATGAATGAATGAATGAATGGGAGAATCAAATATGGTTTAAGAGTGAAAATTGTTATATACATATGTTTTCCAAAAAGTTGAAGAATCAGAGGTCCATTTTACTTTCAATGTCCTTTGAAGCTTTCCTTCCACTTTGCTGATCCATGTCAAAGCTATGTACCATTTTCGGCTCTAAGAAGACATAATTACATGCTGAACCACCATCTCTGCTCTGCAGTGATAAGATTTATTATCATTTTTAGTGTGTACTAACTATTTTGTGCTTGTGATTCCTCAAAATTACTGCTTGAAGACGGAGCATTTTCCATCCAGTACACAAGCTGTTACTCTTACCCAGTGAATTCAGATTTAAGTAACTGCATACATTTATTATTTTTCCAACAGGTATTTACTAGATTTCTGTTCTGAGTTTAGTTTTCTGCTTGGTTTTGAAACTATTACAAACAAATAAAGATAGTTTCCAAATTAAAAACTGATATATGTCCTAGAAGTTTATATCTAAGTTAGGTCTTTGTCATTCAGAATTCATTTGCATGTGAAAAAAATATGAAAACATTGGCTCTGTATGTAAACCAGCTCACCAAAGTCCATTTAACTAAAAAATTATTTGAACTAATCTTAAAAAAATTAATTGAATTTAGACACTATTTTTTCTATGAAAAAATTCAGTTCTCCAATTTGTTATGTTAGAAGTTCAACTTCCTACCTAGAAGAACTGTCTCTTTCAGCAGTAATATTGGGATCACAGGCTTCATTGAGTAATGGAGCATTTAGTTCTGAATTTGTGTATGCTTGAACCATGTTATTTTGTTTTAGTTCTTTGTATCAGAAAAACCAGTTACCCTTTTGTTGGATTATCTTGCTCTCTCTTTCATGTCTACTATCTTCTCTCTAGTTGCTTTTATTATATCCAGATTCTTTAATCACCATTAACTCTAAGTATCTGTACATCTGTCACCTTATATATTTCATTTCCTAGAAACACTAAATAAGTGACAATTAGCTTCAGAGAGGAGTCAGTGCTCAGATCTACAATCTATTCCCTTAACTTTCCATATATTGCCATTAATAAAATTGGTGCTATTCAGTAAAAAATTATCTGTCCTCTTTAAGACATGCCACTCACACCAAGGTAATGTTTTTCTACTTGAAGGCAAGTCATATACATGAACCATTCCAATAGGTAGGTCGACAGATAACATATAAAGTAGTATATACAGAGAGATGATATAGTGTAGCTATAGATATCAGTTACATACAAAAGAAAGGGGTAGAGACAACAAATAATTTAGGAGTTAAGAAAATGAACTCAATTTATGCTTGATTTAACAATTAAGCAATGCCAAAAAGTATGGGTAATTTCCTTGCTCACAGTTTTATCTCTTTTAGAGCCCTCTTCCAGTGTCTTCTCCGTCAGTATATCTAAATCTTCATGGTCCACCACATGTGCACACTTTCCACAAAACCTTCCCTGACAGCCCCACCTGAGGTAATCAGCCTTTCTTCTCATTTCCCCTGTCAACTCCTCACTAGTTTTCTTAATGACATAGTGGAATAAAAATGGATAGATGTATTTTAAAAACTACAAGCATGGACGTTAAATACAATTTGTTAAGCAAATGACAGGTAAGTTGAGATTTATATAAGAGAATGAGAAGAAGCCAGGAGAGCACTTCAGATACGGTGAAGGTGACTAGAGAAGTTGATAAACAAAGTCAGAGAAGCTAGAATTCAGGAGGATGGCTCTCTAGAAGCAAAGGATTCCTATTGAAAATGGCAGAAGGTAAATGTTAAAAGGTAGCTGGGGAGCAGATGGTGTAGGGCCTTGCACAATGCTTCAGGGATGAAGAGTTTGGACTTTATCCTGAAAGCAACAGGAAGCCATCGAATGCACTGTTAAAGTAGGTATTTAGGAAGATTAATTTGGCAGCAGTACATAAGATAGATGCAAGAAGCTTATTAAAATGTGTATTTTAGTAAGATAAGAGTAGCAGCTATAAATTTTAAAGGTCCTAGTCAAGTGTGTAACAACATTAACAAAACCTGTAACTGTTCTCATTTTCTACAATGCACTTCAATTTCTGGTGCTAAGACTCCATTCTACTTGCTGAAGAAAATTTACTCTAGTCACTTCCAGGTAAAATAAGTCCAATTCTGTGTTTCCTCATTGAACCTCCATCATTTCAGGAGGGGGTGGAAGGAATGAGAAGGCGGACGTGAGAGACATTCGGTTTAACCTTCTCCTCATTACGTTGGAGTCTATTCCCAATGCCACTTGTCTCATCTGTCCTCTCAGACAATGGGTGAATGATCATTGGGAGCTCAGTTTGTCCACACAGAGTTCCTCCTTATGAGAAGTTCCGTCATTCTGACTGTGAAACCCCTCGCAGATGCCTCTCTTAGGTAACTCAAGTTTCCAGGATTGGAAGGCCACGAGAGAGCATTCAGACATTATCCATACCACTCCAGCCCATAAGGCACTAAGTGAATCATCTCCAGTTGTTATCCACATATGAGTCTCACCACCAGTTTGACCTTGCAGCTTGTTCTCAGTGATGGCAAGACAGTGGGGTAGGAAAAGGGGATTTCTCTCCCAGGTATGCTGTCTTCTCTCAGCCCCACTGATCACCAAACTTAACTAAGAGGATTTATTATGTCCTCTCTCAGGATTCATCACACTCATGTTTAACCTGTTTCTTTTTCTCTGCCAACCTCTCACCTCATTTCCTTCCTTTTTGGCTTGAGTTTTGTTTGTTTGTGTTTTAGTTTTTTTCTTTTAGCCTATACATGAGAGTTGTATACATGAAGCTGAATCTTTGAGTATTACCTCAAGACCAAAGGATTTTGAACTTAAGAATCAAGCATTTTCTGTCTTTCCTGCCTTTTGTTTTTAACTGGTTCTTTGGTGAGTTCCACAGTTACCATGGTGTCTCCTGTCTAACTCTGATCTAGAAGGGGGCTCTTAGGGAAAATAAATGAATGATAGGTGGGATTAGGAGGGGCATAGGTAATCACATCAATTAGTACTTTAAAAATTTTGCCACCACATAATTATGATGTCCTGAAGGCCTAGACTGAGGTGGAAAATTATAAGAAAGAAAAATCCATTTGATATATTTATTGTTAAAATATGATGTAGATTAAGGATTTTTAAAGAGTTTTAAGATTTTTGAGCCTGGGTGAATGGGAAATAAAAGAAGTTGAGGGAATTGAAAAAAGAACTACAGAGACAAACTAGTCATTTATACCCCATGTTTTGATATAACTGAACCTGAATGAGAGCAACACTTACAGAATATAGATTAATTTTGTTAGTTATCTGAAATAAACATGGTTCTAGAGGATCAATTCCCTTGATCCAACTCACTAAGAGTGGTTTGGAAATGAGCATATAGTTCATTTATTTACCTTAGGAATTATATCTAATAATGTGATTATTAGTGGACATTTGTACCTGATTACGTGACCACTGAGGTGGGAGTTGGTGCTTGGTGATCAATTGGGTCAACAGGTGAGTAGTAAACATAGAATAAGAATAGATAGACCTGGTAATAATTAGGGGCTACCCAACTGCTGAACAAGACAAATAGCTCCTGTCGGTTCTAGGACTATTTCTGTCTGAGATAACCCCCAGTAATCTGTGATAGCATCATGTTTCCTTCCCTAGAAGTTGTGAGGACACACTGACAAATTCTACTATACTATTCATTTTATATATTCTTTATCTGTCATTTAAAACTATCATTTCCTTATGACAGTTTGCAATTTCTTAAATTACTACTAATCTTCTACCAGTTACATTTTAAATTGATGACTTCCTTTTTAGGGAAGCATGCTAGACCCCTGGTGTGACTTAAAATGCACCATCAAATTGCCAGCAACATGTTCATGAATCATCTTTTGGGTGACTTATTTCCTGTGATGATTTTGCAGATGGCTAATCTTACCCACTTTATTTTGATTCCTGTCAGTGCTAACCTCTAAGCATTATAATATCTGACTTTGTCCTAATTTTAGCTTATGCTTTCCTTTTTTGTTATCCTTTGGCCTTCCTTCCTAAATTTCCATATTTTTTGCATTTGCCAACATTTGTAAAGGAAAATGGTCAGGAAGGACTGATTTTGCTGAGAGTATACTGAGAATTCGACATGTATTCCACATTGAGCTAATTAGAATAAGAATATATTAATTGTAGAGGTTTTAGCAGGTCAATGCATAATGTTCTCTTTCCTTCCTGAACAAAGCATTAAGACCCAGGATTTGGGCAGACAGAAATAAAAATAATAGCTTTATTTCTGTTTTCCCAGGTGTTTAGAAGAGTGACTAGAACATGTAGTGACTCCATAAGTATTTGTACAAATGAATGAAAACAAGACTGAGAGCCATAGCTTAATGTACCACTGTACTGGCTTCCTAATACATTTCTGGATTAAAGTAGCCCATCCAGTTCCAGGAAGATGTGGACAACCCAAAACCTGTACTGAAGGGATGGAAAGGCTTCCTTCAATGGCAGTCTCCTCCAGGCAGGCTGTTACAAGACAGCAGGTGAGAGCTTGGTAGTAGGGAAAGTCACTTTCCTCTCAAGGAAAGGAAAGAATGAGAAAGTGGGGAGAGGCCAGAATGTTATCTCAGGGGAAGTCTCTTCCTAGAACAAAAGACCATAAGGTGAAATTTCCTTTATAACATTTCCGTTTTATGGCTCCTTTAAGTTATTAAAACTAACAGTTAAATGTATGATCAGACAAAACCTGTCTAGCCCAGGGGAACATAAGCATAGGAATTAGAAGATATTTTTCTCAATTTTTTTATTGTGGCAAAATACAGATAACATAAAATTTACTATATTAACCATTTTTAAGTATATAGTTCAGTGGTATTAAGTACATAAGTGTAACAGGGTGCAGCCAAGAGGGGAGCCCCAAATAGGGATTTGTAATAGGGTCCAGAAGAGCTTGGAGATAATTGGCTCCACACCACAGGGCCACACCTGTCCAGAATGCTGGCAGCTGTGGCCAATTGTGAGAGGAGCCAGAAATGGGCCTGCAGAGGAAGATTGGCGCTGGGATTTAAACGGAGGCATGGCAGCCATCGGGGGTCTCTCTTTTTGGGACCATGCATCTGTTTAGGACCATTCGGCTTTGGTGTCTTGGTTGGGACCATGTGGCTTGGGTGAGAGTCAGAACCATGAGGCTTTGGAAGTGCTCCCTTTGCTACGTGGAGGGTGCCAGGAGGACTGTGTGCATTTGTGGGGAACTTTAGTTTGTGTTATTTCAAATGAATAATAAATTCCCTTTCTTTTCACTGATCTCTGGTATTAAGAGACATCTTTTCTCAGGCGGCAGGCAAAACAAACCCAGCAGGTGGGGAGGAACCCCTGGAGAAAAAGGGGGGTTCTTTTATATCATTCAGCCCCTTCCCCCTGCTCTGTTCTGTAACATAAGTACATGCATTTTGTTGTGTAATCATCACCACCATCCATTTCCAGGACCCATCTTGCAAAGATGAAACTACACCCCTTAAGTAATAACTCTGTAACCTCACATCCCCCAGGCCCTAGCAGCCACCATTCTACTGTCTCAATAAATTTGACTATGGCAGAAGGAGATTTTTTAAAATCAGCATTAGCACAAATAAATGCTGGATTTGAAGATGACGCTTATATTCGTGGTCACAATAAGCTTGTTATTTAGAGGAAAGCCAAAGCTAGGAAAAGTTGGGAGGACAATAGCCATTAGTTGAAAGTTACATCACCCTATCATCAAGTGATGTTTATCCATCTAAAATTAAAAGTAAATGAAACTGCCCTGCACAGGTAGCTAGCTCAGTTGGTTAGAGATTTGTCCCTATGCCAAGGTTGTGGAGTTCCTTCCCCAGGCAGGACACCCACAGGAATCCACGAATGAATGTATGAATAGGTGGAAAAACAAATCCGTGTTTCTCTCTCTTTCTCCCCTCCTCTCTCTCTAAAAGAATCAATAAATTAAAATTTTTTTAAGTAAAAGAAATCGACTATCTCAGAAGTTTTTTATTGACTATATTCATATATGTTTGTTTCTGTTGATTTTTTTATATTACAAAAAGAGTGAGTAACAATCCTACAATTACAGACTAAGTTGTTATCCTCAAGTGATCATTTTTCCAACCCCAAGTGAATCAGTGGCCTATATCAGCTGCTGTCTAGATAAGCTATGTTAAAACATTTGCAGAAAACAAAGCTGGAAGAGAGAGAGAAAATGAGCCAACCAGGTTTCTCTTTCACTAGTAGAGTTTGCAGGCACTCCTTGCCCAGCAAGAATGGTTCCTGTCTTGTCTCAGAGTAATGGATACCTAAAATGCTTCCTAGCACATCCTTTCTCTCAAAGTTATTCAAAATTGTGGCTGGAGCTGAAGCCAACAAAAGGTCTCTAGTAAAGGACACTCTATGTGGGCTCTAATGAAGCAGGCATTTGCACTGCAAGAAGCATTGTACCTTTGCTCTAGAAAAAACTCTGATTGCCTCTTTTATCAATACACTGAGAAGAGCAAACCAGGCATTTGGGTTTTGGTTCATTTAACTGGTGGTGACTTTTTTTACGAATGCTTTCAGAGTCTGAAAGATTTTTTATCCTTGAATAAGTTGGAATTGAGGGAGAATCTAAAGTTGGAAATCTGACAAGCCAGAAGTTGAAGAATTGACTTTCCTCAGAAAACGCCAAATGACCCTAAATCTCTTCAAGCAATACTTGTACAGGTATTTAATCAGCTCTCCTGAGGTTTTTCTCCCCTCTTCTCTGAAGATCTTATTACATTCGGCATTCCAAGAATGTTAAGAATAGGTACCTTGAGGCAATGATCTAAAAAAACATATTTTGCATGTAAGGAAAGCTACTCCCATGAAATCTGCTCTTGCAGGACACCCATAGTGTCAAAAAAAGATTTGTCTTGCTGGTAGTTCTTATAAGTATAAGAGTATACTTAAATATAGTTCTTATACTCTTCTACAGAAAGATACGATATTTAAACAGAAATCAACTCTTCATACTTTGAACACTAACTAACCTGGGACAATACTAAGAGTGCTTGCCCAAGACCTACTGTAGGAAGATTCAAGTGGAATTTAAACTTTCTCTGCTCTTAGATGCAGGTTCTCTTCCTGGAAGATGATCTTCTGTCTGCTTTTTTGTTATTTCTCACGATGAGGAGAGAGCGTAATAAGATAATGAAGGCCCCTCTGGCTTAGCTTCCTTTTGCTCATTACCCCTTTGACTTTTCCAGTCTTAGGATCTGCTTATTGTTCTTTGAGTTGTTAGGAAACCTCTAGAAAACTTCAATGGAGCTGACTTGGTGGATCCCGCCAAGAGATGTGCATTGTCAGAACTTCAGAAATCTCTGAAGACAAATTTTCTTAATCAGCATTTCATTTTCTATAAAAGTACTGTCATGTTTTGTATAATTGCCCTTCTGAAAAGATTATTTCACTATTAATGGACTTTTTAAGTTGATCTGCAATTCAGCTAAATAAATAAGTGGTGATAGAATGAAGGCTCAAAACACATTACTCTTGAGTTAAATTAATGATTGAAAAATTTGTCTTATAGAAGGGTGGTCCTTGCATTTTTGTGGTCTAAGCTAAGACCAAAAATCATAAATAAATTGAAGTAATGCATGGATAACATCGTTTCAACTGCAAATGTTTTCTAGACTTGGACCTACCTTCCTTTTGCATGTAGTTAAAAGTCTCCATTTAATATGAGTATTACACTCAACATGTCTGGGTAGGTGTGGACTGCTTTCTGCTGACCTTTGTGGAGGCAGCTGACATTGAGCTCTGGTGAGGTGGAGTAAGCATGGGACTTTCAGTAAAAAGAACAGCTTTTAAATTTTGCCAGCTTACATCATTTGGTTGAATATCAATTTCTTTATTTCTAAAATGAGATAAGTGATATCTGCATCTCAGCAGGTGTTTCAAGAATTAAATGGTACAATACATGGAAAAGCAGTTAGTTTACTACCTAATCAAATCCAACAAATATTATATATGACAGTGATTTGGGAATAAGTATTTCTGCTCTAGTGCCAGCTCTGACACTTCCTCAGAATGTGACCTGGGAATAACTGCTTAAATCTGTTAAGCCTCAGTTTCCTCACCTGCAAAATGGGAACATAGAGATGAGATATTGTTATATAAAACGTTTAGTTCTGTGTTAAGCTCATGACAGGTTTTTATTAAAAAAGTAGCTTTATTGAAATATAATTCATATACCATACAATTCCCTCAGTGATTTCTAGTATATTACAGATATGTGCAACCATCAGAATGGTCAATTTTAGAACATTTCCATCACCTCAAAAAGAAAACCTGTGTCCTTTAGTTATCAGCCCTCAGTTTCCCTTTCACTAATCCCCAGTTCTAAGCAACCTGCAATCTACTTTGTGTCTCTCTAGATTTTCTTGTTCTGGACATTTTATATAAGTAGAATCACATACTATGTGGTTGTTCGTGTCTGTGTGTTCTTCACTTCACATAATTTTATCAAGATTCATCCATGTTATAGCATATGTAAGTACTTTAATCTTTTTGAGGGGATGAATAACATTCCGTTGTCTGGGTATAGCACATTTGTTCATCCATTCTCCATGTATCCATTCAAATGTTGATTGACATTTGGCTGTTTCCACCTTTTGGCTATGAGGAATAATACTACTATAAACATTCACATATTGTGTGAACATTTTTTTATTTCTCTTGGGTATATACCTAGAAGTGGGAAGATGGTAACTCTATGTTTAACAGGTGAAATAACTCAGAATGTTTTCCGAAGAGGCTTCTTCATTTCACATAGTCATTGACAATGTTCAAGGGTTCCAATTTCTCCACATCTTTACCATCAACTGTTATTTGACTTTTTGATTTTAGCCATGCTAATGGGTGTAAGGTGTTATCTCATTTTGTACTCTTAATTTGCATTTCCTTGATGATTCATGATAGTGAGCATCTTTTCATGTGCTTATTGGCCATTCTTCCCTGAAGAAATGTCTATTCAGATACTTTGTTCAGTAAAAAATTAGGTTCTATGTCTTACTGTTATTGAATTGTAAGAGTTCTTTATATATTCTGGCTACAAGTCTTTTATCAGATATATACTTTGTAAATATTTTCTTTCACTCTATTGAGTGTGTTTTTGCTTTCTTGCTAATGACCTTTGAAGCACAAAATTTTTAATTTTGATAAAGCCCAGTTGATCTGTTTTTTATTTTGTTGCTCATGTTTTTGGTGTCATATGTAAGAATGCTTTGTCAAATCCAAGGTCATGTAGATGTCTCCCTGTATTTTCTTCTAAGAGTTTTATATTTTTAGATCTTATACTTAGGGCTTTTATCTACTTTGATTTGATTTTTCTATATGGTATAATGCAAAGGTCTAACTGTATTCTTTCCCATATGATTACCTGGTGTTTCTAGCATCATTGTTGAAAAGACTATGCTTCATCAGATGATCTTGACACCCTTGTTGAAAATCAATTGATAATCAATGTATGAATATATTTCTGGAGACTAATCTCTACTCCATTAATCTACATATGTACTCTTGTGTTAATACAACACTTGTTCAATTAATGTTGCTTTGAAGTAAGTTTTGAAATTGTGAAGTGTGAGTCCTTCTACTTTGTTCTTTTTTTTTAAAAGATTGTTTTGCTATTTTGTGTCCCTAGTAATTCCATATGAATTTCAGAATCAACTTGTCAACTGTAGTCTACAAAGACAAAAATTGGGATTCTGATTGGAATTGTATTGGATCTTTAGATGAGTTTGAAGAATATTATCATCTTAACAATATTAAGTCTTCCAATCCACAAATACCAGATGTTTTCTGATTATTTATCTTTCTTTTCTGTCAACAACATTTTGTAGTTTTCAGCATTTAACTTTTGTATTTCTTTTGTTCATTTTATTTTTAGGATGTTATTTTAAGTGTAATTGTTTTCTTAATTTAATTTTCAGATAGTTTATTTCAAGTGTCTAGAAATACAATGGATGTTTATAATAGATCTCATATCCTGAAACCTGCAGATTAGTGTAATAGCTTATTTTTAATAGATTCCTTAGGATATTATATATATAAGATCATATCAAATGCAAATATAGATAGTTGTATTTCTCCCTTTCCAATCTAAAGGTTTTTATTTCTTTTCCTTGCCTATTGTCCTGGTAAGAGCCTTGAGTACAATGTTAAATAAAAGTGATGAGGATAGACATCCTGGTCTTATTCCTGACATAGGCAGAAAATATCCAGTTTTTCCCCATTAAGTATGATGTTAGCTGTGGAGTTTTATATGTGTTCTTTATTATGTTGAGAAAACTCCCTGTTATTTCTAGTTTATCAACTACTTTTTTTTAACCATGAAATGATGTTAGATTTTGTCAAATGCTTTTTCTGCACCTGTTGAAACAATCATGTGCTTTTAAAATTTCTATTTATATGATGTATCATGCCAATTAACTTTCAGATGTTGAACCAACCTTGTATCTTGAGTTAAATCCCACTTGGTCATGGTGTGTAATTCTTTTTATAAGATGCTGTATTCAGTTTGCTAGTATTTTGTTGAGGATATCTGTGTCCATATTCATAAGGTATATTGATGTTTAGTTTTCTTGTGATGTCTATGTCTGGTTTTAGTATCAGGATAATACTGACCTCATAAAATGGGTTGGAAAGTTTTCCTCTTCTACTTTTTGGAAGAGTTTGTGGATAACTGGTATTCATTCTTTAAATGTTTGTTTGAATTCAGTAGTGGGACTATCTGGGCCTGAGGTTTTGATTGTGGGTTATTTTTTATTACTAATTCAATTCCTTCATTTTGTAGATTTATTCAGATTGTCTATTTTTGGCAGTTTTAGTAGTTTGTACTTTTCAGGAATATTGTCTGTTTCTCTTAGTTTATCTAAGTTATTGGTGTACAACTGTTTGTAGTGTTGCTTTATGATTCTCTAAAAAAATTCTGTAAGGGAAGTAGTAATGTCCTCTGTTTTATCTCTGATTCTAGTAACTGGGGTCTTTTCTCTTTTTTCCTTGGTTTATCTACCTAAAGGTTTGTCAATTATGTTGACCTTTTCAAAGAATCAGCTTTTGGTCTTACTAATTTTCTCTATTATTGTTAATTTATGTTTTAATTAACACCTGCTTCAATTAGGTTTTATTTGTTCTCCCTTTTCCAGTGTCTTAGGGTGAAAGTTAAGATTATTGATTTGAGATATTTTTTAATATGTGCATTTACAATGAAAAAATTCTTTCTAAGCTCTGCTTTAGCTTTTGTCTTCACTTTCATTAATCTCAATTTTTTTTTCTGTTTTTCCTTGTGATTTTTTTTCTTTGACCCATTGGTTGAGAGTATGTTGTTTTATTTCCATATATTTATAAGTTTACTAATTTTTTAATTGCTTTCTAATTTTATTTTGTTGTCATTACAGAACATACTTTGTATTATTTTTATCCTTTAAAATTTACTAGATATGTTTTATGGACTACCATATAGTTTATTTTGGAGAATGTCCCATGCACACTTGAGAAGAATGTATATAGTGTGGAGTTTTCTATAAATGTCCATTACATAAAGTTAGTATTGTTCAAGTCTTCTATTTCCTTGTTGATCTTCTGCCTCATTGTTCATCCATTATTGAAAATAGATATTAATATCTCCAGATATTGTTGTTGTATTTCAATTTCTCCCTTCAGTTATATCAGTTTTTGCTTCATGTATTTTGGGTCTTTGTTTAAGATATATGAGTGAGGTCTGTCCAGAAGGTATCCAGGCATGTAATATGAAAAATAGAGACATTTATTGAAGAAGACACAAGATACAAGAAACATCGCACATAGGACAATGATGCCTCAGTCCCCTTCAGAGTAGGCACCTTGGGACCTCACACAGTTTTACCAGTTGCCATCAGTTGCCCAGTCATATTTTCCTGAATCTCACTGAAGGTCTGAAATCTCTTGCCTTCAAAGGTGGTTTTGATTTTGGGAAAAGCCAGAAGTTGCTGTATCTAGGCTGCATGCGGTCTGAGTCACCAGAGTTATTTGATGTTTCACCAAAAAATTCTGCATGAGATGTGATGCATGAGTGGGTGTATTGTTGTGATGAAGCTGCTATTCAACAGTTGCCCATAGCTATGGTCTTCTGAATAATCTAAATAGTTTGCTTGGAGGAATGTTCAAGCTTAATGCAGAATTTGATGCAGATTCATTGCTCTACTTTCTCAGTCATTTTGAATGTGATGCCACACAATACACAGGTTCACTCAATGGCATCTATCGCCCCCACTGAATAGTACAATGAAGTTGTCATTGTTTACACACTCACATTCCAGTCCACTCTCCTTGGCTGCCAGGTTACATCAATGTCATATCAATGGTTTTTGTCATATCAACAAGAGCTGGACTTTTACCAAATATACCTCGTGTGTGTGTGTGACTGATGCATCTTCCTGATATTCCTATATATACATACGCACACATATATGTATGTGTATGTATATATAGTAATAATACATATGTATGTGTATGTATATATAGTAATCATAAAATATCTGCATTTATCTCCAGCAATATTTTTCAATTTTAAATTTCATTTTATTTTCTATCAGTAGAGCCACTCCATCTTTCTTGTGGTTGTTGTTTGCATGATATATCTTTTCCATTCTTTTACTTCTGTTTGTATCTTTAAGTCTAAAGTATATCTCCTATAGACAGTATACAGATTGATCTTAGTTGTTGAATTCTAGTAATTGGTGATTTATTGCTCTAGTATTTTCAACAATGTTCTGAGGCATAATAATTTACCTAGCATCTTGAATTTCCTCTTAATTGCCTTTCATCATAATCTTTAATATTCTTGAGAGCTCTTTAGGTTTAAATTTATCCATGCTTTTTTTGTGACTGAAGGCAATATATTTGGCAAGAGATTGAGAGCTATGGGTTTTACAACTGCTTCTTTCCCCAGACAAAATTTCTAAGGTTATGGAGCTGGAAGTGGTGTTAAAGGCAACTCTCTTCTCTGATACTGCTGCACTAGGAGCTGAATGCTTGGTGGACAGTAAGGTGTGGATAGAGGCAGCAGCCTGAAGTTCTCTTGGCTTATTTCTCCAAACACAAAACTGTGAGGTGGGGCAAGGATTATCATGGCCCCAGTATTCTCAGTGAGCTGTGCTGGAAGCAGAGACTCTATGCCATGAATCAGAGCTGTGAAGAGGAAGAGAGCCTCCACTTTTCAACCATGGGGGGCAGTGTGAGAAATACTTCGGTCCTATTCTTTTTGGGGAAGAAACCCTTGTATTGGGAGCTGGAGGAAATACCCCAGACCCTCAACTTTCTTACCAAATTTTCATAGATTTTATTGAATAAATGTTTTCTTTATTTGCTCTTTGCCTGTAGACCATTTGAAGAGGCTTTAAGTGGTTGCCTTTTTAATGTAAGTATTTAATAAATATCAGTTAGCCTTCTTTTTACCTCATAAAAGACCACCAAAATCTTGAAAGCCTGTTCTAGCCAATAATTCTTATTTTAGCATTTTGTAGTCATTAATTACTTTAAAGACTTCTTTAATTACACCCATTTTTTATGATGCAATGAGGCATCAGCTTTTTATATACCAGGTAGAATCACAAAACACTATAACACATGAGGGGAAGGGATAATTTAATACCATCTCTTTCCTGTGGTACAGAATCTTCACTATCCTCTTAGCTTTTATATTTTACTCAGTTCCTGAGGGTATTTCTAAATAAATAATAACTCAGTATTGCTCCTGGGTCCTCTCAAGAGCAATGTTGGTAAGTTATTTATTCATAACTGCATATTTTCAAGAATCTTTGTGAACTGTAATAACATTCCATAGTGCCTTTTGCTTACTCCAGTATCAGATTTTCTCCCAACATTATAATTAGTACAATGCCTTCCCCACCATTCAAGAATTTTGTTGACATTATAGAAACATATCAAAGTTTATACTTTGGCATATTCAAGCTCCTGAGATAATTTTCCTGCACTCTGGCTCCGTGGTTTTGAGTCCTCATATCTGCTTTCTGCATAAGCTCAGGGCCCTATTATTATGGGATCAAGCTATAACTCTGAGCAACAGTGTAGCACATATAAAATCACGTCAGTGGCATTCTGTATTGAGAGCTTCTTCTGCTGTCTCCAAGCACTTTAAAATCTAGAAGAGCTCAAACTGCGCTATTGTGATTATCACCTTTCTTGCTTCCATATCTGTGTTACATTAGAATATCATGAAGACTAACTGGTTTATGGACTTGTGAAGCTTATTTCCCATAAGGTTACTGAAAATGGGGAAAAATATGTAGAAATTAGAATTATGTAACACTCATAGAGATGCAGTCTCAGAAAACAAATGTGATTCAGAGAATAAAAATGAGAAAAAAATGTTGTGCCAGAAGAGAGAAAGAAAATACTATATCAGCTAAAGAGTTACCATTAAAAACAAAAAGCCTCCAAAATTTTATAATAAATTTTAAAATATTGCAAAGCAATACTTCTTGCCAGATCAAGATAAAATCCCTTGTGATACTAAAGATGGTGGAGGAGCAAGTGAATGCTACACTAACCTCCTCCCAGGACCAATTGGAATCACAACTAAACTGTAAAGAAATTATCTTGAAAAACCAACTGAACACTACCTAGAGATAAACCTTATAACCATGGACAGACAATAGAAGCCACATTACCACAGTGTGACTGGTAGGGAATGCAGAGAAGGCATGAGAAAGCTAAAGTGCTAGAAAAATATTTCAGAGGCTGGGGGCCCACCACCCTGAGAAGTGTGGAGTCTAAACCCCAAGCTGGGCTCCCCAGCCTAGCACCAGAGTCCATAAGGTACCCAGCTAACATCCAGCTGTGAAAAGTAGCAGAATTTCTGTCTTTCAGAGAGAAACAGCAGGAACTCAAAGAGCTTCTTAAAGGGCTGATGCACAAAACTTCATTTGCAGCCACTTACCCTGGGCTCTGGCAGATGGAGGGAAGAGTAGACTAGAAATGCTTGAGGAGAGCCTGGAGTTGGTGGCTCTGGTGAGTGAACTGAAGGAAGAGCTACTAGCATCCCTGAGCTGAGTCATCCCCCATACTGCAGAAGCCATCTTTCTCAGACAGAGCACTCCCCTCCAAGTGGCATCAGCCTAAGGGGAAGCAATAGCCCTGCCCAAAAGAATTATTCCTCCCCACCCTGTGGAGCTTAAGCCCTGGTGTGGAGTATAGCCTAAAGCTGTATCACTGATTAGTTTAATGATTAAGGCAGCTCTCGGGAACAAAGAGATTTCAGCTGACCCTCCGCCGGCCTTGTGCCCATAAAAGCCAGCCTTGGTGTGCAGCCTAGTTCTTTCTGCTCACACCCAGGCCCAGCAGAAGAAGCCACAAGCTGTGGATCGCTGATAGGTCCAAACATGTTGCCCAGGGCCAGTCACAGCAGCATTTGACAAAGGCCTACACCAGAGTCTTTGTAGATCTACCTAAGACATAGAAACAAATACAAAGAAGTAGCCAGAATTGGAAGACAAAGAAACAGACCCCAAATGAAAGAACGAGAGAATTTTCCAGGAGAAGTAGATGAAATGGAGGCGAGCTATATATCAGAGAGTTTAGAGTAATGATTATAAGGATACTCAACAGCATGAAAAAGGACATAGGGACCATAAAAAAAGGACCAGTCAGGAATAAAGAATGCAATATCTGAAATAAATAATACACTGGAAGGAATAAACCATACATTAGATGAAGCAGAGGACTGAATCAGTGATTTGGAAGACAAGGTAGAAAAAAAACACCCAAGCAGAGCATCAAAAAAAATTTTTTTTTAATGAGGAGAGCTGAAGAAACATCTTGGACAGCATGAAGCATAACAACATCTGCATCATGGGAATACCAGAAGGAGAAGAGAATGTGCAAAGGATCGAGAACCTATTTGAAGAAATAATGGCTGAAAACTTTCCTAATCTGGTAAAAGAAAAAGACACACAAGCCAAGGAAGTCCAGAGAGTCCCAAACAAGTTGGACCCAAAGAGGCCTACATTGAAACACATCATAATTGAAAGGTCAAGGCTTAAAGACAAGGAGAGAATCCTAAAAACTACAAGAGAAAATCAGGTAGTTACCTACAATGGAGCACCAATTAGACTGTCATCTAATTTCTCAACAGAAACATTTCAGGACAGAAGTGAGTAGCGTGAAATATTCAAGGTGATGAAAAGCAAGGCCCTAAAACCAAGCCTACTTTACCCAGTGAGGCTATCATTTAAAAATCAAAGGAGAAATAAGGAGCTTCCCAGACAAGAAAAAGTCAAAGGAGTTTGTTAACAACAAACCAGTACTGCAACAAATGTTAAAGGGCTTGCTTTAAGAAGAAGAAGAAAAACAAATAGAAAGGAAAAGAGAGGAAAATAGTCTAATAATAAAATGGCACTATATACGCATATATCAATAATCACCTTAAATGTAAATGGCTTAAACACTCCAACCAAAAGACAAAGGATAAGAAAACAAGACCCATATATATGCTGCCTCCAAGAGACCCATTCCAGATCAAAAGAAATACACAGATTAAAATTAAAGGGATGGGAAAAGATATTTCATGCAAATGAAGAGGAAGGAAAAGCTGTGGTAGCAGTACTTATATCTGACAAAATAGACTTTAAAACCAAGGCTATAGTAAGAGACAAAGAAGGACAATACATAATGATAAAGGGAGCAATCCAACAAGAGGATATAACCCTAATAAACATTTACACACTCAACACAGGAACATGTGAAGCAAATCTTGATGGACATAAAGGGATAGATCGATGGAAATGCAGTCATATAGTCAGAAATTTTAACATCCCACTGACTTCATTGGATAGATCTTCCAGGCAGAAAATCAACAAGGAGAGAGAAGCCTTTGACACACTAGATCAAATGGATTTAATTGATATCTTCACAGCATTTTGCCACAAAGCAGCAGAATAGACATACTTTTCAAGTGGACATGGAATGTTTTCTAGTATAGACCACATGTTAGGACACAAAAAAATCTCAATAAATTTAACACTAAAATCATATCAAAATGAAATCCCTTGTAATATATACTTTATAATTGCTGATCTTTGTTAATGACATTTATCTTTATGAATTGATTGAGTTTAATAGGGACAAAGGCTAAAACAGTATACCATTATCTTGCTTTTCTTCATGAAGAGAAATGTCAGTTTCAAAATAAAGATGAGGTATCTTTTATAGATTTATAATCCCTTTACATTGTATTATGAAATCATGTTTTTAAAGATCAGCCTAGTTTTTTAAATGTCTTGATTAATAAAAGCATGAAGAATATATTCACTTTTATTGAAAGATACTTAAAATTATTTCTATTTGTCTTTGGAAAATAAATTTTGAACGCCAATATTAATTTGGGTATGTTTATTATTTGGGAAATCCATGGCAAATAAAATTCTGAGGCCATGTTGTGGGGATCCACTTAGGAGGAATTAATATCATCACTTTTTACCCCTAGTTCTCTGATCAGCCCTGGTCTTCAATTCCATAATTGCAGCAGTCGCTAGCACCTTTAAAGCTTAGGCAAAGCATATTTGCCTTTCTAAACTTGCTTGTCAAACTCTCAGCTTTCCCTGGAGTTGGATGAGATAAAGAAGGTTTTTTTTTTGTGGTTGTTTTGTTTTTTAAATACTTTTTCTGGTAGTTGGGAGCAAGCAAGAACCTGGAATATCTTTCCTTCCAGGTTCTGCAAGCTGCATATGTAATCAGGGAAGGTGACAAGTCGATAAAAGAGTTTAAAAGAGAACAGAGGACCTCTGGGAGAGAGCTTAATGCTTTTCTAAGAACAAATAGTAGATCATTGTAACCTGTACTGGTTTGCAACATTTGTTAAGCTGCTATTATATGTAGGCTCAAATCCACATTTCTGGTTATATGTCCATTTCTGTTTATTCCATCTGTTATAGATGCTTCTCATAACAATGAGAGAAAGAAACATTGATATAGACACTGTGACTTGCATAGGATAGCAGGATCTTTCACCTTGGGACCGACTTTCTGGAGGCTATGTTGAAGTACCATTCTGACTTGAGGGAGCTGAATCTCTCATTGTTTGTTAATGACCAAAAGATATGACCAAATATACTTTTCATTTGTGTGAGGAACACTCAAAATTAATGCATAAATCCAAAATTATTGTATCAAGGACACAGTCTAGTGTTCTGGGAAAGCTAAATATTGTTATAATATCAAAACAATGAGAATACCATTGTTTGGTTTGATTTTCCTGCTGATGGGTAACTTACCAGGTTTTTTTCAGGCTGTTTTTCACAAACATATGCTTTTCATTTGCATCAGAAGTTCCCTCATTAAGATGCTTATGTCCAGCATTTGCTCCAGCTGGTGTTGAGCAACAGACCCACTGACTAACTGCGTGAATAAGGCTTCACTCAAGTAGAAAGATAGTTTCCTTTATTTTATTTTTTTTTTTGCTTTTGTGACTTAAAGAGGGAAACAGTGATATACAGCTTATGTTCCTGATGATTTGAAATTGAAGCACATAATGCAGAGAGGAGCTGAGTATGAGAACAGAGAGAAATGGTCTATAAATATAAAAGGATCAAAGGAAAATGTCAGCATGAAGCAGATTGAGAAAAAAGAAAAAAGGAGACAAGTAGGAAGAAGAAGAGGCTGAGAAGAAGAGAGAAAGCAACCTCCCTTTAGCAGCGGAGGGCAAAAATGGTGGGGGTAGTGGGTGGTGCAGATAGGAGGGAGGCAAAGGACTTAGAGCAATCAGGCAAGACTTAGGGCAACAGGCCATTCTTCTATTTTAATGACCCACTGAGCAAATAGTTCATTAAATTAGACTTTCAAAATGAACACCATATATGGTATTATAATAAGGAAGAAAATGTATTAAAACTAAGACTAGACCATGAGATGAAAGGAGAAATATTTGAGATTGTAAAGCTCTAGATAGCTCAGAGAGACATAGCAAGAATCAGTGTTTCCTGACTTTATCACTTTCAGAACTTGTCCACATGAAGTTAGGATGGTAAATGTGTTATTTCATAACAAATGTGGGGAAGTGATTTAGCATCTTCAGTTCCTGAGAACAGATGGTCATAGATCATACAGCAGGCATTACAGAGACATAACATAAGAGGTACCTGCGTAGCTCAGTTTGAGGAACCTAATGGGTACCTCATTTCAAAACACCAAATTACTTGAAGTCATTCCATTCTCAACACTTTGCTACTCTGGTGCATGACATATTTCCCTTTGCTGTAATCAGGAATTGGTGGGCAGACTATTAGGATAAAGTACTAAATAGCACAGAAAGGGAGGGAGGAGAAAAAGGAGGAAGCCACTTACAAAAGTGCATGAAGTTTCTTAGGACTTGGGAAGAGTTCCAGGTGTTAAACATTTTCCTTCTTTTCTTGACCTGAATTAGATCATTGCCACTGTCCTTTTCTTAATTTATATGTTATAGGAAAACCGAGGAAGTTACTGCTCAAGTGTCTCAACCAAGGTTATCTCCTCTAACCCCTAAGGGATATTTGGCAATCTGAAAACATTTTTTGGTTGTCTCACTCAGACAGTGGTGCTACTAGCATGTATTGAGCAGAGGCCAGGGATGCAGCTAAACATCCAAAAATGCACAGGACAGCCTCTACCACAAATAATTATCTGGACTAAAATGTCAGGAGTGCCAAGGTTGAAAAACACAGCCGTAAAAATTTATACATCAGCACACATTCAGTGAGTGTGTTCAAGGCAGTGTGCCAGTTGCTAGGGTGTAAAGATGAGAAGCTCACAATCCTTTCCTTTAAGAATTTGCCACTTTCAACAAGAATGACATCACATAGATATAAACATTCAGAGTAAAGAGATTATTCCCAGGTGTGCCATAAGAGAAGGCTTTGGGAAATGTCAGTATTTAAAGGAACCAGTGGTAGACATGAGAGGAGGAGGGGGATGTGCTCTCTAAAGGAAAGAAAGAGGCAACTAGGCAGAACAGGAAGCAAAACCCATGGACAGGATCAAAAAATAAGTGGGGTGGAAAAAGGGAAAGAGTGTTGGAAGGACAGTTGGGGTCAGACCTCATATACTGAGGCTGAGAAGGTTTTATTGGTGCTTGTTCCTCTTTTTTGTTACTGCATCTTATAGAAATTGAATCCATTATAGTTTTTTTTTAATAGGACCGTGCCATAATCAGAGATCTGAAGTTGAAAGTTTTTCCTAGCAGAAGTGTGTGAGTGGTGGTGACCTTTAAAAGCCACCATGTCTTCACTGCTCCCTGCACCCGTCTGTCACCTAGTGAAAGACTGAGTGCATGCTCTGCTCATGGCCTTGAATCTGACAGTCCTCCCTAACCTGTTCCGTAAACCCCAGGCTGCCTTTCCCAGACACTAATCTTGCTGCTTATCTTCCATTTCCTTCATTTCTTCACTGTTAGTACTTGATTTTTATTACTATTTTTTGAGCCATGATCCTAGGTCCTCTTAATGGCAGAATTTGTTTCAAGACCCTAGTGGTTCTCATGCATTAACATCAGACTCACTTGGGGATGGTGGTGGTGGGGAGAAAGAGGGAGGGATTACCAAGGGGTGACAAATATGTTGACTGTGGTGATAGTTTTATGGTTGTGTGCTTGTGTCAGAACTTACCAAAGTGTACATTTTAAATAGATGCAATTTACTGTATGTCCATTATAGTTCAACAAAACTGTTCAAAACTGGAGGGCTTGAGATTTTGCATTTCTAGCACTCTGAGAGAAGCACTGTTCTATACTGACCTTGGATAAACCAATTTCCTTCTCCTTTCTGAATGATTTCCAGATTTTTTTTGGTCAGGATCCCTTTTGAAGGGCTATTGGGCACATTCTGACCTTATTTCATCAAGTTCTATTTATCATTGCAGCCTGGCTTCTGTCTTCTACCACTCTAACAAAATTGCTTCTTCAAGGATCATAGATGATAATGATAATTAGCATTTATGTAGTTCTTATCTGCCAGTTTTGTTCTAAATAGTTTACATGTATATTAACTCATGAATCCTCAGAACAAACCAATGAGATAGATGCTATTATATTTTTCATTCTAAGTTGAGAAAAACTAAAATACAGGGAAGTTAACCAATGGGCCCAGGTCACATAGCTAGTTAGTGATGGAATCAGAACTTGAATCCAAGCAGCCTGGCTCCAGGGTCATGTTTTTAGCCACTACTTATCTTAATTATACTATCAATGCCTCTTTTAACTTGCCACTGGGAAAGAAAAATGAGCAGGCCCTTACATTCTGAATGAAGTGGACTGGTTCTCATGGCTAGGTCATGTTATTCTTCTATTAGACATAAACAGCTCCAGAGAACAACCACCTCAGCCAAGACTACCCTTAGATTGTGGCAAATGAGCCAAAGTAAGGCCACTTCATAATTTTATCTAAGAATAGACAAAAGCATGGTCCCTGTGTTACCAACAAAAGTGTGGTCTGATTGCTCACTGTCAGACACAGGCATAAAACAAAGGTTGGTGGGGAAGGCAAAAGGGGTTTATTAAAATGTTGCACAATTGTGTGTGTGGGGGGCATTCTCCAGCTCCAGGCTCTTTTTCTTCTGCAAAACATAGACACACCTATTTGTTCCCAAAAAGACTGAAACCCAAATCCAAGCCCAGAGATCTCCCTCCATTCTTATCTGTCCAGCAGCTAAGAGCACAAGGCTGCTTAGCAGATGACTCTCCAGCTTCAGGCTCCCTCCCTGGAGTGTACACTTGTGGAGCCAGAGCCTGCCAATGCCATACCATAGCTGCTTTCCACTCTGGGGGCCTGGGGTTGCTGCCAATCGCTTCAGCTCATTGTGCAGGGGCTCCATCTTTGGGGCCTGGTACCCAAGGCTGCCATAGCTCATTCTGGGGCTGGCAACTGCTCTGGTCTGTGTGTCCTCGCGCTGATCTCAGAGGAAGAGAAGGAGTGAGGTCTGGGGCCATCTGTGCAGTGCAGAGCTGAAGCGTCCTACAGGGCTCTGCCAGGGCACACATCCCCTGGGAATGGCCCAGTGCACGGGACAGCCTCTGTGTGAGCTGCCCTCCTGACTGAGCAAGCAAGAGGAAGGAGAAGAACCAAATCTCTGCCTTCCCTCCATTTAAAAATCTGGGTCCAAAATTCCATGCACCCTGGAAGCATCCAGCTTCCCTAGCTAATCAGTTCTTTTGCCAGGCTAGACTTTCAAGTCTGCACCTTCCCCTTCTGCCATGCTCTGGAAGGAAGCAGGAGGGTTTTTCCTCCATCAATCACCCTCACCATCACTGTGCAAACTCCATGCAAAGTCTCCTCCCCTGTCTCCTCCTGGGGTGGGAAATCTACCATGAAGCATGATGCTGACTTGGTTGCCAGGGCAATATGATGTTGCCACCCAACTTGTTTACCCTTTACTTAGGGGAAGGGTAATCTATCATGCCCCAGGCTGCAGGTTCAGTCCTGCCACCTCTGGTGTTTTCTCTGACCGCTCCCTCAATCCAGGGGAGCAGTCTCTCCCAAGTGCCTCAGGGCACCTCCACTCTTCCCAGCAATTCACTCCTCCCAGCGATTCCGCTCCAGAATTCTCTGTATCACCTGTACCACCACAAAACACCAAGCACCCCCTTTCTCAGCCAAAATGAGTGACTGCTTCTTTTTTATCAATTATAACTTCATTCTTTTTCCAATTCTCTCCCTTCATTGAGATACCCAATCATAGAACTGTCCCTGCTCCCTGAGAGCAACCACTTTACAGTGAACCTCTGCTTCCTTAGGTTCCCCACAAATCACTCAATCAAAGTCCAAATCTTATTGTGGGTTTTAATGTTATCTTTTAAGTATATTTTATTGATCATGTTACCACAGTTGTCCCAATTTTTTATCCCCTGTATCCCCCTCCTTCCTACACCCCACCAACCTCCAGCATTCCCCACCACCCACTTAGTTCCTGTCCATGGGTTGTATATACGAGTTCCCCAGCTTCTCCATTTCCTATATGATTCTTAATTTCCCCCTGTCTATCTTGTGCTTACCTATTATGCTTCTTAATCCCTGTACCATTTCCCCCCACTCTCCCCCTACCTCTCCCCACTGACAATCATCCATGTGATCTCCATTTCTGTGATTCTGCTCCTGTTATAGTTGTCTGCCCAGTTCCTGTTTTGTTTTTTAGGTACAGTTGTTGATAGTTGTAAGCTTGTTGTCATTTTACTGTTCATATTTTTGATCATCTTCTATTTCCCATACAGGTCTCTCTAACATTTCATATAATAAGGACTTGGTGATAAACTCCTTTAACCTGACCCTATCTGGGAAGCACTCTATCCACCCCTCCATTCCAAATGGTAGCTTTGCTGGATAGAATAATCCTGGATGTAGGTCCCTGCCTTTCATGACTTTGAATACTTCTTTCCAACCCCCTGTTGCCTGTAAGATTTCCTCTGAGAAATCAGCTGAGAGCCTTATGGGTACTCCTTTGTAGGTAATTCTCTCCTTTCCTCTTGCTGCCTTTAAGATTCTCTCCTTATCTTTAATCTTGGGTAACTTAATTATGATGTGTCTTGGTGTGTTCCTCCCTGGGTCCAATTTCCTTGGGACCCTCTGTGCCTCCTGGATGTCCTGGAAGTCTATTTTCTTCACCAGATTGGAAGTTCTCCTTCATCATTTGTTCAAATAAGTTTTAAATTTCTTGGTCTTGTTCTTCTCCTTCTGACACCACTATGATTCAGATGCTGGAATGTTTAAAGTTGTTCCAGAGCTTTCTCAGCCTCTCCTCATTTTTTTGAATTCTTGTTTCTCCATTCTGTTCTGGTTGGATGTTCATTTCTTCATCCTGTTTCAAATCCTTTGTTTTAGTCCCAGTTTCCTTCCCTTCACTTTTGGTTCCCTGTATATTTTCCTTTATTTCACTTTGTATAGCCTTCACTTCTTCCTTTATTTTGCAACTGAGCTCAATAATTTCTGTGAGCATCCTGATTACCAGTGTTTTGAACTCTGCATCAGATAAGTTGGCTATTTCCTTGTTGCTTAGTTCTTTTTCTGGAGTTTTGATCTGTTCTTTCATTTGGGCCATATTTCTTTGTCTTGGTGCACCTGTTATGTTGTTAGGGGTGGTGGAGCCTTAGGTATTCACCAAGGCAGGGCAACCCTCTTTGCTGTGTTGTGGAGCTGTCTGTGGGGGAGGGGTCAGAGAGGGAACAGTGCCACTTGCTGGCTCTGCTCTAGCCCCACTTTCCATCACTTCCCTCACTTCCCACAAGTAAAATGTACCCTTTCAGATGTTGAGTCATGGGTAGGTGGGTTTGTGTATGTTCTAGAACCCTGTGGGCCTTTCCATGTACTCTCTTGTGAGTCTGAGAGTTTCTCCTACTGCCACAACTCCAGGAGGTTTTGAGTCTTTAGTTCCCCACACTGAAACCCTGGGTTCTGTGGTCTATCTTGCTTCCTAATTGTCCTTCCCAGCCTATTGGCCCACAAATGTGGGACCAACTGGTCCATCAGTCACCTCCTTGGCTGTGCATTCTCTCTGCCCTGGCTGCTTGTCTCTGTCCCTAATACCAGTCTAGATGAATGTTTCTTTAACTCCTTGGTTGTCAGACTTCCATGAAGTTTGAATTTCTGTCAGTTCTGGTTGCTTTTTTTTTTTTAATTTGTTGTTGTCCTTCTTTTGGTTGTACAAGGAAGTGAAGCATTTCCACCTATGTCTCCATCTTGGCTGGAACTCCTGGGCTTCTTTCTCCAAATCCTTAGCATATCAGTACATGAGCAGATCCATGTACTAGCTAATACTACCTTACTAGACACCCTGAGGTTCCCTGTGGTGTGTGCCTTCACACCTGCAACAAGTAATATGCCCAACTTGTTCAACTACTAGTAGGTGCCTGGCAGGCTTTGGCTGAAGTGCATTGACATCTCTGTGGCATGTGTGACTTCCCACTCCTTGAAATCTTCTTCCTTAGCTTTTAGATACCATTAATTGTCTTCTGATTCCCCTCCTTTTTTTAATATGATTTCCAATGATTTTTCTCCTCTTGTTATTCTTGTCCTTGCTGTAATCCCTTCTTCTTGAGTGTGGGCTGGACTTGATAACTTCCTTCAAATGAACAGAATACACCAAAAACAATAGGATGTCCCCTATGAGATTAGGTTACAGAAACGCTAGCTTTCATCTTGTTGGCCCTCTCTTGCTCTATCATTTGCTCACTCTGATGGAGCCAGTTGCCATATTGTGAGCTGCTGTGTGGAGAAGCCCACAGGAAGTGGGCTTCACATGAAGAAACCTAAATAAAAGTGTCAAGGCACTAAGGTAGGCCTGTAAGAAATAGCCAGTGAGGAACTGAATCCTGCCAACAATCACTTGAGTTGCTTTGGAGCTGGATCCTCATCTAGTCAGCCTTGAGAGTACTACCATCCTGGCTGACTCCTTGATTACAGCCTCAGGGAGACTTTGAAGAGAAGTATCTAGCTAAGTCATTCCTCACCCACAGACACTATAAGGTAGTAAATTTTTATTGTCTTTAAATTTGGGGATAATTTGTTATACAGCCATAGATAACTATTATAGATTTCCATAATATAAAGATTAATTATTCTACAATGTAGAACTTATGTCACTGGCATAGACTCCTATATGGTTGACCACTGCCTCTAGAATAAAGGTTTCCAGTCCAACCAAAGCTTTGACATAACTTTTGCTTTAGCCACAATAAACTCTTCTTAGGTCCCAGGACACACAAAGTGACTTTGTACTGTTTCCTTTACCCAAAGTGGTTTAAATGTTCTGTGAACTCTTCTTAAGAACGTACATATTATAATTAATTTTTCTTTCTCTGGAGACTCAAAGCCCAAAGAAAGAGGTATGAATGGAGGCAGGAAAAGTAGAGAAAGCACATAGAAATGAGGAAGTAAAGAACAGTAAATATAATAACACAAGAGACAGCAGTTGGAAGAATGATAACATAAATTCATTGGCTCCAAAGAAAACGGACTCTTCAGTACAGCAAAATGCAGACTTGCTATGATGGAAGACATTCTTTGTAAGTGAATCAGTGTAATTCTTAGGTTAGGAGTTTCATTTGTAGCTATGGGGAATGATGGTAGAAGTGTTAGGTGAAAGCTTGCTGTTGCTATTTTTGGCCAATCAACATAAGCAGCCTGAGGCATAAGCAGATGCCTAGGGCTCTGCTGCTGTGGGTGCCCATCATGAAATAGCCTCTGGGTACATTTACAAATATTATTTTTAGATGTCACTTCTGGCTCTCAGAACTTTTGGTTAACAGAGTTACTTCACTCTCCACCCTTAAATTAGGTTTCTTCCCTGTGGAATGTCAGGGATTCTATGATGAAACAAGATCAACTTGGCTCAGAATTGCTATTAAATCTTTTGAGAATCTTGTTTTTATTTTTCCTGTTGGGGTAGCCATTTGGTCTAAGAAAATGTATAAGGAAAAACACTTTCTAAAGGCAGCAAAGCTGAGAAATATTTAACAGTATGCAAATCTGGTAGGCAGCTCTCAGACTAAAAGACAAGGGAGGGGGCTGTCTTACTCTTATGAAAAAGATATGTATTAAAATGCAGTCATTAACTGGTGGGGTGTTCTAGAATTGGCAATTACCTACCTGAAATTTGGGTAAAGTTTCTCTGGGGGTATAACAAAGCTTTACATACTCATGGGAAGCCAGAAAAGAGGAGGATTTGAAGTAGAACATGGAACTTAGCTGAGTAGAGCTGAGATGGGAGAAGAAATACCTTTCCCTTTTTTATTCTGCTGGAAGGTGGGAAAGGGTGCTTGTGGCTGATACAAGTAGAAGTTGTTAACTGTGGGAAAGCAGACCCACCAGGGCTAGCCAGTGGCCATGGGTTACTTATTTACCCTGCTAGAGTTTCAACACAAGTTAAAAGTCTAAGTAAATTTAAAAGAAGCACCCTAATTACTGTTTAGAGCTGTAGGTAGTTGATTAGAAAGAGAATAAATTGAAGGAGAATAAAATACACACTGTAGCTTGCTGTCAATAAACTATGAAGTTCTTAGGACCTAGGAGAGGACTCAGCACTGATAATAAAATTTCTTTTTTTAAAAATATATTTTATTGATTATGCTATTACAGTTGTCCTATTATCCCCCTTTCATTCCCCTCCACCCTGAACATCCTCTCCCACCCACATTCCTCCCTTTAGTTCATGTCCATGTGTCATAAGTTCTTTAGCTTCT
>CM052547.1:42669639-42727442 GCA_028533065.1 Trachops cirrhosus | reverse complement strand
ATGTGCCTTGGTGTGTTCCTCCTTGGGTCCAACTTCTTTGGGATTCTCTGAGCTTCCTGGACTTCCTGGAAGTCTATTTCCTTTACCATATTGGGGAAGTTCTCCTTTATTATTTGTTCAAATATCTTTTCCACTTGTTTTTCCTCTTTTCCTTCTGGTACCCCTATAATTCGGATGTTGGAACGTTTAAAGATGTCCCAGAGGTTCCTAAGCCTCTCCTCATTTTTTTGAATTATTATTTCTTTATTCTTTACTGATTGTATATCTTTTTCTTCCTTCTGGTCCACTCCAATGATGTGAGACCCATCTTTCATTCCATCACTATTGGTTCCATGTGCATTTTTCTTCATTAAACTTATTGTAGCCTGCATTTTTTCATCTAATTTGCAACCAAAATCAACCAATTCTGTGAGTATCCTGATCACCAGTGCTTTGAGCTGTGCATCTGATAGGCTGGCTATCTCTTGGTCGCTTAAAAGGATGGGTTCTAGGGCTTTCAATTCTTCTTCTGTTTGAGCTATCTTTTTGCTGGTTTTTTTTTTTTTTTTTTTGGCCTTTTGGAGCTCCTGTAGTGAGGGGCGGGGCACCCCAGTCCCTGGGTTGTGACGCTGTCTTTGGGGGCAGGGTCCGAGAAGGAACAATTGCACTTGCTCTGCTCTCAGTAGAACCCCAGACCGTTCTGCTGCTTTCCGCAAGCTAACTGGGCCCCTCTGGCACCAATTCTGGTGTGGGTGGGCCTGTGCACCCCGTGGGACCTTCCTTGTCAGGGACCCAAAGGTCTATTTCCCAGTCAGGGACCCTGAGTTGCACGCAGTGCCTTGCTTCACCATGGCCACCTCGCTGGGTCTGCCAGTCGCCACCCCCTGGCCGGGGCCCACCAGCCACCGCTGCCTGAGTGCCCAGGGTCTGCCTGCTGTGGACTTGCACACCACCCAGGTAGCTCAGCTCTCTGCTCCACGTCCCTCGCCTGGCCCGACTGGGCCCCTCCTACTGGTCTGGATGAAAGTGTCTATTTTTAACTCCTTGGGTGTCCGACTTCCATACACTTCAATTTTCTGTCAGTTCTGGTTGTTATTTTGTTTCTATATTGTTGTTGTCCCTATCTTGGTTGTGCGAGGAGGCACGGTGCTTCTACCTATGCCTCCATCTTGTCCAGAAGTCCGATAATAAAATTTCTTACTTTGATTGTCCAACATCATAAAAAGACTTTTTAATATGAAAAGTATACTAATATTTTATCTGGTTTATGATTTTCTAGAACTAATATATGTAACCCAGAGCTGTCATTTTAACTCTTGTTTATGTAGCTTGTCTGTTTGCCTTTCTCTCTCTTCTTCTTCCCTCCACTTCCTTTATATTCCAGGAACTTCTTCAGGAATCAGGCAGTATATGAATTTAAGGAGCTGTTGATAAGACCAGATGCTGGTAAGACTAGTCCCCTGAGATATTCACTGCTGAATATCCGTGTGCATTAGCCAAGGGCAAACCAACCTTCCAAGATCTTTAGTTGCTGTAAGCTGCTCCAGCTACCTCAGTACTTTCACCCACGTGGAGCTCCCCCAACCTGGAGGATCTAGCCTATTAAGCTTCTCACCACCCAGGCTGCCTCACTCACCATTAGAAGTCTAAGTCTCAAGATCACCATCATTTGCCAGGTTGTCCCAAATATGCGTTCATCTGATTTCATCATCCACCCTTTATACCCTCTCAAATTCTAAAAGGTCCCTTTGAAATTCATAGAGCATTATTAATGAAGTCCCAAGGTACCTTTAACCTCTTGCCTGAATATTTCATTTCCCCTTCTTTCTCTAAATCAGGAGTTGGCAAATATTTTGTGTGTAGGGATAAGAGTACATATTTTAGGCATTGCGGGCCATCTAGTCTCTGTTTGAACTACTTAACTTTGCCATGCCAGCACAAAAGCAGCTGCAGGAAGTATATAAACAAGTGAGCATGGCTAGTTGCAGTAAAACTTCATTCACATAATCAGAGGTCAGCTTGGCCCAGGAGTGGTAGTTTTCTAATACTTGCTGTAACAGAAAGCTGGCTACCCCTATGGGGATTCACTTTCCTCAGGTTGCAGGTGAAGGATGTGTATTCCCTCTTCAACTTTCCAGGTCAAGGCTGTCAATTACCAATCTCTCTGTTATGTTTTGCCAATCTCTCCTTATTCCTAGATGATTTGAACACCTGACTCACTTCACTCTCAGTGCTGTCATTCTTGGAGACTTCAGAATTTAATAAATGGTCTATCCAATATTCTGGCCTGTCAGTTGCTTGATGTTTTAGAGCCAGTAATCTCATATTCCACCTCACCTCATTCACCCATTCACAAAGCCATACCCCAACTCTTGTTATCTACAAGCATATTTTCAAGATCTCAATTTCAAATATCTCCTCTCCAACTTCTTATTTCCATCAACAATGCACAAGTGTTCCTTTTTTTTTCTACATCCTCACCAGCCCTTGTTTTTGTATTAGCCAATCTAACAGATGTGAGGTGGTAACTTGCATTTTTCATGTTCATTGTTTTCCCTGATGATTAGTGATATTGAGCATCTTTTCATGTACCTGTTGATCATTTGTATGTCTCCTTTGGAAAAGTGTTTAATTCCTCTGAGTATTTTAAAATAAAATTGTTTTTTATTTATTATTGAGTCATATTTCTTTATATATTTTGAATATTAACTGCTTATGAGATATTTGCAAATACTTTCTTCCATTTAGCAGTTTGCCTGTTCATTTTGGTTATGGTTCCTTTGCTGTGTCTTTTTGTTTTATGTAGCCATGCTTGCTTAGTTTTGCTTTTGTTTTCTTTGTTTCTGGTGTCAAATCCAAAAAATCATTGCCAAGAGTAATGTCGAGGATATTACCTCCTATGTTTCCCTCTAATAACTTTATGATGTTAGGTCTTATATTCAAGTTTTTAATACAATTTTGAGTTCATTCTTGTGTATGGTATGAGATGGTCTAATTTCATTCTTTTTCATGTCACTATCCAGTTTTCCAAACACAATTTGTTGAAGGGACTATTATTTTCCCATTGTATATTCTTGGCATTTATGTCCTAAATTAACTAAACAGCCTCCCCCTGCTTTTTTTTGTTTTGTTTTGTTTAGTAGAGCTGAGCCTCAGATGCCCAGAGCAGTAACCAACTCAATAATGCACACTATAGTCACTTTTACTCCTTCCGTCTCTCCAGCATCTCCTACTTCACTTCTACTTCTGAGGGCCATCTCCAAAGTAAACTCTTATGCCCCAATCCAGTTTAAGACCTTAGCCCCCAACAGTCCCCTACCAGCAATGTGTGCTATCCAGCTGATCCCTGTGGTGAGAAGCCTGTGCTACATGAATCTGCACTTAAGGAGGGAGGACTTCAGACCCTGGATCTGTAAGTTCAGGTCAGGCAAATAACTCAACGGCAAATCTCAGGCCTCTGTGGGTGACAGCACAGGGCTCTGGCCTTCACTAAGTTCTAGACATGTCCTTGTTTCTTAATAATTTCTGGGATAACTTTAAATATTCCAACATCTGAATCATAGGGGTGCCAGAAAAGGAAGAGCAAGAAACCGAAAAATTATTTTACAAAATAATGAAGGAAAACTTCCCCAATCTGGTGAAGGAAATAGACTTCCAGGAAGTCTACAAAGCCCAGAGAGTCCCAAAGAAATTGGACCAAAGGAGGAACACACCAAGACACATTATAATTAAGTTACCCAAGATTAAAGATAAAGAGAGAATCTTAAAAGCAGCAAGAGGAAAGGAGAGAGTTACCTACAAAGGAGTGCCCATAAGGCTCTCAGCTGATTTCTCAAGAAAAAACCTTACAAGCAAGAAGGGGCTGGAAAGAAGTATTTCAAGTCATGAAAGGCAAGTACCTACACCCAAGGTTACTCTTTTCAACAAAGCTATCATTTAGAATGGAGGGGCAGATAAAGTTCTTCCCAGATAAGGTCAAAGGAGTTCATCATCACCAAGCCCTTATTAAGTGAAATGTTAAAGAGACTTATCTAAGATCTAGAAGATCAAAAACTATGAACAGTAAAATGACAACAAACTTGTAAGTATCAACAACTGATTGTAAAAAACAAAAACAAAAATTAAGCAAACTACTAGAACAAGAACAGAATCACAGAAATGGAGATCACATGAAGGGTTATCAGTGGGGATCGGAAAGGGGAGAATGTGCGGAGGAGAAGGTACAGGGAATAAGAAGCATAATTGGTAGTTATAAAATAGGTAGGGTGAAGTTAAGAATAGTATAGGAAACACAGAAGCCAAAGAACTCATATGTACAACCCATGGACATGAACTAAGGTGGGGGGGAATGCTAGAGGGTGGGGGGGTGTTGGGTGGAGGGGAATAAAGTGGAGAAAAAATGGGGCAACTGTAATTGCATAATCAATAAAATATACTTGAAAAAAAAGTCAATGATGACTCTTTTTCTCAGATGGTCCTTTTAAATGTAGCTGCTTGTTTTAGGCACCAGTTAGGAAAAATTGTGTACTGATTAGAAGAGTTTAAAACTTCTCCCTCCTCTAGCATATGATCTCACTCATATGTAGAACTGAGTGAACAAAATAAACTGATGAACAAAATAGGACCAGAGACACATGAAACAGACTGACACATCTCAGAAAGGAGGGGATGGGGGGACTGCCTCCATCCAAATAACATATATGCATAGCCCATGGACACAGATAACAACGTGGTGAAGACAGTAGAGGGTTGGGTGGAGGAGGGCAAAGAGGGGGAATGTCGGATATCTATAATAGTGTCAACAATAAAACAAAACCTCCCCCCCCCGTCTAGAATTGAAATTGTATCCCCAGCCTCCCCAGTCCTATCCCAGATAGACTCTTTTTCATAATCCCTACCTTTAAATAATTTTGACTTGAATTTGATGTAAATAAGGCACTGCATATTCATGCATTGGTTTATCACTTTCATGCTGAAGTTGCTGTTTCATTTACATGATTTCAACTTGAAATGGGAAGCTTCTGAAAGACAGGATAAGACTGTAAATCTATTTGATATGCAATAGTTAGGTGCCATATATTTGTATGTGTGTGTGTATGTGTATATATATGTGTGTATACACACATGTATATACTTGTCCAGAAGGTATCCAGCCATGTAATATGAGAAATAGAGACATTTACTGAAGAAGATGCAAGAAACATTGTACATAGGACAATGATTCCTCAGTCCCCTTCAAAGTAGGCACCTTGGGACCTCACACAGTTCTCCCAGTTGCCATCACCTGCCCCATCATATTTTTCTGAATTTAATCAATGATCTAAAATCTCTTCCCTTTCAAAGGTAATTTTATTTTTGGGAAAAGCCAGAAGTCATATGGTGCCAAATCAGGGCTGTAGGGGGTCAGAGTCACCTGAGTGATTTGATGTTTTGTCAAAAAACTGTGCATGAAATGTGATGCACGAGCAGGCGTGTTGTTGTGATGTATCTGCCAATCACCAGTTGCTGATAGCTGTGGCCTTCTGAACCATCCAAGTAGTTTGCATGCAGGAATGTTCAAGCTTAATGCAAAATTTGATACAGATTCGTTGCTCTACTTGCTCAGTCATTTTGAGTGCAATGGCCACACAGTACACATACATGCTCACTCAATGGCATCTACCACCCCCACAGACTAGTACAGTGAAGTTGTCATTGTTCACACATGTGCATTCCAGTCCACTCTCCTTGGATGCCAGGTTACATCAATGTCATACAAACTGTTCTTGTAATATTAATAATGGCTGGACTTTTCCTGGACAGATTTTTTTTGCTAATAGGAAGTGTTTCTTTCCTCTCTTGAGGATAAATGTTCCTTCTGCTCATTCCGTTATGACTATGCTTAGATATATCATGCATGGAAAGGAAATATTTTAAAGTTCTATGTGACTTTTCTTACCTAAACCAGTTCAGAACTATCATTTGGAGAAATGTCCAAAAGTATTAACAGACCTAATTTTCCAGAGGTCAAAATGTGGCAGAAAGAGGAATGACATGGGGGACATTTGGTTAGTGGCTTCCCAGGCTTTGGTGGGAAAATGGAGCACATCATATACAGAGATGACAAAGAGGTGCCCATCTTTCTACACTTCATCTTAGCTCACATACTGTAAAAGTGCCAACTTTTATTATATTTCTAATGGATTGTTATTAGTTCAAGTAAGGGGGTGTCCCTTCTCATGATCTTTCTTTCAGAGAGTACATTTATTTTCTTCCTAAGTAATTGCGCTTCCTTGTAAGAATGAAAGTAGTGGTTCAAAGAACAGTGTATCTCCTGACCAAATGAAATCAGTAAAGAATCAGAATCCCCTAGGCATTCCAAGAGCCTCCCCAACTAAAACAAGTCCTTCTGATAATGGACAATGATTGTACAAATTACAAGCAGAAGCCTCTATTCTCACTCTGAGCTTCTTCTCATGTCTTTGAGATGTCACGCTGAGTTGTGAGAAGTGAGAATAGCACTGGGCATCATATCCAGACGGTCCTTTTGTCCACTTACCAGCCTTGATTCTCTGAACTATAAATGCTGTGCAGCTGTCAGGAATGTGTTTTCCCTATGACACAACGGCCCGACTGGGATAATTAAAAGACAACTATGAAAAGTACTGTTTATGTGCCTGCTTTTTTCCTAATTTAATGATACAGATTTATTATTTAGCAGCCATATACATATAATAAATCTGAGGTTCATTTATTAATCATATAAGAATGTGCTCTTGGGTTTTTCTTAGCTTTGGGTGCTATTACATTTAAAAAACAATAGAGATTAAGTCAATAAAAAGGCACTGTTTGTTATTATTATAAATGTCAGGTTAAACTAATGAAGTGAGTTTTTCTGACTACACAAACGAGGAGAATCCTTTTAGAGATGAGAGGCTCTGTAGCCTTGCTGAGATTAGGTCATATTTGTGCTGGATAGAATCTCTCATATGCAAAGCTGGGGACTGGGAAAATAACAAGAATTCCATAGTAGATGTTTGAATGGATGAATGAATGAGGAAGGAATGAATGCATGAGAAAAACTGAAAAATGGGTGACATAGTTTTGTAGTGATCTGGCCAATTTTAGGACTTTCTTGAGTAACCCTGGGAATAAATAGAGGGTTCTGTGCTTTGAGGCCATTGGCAACTAGGAAGATACTACACAACAGATGCTTTATTGTCTTATTATTTTGTTAAAGGGACCTGCATTTACTATGCTGTTAAATGAAATCTAAGTAATCATTAAAGAAAACAGACTGATTATTTTTTTTGCAATTTTGAAAATACAAACAATATGCATAATATTTTTCCTCTTGTAGTCTTCATCATTTTAAAAGGATGAAATAAAATTCAAAAGAGCAAGAGTTCAGACATGAGTACTAACTTTCTCCCAAGCCATCACAGCACACTGGGAGATATTCAATGTGTGGTCCTACCATTCTATTAAATATAGTTTTAGTAAGGTTGACTCATGAATTCAAAGTGTCTATTTTTTGGGAATCACATTGGTCTAAAACTTCAGTCCTTTAAAGATTAGTTCCCAATGTCAAATTCAAATTCTTGTGCTCTCTTTTCTTGCCCTACTGAAATAAATTTGACTTAAAGTGCATACATTCTCCTAATTATATGTAAACATTTTAACAAAAATGAGAAGAAGATTTTCAGTAACTAAATATTAAATAAAATATTTGCATAGCAATTATTAATAATAACCTCTGGATTTTTGTTTGTAAAACATGATATGAATTTTTAACTAAGTCTTGGTATCTTTTATCCCTGGTTCTGGTTCCATTACCTCCAACACTCCTGATTAAAACATTAAGAGTTTAAAAGTTATTTATATACATTCATAGTGAATTTTACATATTTTGAGGCTTGGTTATTTGGGAAGGAGCTTTAAGTATTCATATTATTATGATTGAAACTCATCTTGAAAGACAGCACTTTGCTATATCACACCTCGTTCCATCAGGCCTCTCTAAGCGTCAGCCCTCACATCCACTGTGCCTCAGGGAACTGTGAGCTGTGGGCCATGGGCCAAGCCTGGCTCACAGTTGGTTTCTGTGTGCCATGTGAGGTAAGAACAATTTCTACCTTTTTAAATGGCTTTAAAAAATCCAAAGAATAATATTTTGTGAAGCACAGAACTTATATAAAATTCAAGTTTCAGTTTCCACAAATAAAGTTTTATTGGAACATAGCCATGCTCATCCATTTGTATTAAATATATTGTCTATGGCTGCTTTCACATTACAACAGCAGAGTTAAGTAACTTCAACAGAAACTATATGACCCACAAAGCCTGAAATATTTGTTATTTGGCCCTGTCTGAAAGAATAGAGCACTTCTGCTCTATTCTGTTTACTTGTTTTATGTAGATAACCCTGACCACTTCCCTTCATTTGCTAGCTCCTAGCAGTAGTTACCTCTGGCCTGACCTGACTCCCAACACCCTATGAAATTTGTGTTCATAGTAAAAGTCCACACTGAGTTTTCATTTTGTTAACAATAAAAAAGCCATCCCGAAACAGATGGACTATAACATGGGACTTACAGGCGCCAGCCCTTAGAGATGGTCCCAGGGATTCTGGCTTTCACAACACTGTGTGGTCTCCTGTCACAATGTACTAAGACTGGTGTGTGTGACCAGAAGAATATGGTGAAGGTGACTGAGTGCCATTTCCAGGCTTTCATTAAGGACATTGTTTCATATTGATCTTTTTTTCCCCTCTCACTGTCAGATCTCTTGGCTTGGGGAAATCATGTTATAAGCAACTCTATGGAGAGCCAACATGGAGAGAAAGCCTCCTGCCATTGTCATGTAAGTGGACTTGGAAGTGGGTCCACCAGCCTTATTCAAGAATTCAGAAACTGTAGCCTTAGCTAACAGCTTGATTGCAACCTCATCAGAGACCCTGAGCCAGACCACCCAGCTAAGCCATTCCCATCTTCCTGACCCTCAATAATTGTATGAGAAAATAAATGCTTGTTGTTTTAAGCAGCTAACTTTGGAATAATTTGTTATGCAGCAATAGATAACCAATATGAAACTCAAAAAGCTTTATATTGTCCACCATAGCACTACATTTCCCTAATTCATATTTAGACTATTTATGGTCTTTTTTGAAATGTGTCCCTTTCTCCTTTATGTCCATGCCTCATTGGTGGAACTTGATTTTTGAAAAATAATTTCTTGACTTTGAACTTTTGCTTTTCTCCTCAAACTAGAATCTAGCCTCCCTCCTTGACTGTTGCCCTCCCAGGGAATTTGTAGTTCAGTGCCTGTTCCTTGGTTCCCTCCGATTACAGAATGGGAATCATTTTTCAGCTGTTAATGTCAAGGTCCCTCAGCCAATATTTTAAATAGGAAAATAAGGAGAAAAAATCCCCAGTAAAAAATACTTGCTAAGTCTTTTCTGAATATTTTTGTGAAGATGATCATCTTAACTTTAGCCTCTCATTTGAAGAAAATAAAAGATGTAAAAGAATTTAGATGTGGGGAGAAAATTTAGAAATGGCATAATCTGACTACCTAACTTATCCATGACAAAATGAGGCTCCTGAGGGTATGTGATGTTCCCAAGGTCACTCAGCTAGTTACAGGTCCTTTAATGCCATGAAAGACCATTTGAAGGTAATAGGTCTGTGAAAGGTGATTGAAGCTAAATTGGGCTTTTGTGGGAGGTGGGGGTTGTTGAGTTTATCGGTCAAGTCAAGTTCCCTGTCTGAGTGAGTTCTGGTCCAATTACCAGAGACTGGACACTGAATATACTGGACATCGGTGTGACTCAAGGTGGCTGGGTCAGAAAGCAGCTGCTGGAGCAGAGCATCCAGCTTGTAGAAGAGGACACAATTACCTTTTTTCCTATTGATTATTAATGCATTTTGATTCAACTAATCTGTACTTCTTTTTTTATGTAAATACAGAAAATAAGTTCCAACTGAATCTTGGGGAAAAGTTAAAACAGGCTGGCAGAATGGCTAGGAACTAACTGAAAGTTTAGACAGTAAAAAGGTTGGACATGAAATCTGTGGGGAGAGAGGTGAGAGAAAGTGCTAGTGTTTTACTTTGCATTCTCCCATGTTTTGAATCTTTTATAATACAAATGTATTTTGCATTTCTTATATAATTTTCACAAGGTTTTACACATTTTTATCAAAGAATGTAATCTGACTGGTCATAAAACTTCTAGAAACTGAGTTTGAAAGTAGAATTTGAGATTGTGTTACATGTGCAAAACTCAAACAGGTGCCTCTGTCAAACAACTAAGCACAAGTGGATTATAGGCAAGACAAAGCCAAAGCAGCCTAGAAATAAAGACATATGCCTGGATAGAAATGAAAGTCACAGGCAATAGATTCAAATACAATAGATCCCATGAGAAGAAATGGGGTTAAGTTATGGCTTAGAGATTTGAATTAACTGAAATGAAGAGGTTCTTTATGGTAGAGCTATTCAGAGGAGGAAGGAAATTTAGTAACAGATTATTCATGCAAACTGAGAATCTTTTCACCTGGATATTTCACAAATGTAATTAAAAAGCACTTGCTTCTGACTGGTTAGGTGTCGTTCAGCTTGTGGGTTGAATTAGTCAACATCTCTATTTGTTAGTAGAGAAAACACTCATAGTAACTTTCATAGTCACAGTCAACTTGCAATCATTTCTAAATAAAATAAAGGTGAGTTATAAATCTGAGTATTCTAAGTACCCAACTAAATCTCAGAAAATCAACTCAAATCTAATTTTAGTATTTCTTATATTTCTTTATTATTCAACTATGGTTCAAGATCAGACCTTCAAATTTTTAATAATATTAAGACAGCTACATTTCCTATATTTTTGTAGATAGATACATTTTGTGTAATTGAAAATATATAAAAACTACAAAGAAAAAATGTGAATTCCTGGAAAACTTATTACAGTAAAATCTCACTATTTTGGACTTGTTGTAAAAGTATTTCATTTTAAATGATTTTTAGTACATTAAGATCAATATTATGCATTATATAAACTAGGATAAAACAGCTTTTTAATAAATAAGAGTTATCTGACTCCAAAAAGTATGTAAGGTAAACTTGTTATTACAAATATTTTAAACATTGTATCTTGATTAAGCTATTGATTTATACTAGCAATGAGAAAAGACTGACTTGTTTGGAAAATCAGTTCCTGTCTACATTGAATCACAGTTTTCAAACAGAATCTGTGTCGTTTTGTTGGTGGCAAAAAAGGCACCAGGTGTTAGATTGGTGGAACCAGGTGGGACCTTGGTCCAGCTACCTCGGTATTTGAATTCTGGCTAAGAAAAAAATTCAGTGCCAAGATTCACACTACAACAGAATATTTATTTGGAAAGTCATCGAAGTAGAAGGAGTGAGCCATAGAAGAAATGGGCTCAGGAAACAAGTTACAGAAGAAAATGGAAGGCTCACTGAGCCTAGAAGAGAGAAGTAAGGAAGACATGCCCTGGGGGAGGGGGTGGGGAAAGGCAGAGGGATGCTCTCTAGAGAGAGCAGCACTGGGTCCTCTGTCTTCAGGGTATTTATCTGAAAGTCTCAGTGGAGGATGTCAATAGAATATTTATCAGTTTTACAGGGGTGTCCTTTAGTGGTCATAGTCTCTACTGATTGGTTGGTGACAGGACAGGAGGTCAATAGTCAATGCAGCTGGTCCTGGTGTCAGCCATGGCCCCCCTCTCACTCCTCAACCTGCTTATCTGGTTTGCCGTTTTTCTGGGCCTGGAGCTGAAACACAAATGAGGCCTAGACGTATCTGATGTGGGTCAGAACCTCATTCTTCTGGGGACTTAATGCTCAAGGGTTATTCTCTGGCCTCTTTATTCGTTCCCCCTTAGGGGGATCTAACCCACATGACTAGCAACATGCCAGGGGAGGAAAGGCCAGCTAAGGGTCCAAACCATATGACTAGCAATATGAAAGGTCAGGGCATCTAAACTGCATGACCATCAATATGCTCCCGGAGAAAATGTTACCCTGGAGGCAAGGTCCTTGTTTTCAAAGTTTTGCTTGTCACTGGGCAACAGGGGCTTTCTGCCCCGGTGACCTTCTGTACCTGGCCCATTGTCCTTGCTCTGCTCATGTCTGTCTAGCTGCCTCCTGCAGTTTTAGTTCCTTGTCTTCTTTCTGTGAAGTGACGATCTTAGTTTCAGATTGCTAAATGAAAACAGATCAACACAAAGGAGGGAACCAAGAGCAAACACTGTGCATAACTTCTGGAAATGAGAGCAGCGATCCAAAAAGCAAGCAATTAAATATCGAGACTAGTTTTTACACATGATAAATTATTTGGCATAACTGATTTGCTTTAAAATTTATCCCTTAAGGAGTATATTTATCACTCCCAAATGCTTATATCTTGGTCAAGAAAAGATGAAGGGTAAGGGAGACTTAAGTTAATCCAAATATCATATCAAAAATCCTGCTTATTAAGAAATGTTAGAAATTCAGCCCTGGCTGGTGTAGCTCAGTGGATTGAGCACGGGCTGCGAACCAAAGAAATGTTAGAAATTCTTAAAATAATGACTCTTTTCATTACAGACATTTTCAACCCCTTTTTTTGTATTGTAATTTCTAGATGTGATAATAACTTTCCTGTTTAATTTGCTTTCATTTATTTCCAATTACTAGCTTAGTAGCCATATTAATATTTGAGGATTAAACAATTATATAAATCACAGAATTACAATTATTTAAAAATTTATTTTTGTCTGTAATACCTTTATATGTTTTATGCCTTTTTATACTAGTGAGCATGTATTACTTTTACAGTGAGAAAGACACTCCATGTTATGAGTTAGTAAACAAACAATTCAGAACCTTGTATCTTTCAGAGGAGGGAGTTCACTAGCTGTGCCACTCTGAAATCTTGTCTGGAGAGAGATTTAGAGGAGGATTCTGTCCAGCAATCTCCCCAAAATTACAAGGTCTGGGAAGATCCGAGGCTAGAGTGAACCCCCCACCCCTTTTTAGGGTATGCCTGAGAAAGCCAGAGACCAGCCTGAATTTCTCAAAGACTCCATGAGCCAGGAAGAGGAAAGAGCTGATTAGATATTGTGTCCCCCTCCCCCACCTTCTCCCTTCCTTTTCCCCTCCTCGTCCTTCTTAATAAGGAAATGAGTATAATTATTTTTTTCATTAGGAAAGTATTATAAGCAAAAAAATTGTATGTGTGTGTTCATTCGTTTGTTCATTCATTCATTCATTCATTCATATTGATTGTTTTTGGAGAGGGGAACTTGGTGGTGGCTGGGGAGAAGAGAGAGACTTACTTTCCACTGTATACCCTTTGGTAACTTTTGACTTTTTGTTCATGTGTATGTAATACCTATTCAAAAAACTAATTACCAAAGCAAAATTAAGTAGTCTATATATTCTTTTTCCTAAATGCTACTCCTAAGATATTCACATGGTTTGCTTCCCCACTTTATTCAGGTTCTGCTCAATTGCAGTTTTATCAGTAAAGGTTCTGCCCATTTCCCCAACCCCCGTACCCAGTCCTTTTTTCTTCACCTGTTTGTTTACTGTCTGTCTCTCCTGACTAGCAGCTAAATTCCATGAGAACAAGGACTTTGTTTCATTTGCTGCTATATTCCATGAGCCTAGGATAGCGTCTGGCATGTGGTGGGTACATAATATGTATTTGCTGATAAATGAATGAATGAATGAATGAATGACTTGATAGTAATCTCTCCCCTTTGTTTTCTGAGTCATTCACTCAATCACTAATATCTGTAATTCCCAATAATGCCTTTCATGCTTTTCCTGTCCTTTTCATTACTAGCACATCAGTGAATCTTTTGTCTGGAGACAGATCTCCCAACTTCTACTCAGCCTGCCCCTCAAATCTACCCTGAACACTGGTGTCACTTAATATTCCTCAAACCACTTTCACTTATAGCTGACATGTTAATATTTATGCAAAAATATATACATATAATATATATGTATATATATTCAGGCTAATATTAGAAAATCCAGGTTATTCTTTATTGCCTCTAATATATCAATAAGTACAAAATCTATAGCTTGATTTTAATGTACTTTACATCATGGTATTAAAATATTTTCAATCTTTATTTCCAATTATTCTAAATGAATCTCTCTTTCCACTCTCTTTGGACCACTACAAGTCCATTCTTTTTTAAAATATATTTTATTGATTATGCTATTATAGTTGTCCCATTTTCCCCCCTTTGTGCCCCTCTGCCCTGCACACCCCCTCCCACCCGCATTCCTCCCCTTTAGTTCATGTTCATGGGTCGGACATATAAGTTCCTTGGTTTCTATATTTTCTATACTATTTTTAACCTCCCCCAGTCTATTTTCTACTTACCATCTATGCTACTTATTCTCTGTATCTTTCTCCCCTCTATCCCCATTCCCCTCCCCTGCTGATAACCCTCCATGTGATCTCCATTTCTGTGATTCTGTTACTGTTCTAGTTGTTTGCTTTGTTTTTGTTTTGTTTTTTTTTAGTTCAGTTGTTAATAGTTGTGAGTTTGTTGTCATTTTACTGTTCATATTTTTTATCTTCTTTTCTTAGATAAGTCCCCTTTAACATTTCATATAATAATGGCTTGGTGATAATGAATTCCTTTAACTTGATCTTATCTGGGAAGCACTTTATCTGTCCTTCCATTCTAAATGAAAGCTTTGTTGGATAGAGTATTCTTGGATGTTGGTCCTTGCCTTTCATGACTTCAAATACTTCTTTCCAACCTCTTCTCGCCTATAAGGTTTCTTTTGAGAAATTGATTGACAGTCTTAGGGGCACTCCTTTGTAGGTAACTGTCTCCTTTTCTATTGCTGCTTTTAGGATTCTCTCCTTATCTTTCATCTTGGGTAACTTAATGATGATGTGTATTGGTGTGTTCCTCTTTGGGTCTAACTTCTTTGGGACTCTCTGGGCTTCCTGGACTTTCTGGAAGTCTCTTTCCTTTGCCATTTGGGGAAGATCTCCTTCATTATTTTTCAAATAACTTTTCAATTTCTTGCTCTTCCTGTCCTCATATTGACACTACTATGATTCAGACATTGCAACATTTAAAGTTGTCCTGGAGGTTCCTCAGCCTCTTCTCATTTTTTTGAATTCTTGTTCCTTCATTCTGTTCTGTTTGAATGTTTCTTTCTTCCTTCTGGTCCATTCCATTGATTTGAGTCCCAGTTTCCTTCCCTTCTCTTCTGGTTCCCTGTACATTTTCCTTTATTTCACTTTTCATAGTCTTCATTTTTTCCCCTCTATTTTGCAACCATACTCAAATGAATTCTGTGAGCTTCCTGATTACCAGTGTTTTGAACTGTGCCTCTGATAGGTTGGCTATCTCTTCATCGCTTAGTTGTATTTTTTCTGAATCTTTGATCTGTTCTTTCATTTGGGCTTTCCTTTTTCTCTTAGTCTGGGTGCACCTGTTACATAGTAAGGGGCGGAGCCTTATGTGTTCACCAGGGTGGGGCAACCCACGTCTCTGTGTTCTGACACTGTATGTGGGAAAGGGGTCCAAGAGGGAACAGTGCCACTTGCTTCACTCTCTGCTGGCTTTCAGTCACTTCCCCCACTACCTGCAAGCAAATTGGGCCCTTCTGGTGCTGATTCCTGGGTAGGTGGGTTTGTGTACTTTCTAGGACCCAGTGGGTCTCTCCAATGAACTCTCCTGTGAGGCTGGGAGTTTCTCCCACTTCCCCCTCAACCCCCACAAGTTTTTTCAGTCAGAGGTTTTGAGGCTTTATTTCCTCACACTGAAACCTTGGGTTGTGAGGTCTGTCTTGCTCCCCAGTTGTTCCTCCCAGTTTATCCACACACAAATGTGGGACCACCTGCTCCACCAGCTGTCACCTTGCCTGATGCAGTCCTCTACCTGCCGCCTCACCTTGAGTCCTCTCTACCCAGCTGCCTGTCTCTACCCCTACTACTGGTCTGTATAAATATTTTTTCTTTAACTCCTTGGTTATCAGACTTCCATATAGTTCGATTCTCTGTCAGTTCTAGTTGTTTTTTGTTTTTAAATTTGTTGTTGTCCTTCTTTTGGTTGTGCTAGGAGGCACAGTGTGTCTACCTAAGCCTCCATTTTGGCCAGAAGTCTCAATGTACAGGTTTGTTCTTAATTATAGTTCCTTACATTCTTGCTCCAGCCTCTTTTAATTTGGCTTAAATTACAAGGATTTTGTTAACCTTTATTCCAGCCCCACAGTCTATATACCCCTGCTGAGTTTGAAGCACTTTCTTTCTGTATCACTTACTTTTCACCTAATTACATGATATATTCTCAAGAAATTTTTCTTCTGAGAGTTCTGGCCAAGATGGAGGCATAGGTAGAAACTCTTCACTTCCTCACACAACCAAAAGGAGGATAACAACCAATCTAAAATCAATAAACAACCAGAATGCCAAAAAATCGAACTGCATAGAACTCTTGACAACCAAGGAATTAAAGAAAAAGTCAACCAGAACAACCAGACCAGTAAGAACCCACAGCGAGGCTGTGTGTGGACCTTGGGCAGGGCCAGTTGAGAAAAACCACAGCAAGGAGGTAGATCATGCAGGCAGTGCTGGCTGAAGGTGAAACTGAGACTCAGAGTTGACTGTGGACTCTGGCAGTTGCCATGGTGGGAGGAACTCCCAGTCTCACAGGAGAGTCCATTGAAAAGTGGGCCAGAGCTGAGCAGACAAACTGCATTGCTCCTTCTCTGACACTTTCCCCAGAGGCTCACCACAGCACAGTAAAGAGGGTTGCCTTGCCCTGGTGACTACCTAAGGCTCCGCCCCCTTACAACTTAACTGGTGTGCTGAGACAAAGAAATAGGACCCAAATGAAAGAACAGAGCAAAACTTCAGAGAGCTAAGTGATGAGGAGATTGCCACCCTATCTGATGGAGAATTTAAAGCCCTGGTAATCAAAATGCTCACAGAACTAATTGAGCTTGGTTGAAAATGAAAAAACAAATGAAAGACACCAAAAATGAAATAAAGCAAAATATTCAGGGAACCAACAGTGACAGGAAGGAAACCAGGACTGAAAGCAACAATTTGGAACAAAAGGAAAAAATAAGAATCCAACTGGAACAGAATGAAGAAATAAGAATTTAAAAAAGTGAAGAGACTTACAAACCTCTGGGTCAACCTGAAACATTCCAACATCTGAATCATAGGGGTGCCAGAAGGAGAAGAGGAAGAGCAAGACATCGAAAACTTATTTGAACTAATAATGAAGGAAAATTTCCCCAATCTGGCAAAGGAAAGAGACTTCCAGAAAGTCCAGGAAGCCCAGAGAGTCCCAAAGAAGTTAGACCCAAAGAGGAACACACCAATACACATCATCATTAAGTTACCCAAGATGAAAGATAAGGAGAGAATCCTAAAAGCAGCAATAGAAAAGGAGACAGTTACCTACAAAGGAGTGCCCCTAAGACTGTCAGTCAATTTCTCAAAAGAAACCTTGTAGGCAAGAATGGGCTGGAAAGAACTATTTGAAGTCACAAAAGGCAAGGACCTACATCCAACATTAATCTATCCAGCAAAGCTCTCATTTAGAATACAAGGACAGATAAAGTGCTTTCCAGATAAGGTCAAGTTAAAAGAGCTCATCATCACCAAGCTATTGTTATATGAAATGTTAAAGGGACTTATCTAAGAAAAAGATAAAAAATACGAACAGTAAAATGACAACAAACTCACAAGTATCAACAAATGAAGCTAAAAGAAAAGAAAAACAATGAAAACAAAAACTAAGCAAACAACTAGAAGAGGAACCGAATCAGAGAAATGATCATCACATGGAGGATTTCAGTGGGGAGGGGGAAGGGAGGAATAGTGGGGAAAAGTACAGGGAAGAAGTATAATTAGTAGGCATAAAATAATGGGGAGAGATAAAAATGGCATAGGAAACAAAGAACTTATATGTACAACCCATGGACATAAACTAAGGAGGGATGCTGGAGGGTTGGGGGGTGCAGGGTGGAGGAGGGATAAAGGGGGAAAAATTGGGAAAACTGTAATAGCATAATCAATAAAAAATACTTAGGAAAATTTTCTGCCATTTTTTAAATTGTTTAACTTTCCAATGCCAGTTATGTTTAATTTTTTGTTCTTTTCATCCCAGGATATGATAAATTAGGTTAATTAAATCATTTGATATGAATATTAGTCAGTGTAGATTAGGTTATGCTGCAGTAACCAAGTAGCCCTCAGATTTCAGTAGTTTAGTTGAGGTCTCTTTCTCATCCATGCAACTTACCCAGTGCAGGTCAGTGGGGAGCTGTCTGTCAGAGGCTCTTAGAGACCCCAGCTGACAAACACTGCAACACCTCACAGATAAGCCCTATGGTCACTGCAGTGTGGGAGCTGAGAGGATGGGGAACTTACCCCAGGTCTCAAGTTCCTCAGATCAAATGAGATACTCATCATTCCTCCTCACAGCCTCCTAACTAGAGATAACTGATATGACTTCACCTAACTGCAAGAGGGCTGCAAAATGTGAGAGGGCACATAAATATTAAAGCAAAATATTTGTATCATGAATAACTAATCACAGATAGTTACACAAATTAGTTGACTTTACCTAGGATGGACCAGAGAGTAGATAAGTTTTAAGAGAGTAGCTATTTCATACAGCTCAGGGAGGTCATATAATTTATTTGCGTATTGAAAATATGTACCTTATCACTGTGATATAATTTAACGTGAAAATTCAACTAAGTACCAAATCATAACGAGCTTTATTTTATGCCTTGGAGTTAAACATCTGTTGGTGTTGATTCTTTTGTACACAAAGCCACAATTTTTAAAACTTATTTGCTAAGTCTTTCAGGAGTGTCCATCCCATGGCCCATGGGCCACATGCAGTCCAGGAAGACTATGAATGTGGCTCAACACAAAATCATAAATTTACTTAAAACCTTATTTTTGCTCATCAGTTTTCATTAGTATTTGTATATTTAATGTGTGGCCCAAGATCACTCTTTTTCTTCCAGTGTAGCCCAGAGATGCCAAAAGGTTGGATACCCCTGTAGAATTTTCATACATCACAGGATGGCTATGGAAACCATCTCTTTCTTTAATATGCGGTGGATGCCTGGTGAGAAAGAAATGTCACTTCTCTTATTAGCGTCTCATACTAGCAATTGGATGGGGAATTGTTACATTTGGTGTGTCACTCAATCTCTACTGAAGGATTTTCAGATCAGAAGTGCACTTCTCAGTTCCCCTACTGAAGCAACAAGATCTATAGTCAGTTAATGAAATGTTTTCATGAATCCTGACTAGGGTATTTCATTCAAATGTAACTGACATAACATAGCATTTTCTGTCTTGAAAACATAAAGCCCATGTGCAAACTTATTATGCAATCAAGATAGGTTCATGTTCATTACCTTCAAATCACACTTGGTAGACTTGCATTTGGATAAGTCAAAGTCAGAGTAATGACCAGGTTACTTTTTAAAATGTAGGTTTGTGGGATATAAGGCAGGCTTTTGGTAGGCACTGCTGAATTCCTAACAGCTACTCCTTACTCTGTATCAAATGATATTCCTGTTGCTTTTTAAAGCCAGATTTTCGAATTACAACTTTGAAAATACTTGTTCTCATCATGTGAAATAAGATTTTTAAAAGAATCTTTATAATTTGCACGTGTGGCAGATACCTGTAGTATCCAGCACTCCTTTTCTTCCCTCTTCCCTCCTTCCTTCTCTTCTCATCCTCCTCTCTCTCCCCCTCTCCCCCTCTCTCCCTCTCTCTCTCTCTCTCTCTCTCTTTCTTTTTATCTTTCTCTCTCCCTTGGGCGCAGAGGGTTGACTTCAGCATTCATTAAGCATTGATGCCCATAGACATTATTATCGTTGGTCAATATAGGGCTTTTCTCTCATTTGTTACTGAGGGAGTGAGTTTGGTTTTATATTTGGTCTCTTTTATCACCATACTTTACTATCCTTTCTGTCTCTTTGTCACAGGCAAATATGTTAATTTAATATGCATCTTTGTGTTTGCATGCCTTTTTGTAAAATATATGTTGTTTTTGGTAGGTATCTTTAGTTTATGTGAATGGTATTTTAAACCTCATTCTGGTTATTACCATGTTTCTTAGGTCCATATAGGTTGATATGTGAACTTTCATTGTCCTAATTGTTGCATGGTAAGCCACAAGTCACAAGTCACCTTCCCAGTGATGGGAGCCATATCACCTCCAAGCCCCTGCTACCACAAACAGTGCTTTGGTGAACATCCTCATGCATGTCTCCTGATGGACATGCATCAGAATTCCCATGGGATTTATAGCAGAATTGAAAGGTTGGGTCATATGAGACTTAGCCATGTCATATTACTCTTTGAAATGGTTGCCCAGCACTGTACTGTAAACTCCCCTCCCCATCCTCACAAATGCCAAGGTAGCCATCATATTAGCACCATTAGATCATACCTTCTGGCCTCAGTTGGTTTGACCAGGGGTCAAAACTGACTTTATGCTGGGTCAATGAGTTCAATCCCAGGCTGTTGAAGCTCAGTTAAAGAGGGATTGATTCAGGGAAAGAAGGAAGTTAAGTGCAAATCAGGCCAATAAGATGAAAGCCCAGCTATCTTGAGAGAATAATCTTATTGAAAATGCCAAGGAAGCTGAAATGTGATGGACGTGAGGGCAGCTAGGGCTCAGTGCATTCCTGGCTTCAGGGGCTGCAGACAGGCCACCACACTTAGAATCCCCTTGTGCCTCAGCAGTTGGTGCCAGAGTCATGTGGCGGGCAATGATCCCGTTTCAGCAAAACATCATCATCTCTCACATTAAATTAATGATGTTAATTTGAAAGTTATTGCTTTTGTAGGTCTGCTTGTAATTAATTTGTAAATTTGTTTTGGTTTTATAACTGTAAATGAGCCCTGATCATAAGGAGTTTATACTTAATTTAATGTTTCTTTATATTTGAGTAGAAATGTGCTAAAAAAATTAAAATCAACCCTGAGGGGGTCCTTTTGTTTTTTAAGTGTCTGTATTTTCCAACTCAAACTGGGGAAGTGTTGCTCAAGTCTGATCCCATGGAGTCCATTCCCGTGCCCCACTTTAGGCGCGCGCACACACACACACACACACACACCTGTTTGACCTCTCCTGTTAGGTTCCAGTCCTGACTGTTTTTTTCATCTCAATTCTGTCATCCAATGGATTACCTCCCTGCCTGCTTCATGCTTTGGTAGATTTGAAAAGCATGGCACCAGTCAATGTTCTTAGTTGCGAGCAACCACATCACAACTTGGGGAAGGGGTGTGTCTCATAGGCTCTGGGGAAGGCCGCAGATCCATGGGCTGAGGCAGGGAAAGAGCAGTCTGAGCTGCAGGAGATACACCATCACAAAGCGGTCTACAAATCCTGATTGTGGAGGATGTTGTTGCCCCTTGTGCCTGGATGACACAGCCTACCAGGCCTCTAGTCCTGGACCACAGACACTTGGCCCCTTTCCTGCTGCCAGAGGGATTTTTTCCAGTCATTTCTTTGAGCCCCCATCCTCTGGGTCAGAATTGGAGGTGTGTAAACCTGAGTGGCTGGGCCAAGGTAACTTACCCACACCTAAGCTGCAAGGAAGGCTGGGAACTGAACTAGTGGTGGAGGTGAGCTCTGCCTCTCATCACAGCTTGTTTTGTCAGAAATTCTTTAAACACAAAAAGGTTCAGGTGCCAGGCAGAGGTAAAAAGACAAATCCTCCATATCCATGCTTTCAAAGGTGTAGAACAAGACCAGGATGAGAATGGCTGGGGTTGGTAAGGGGTCTTCCTGCCACTCAAGCTGAGATGTTCTAGTTCCCGAGTGAGAAACTAAGAGGACAGGTCTTACCCTTCCTCTTTCCATTGCAACCAGTTCTATTCAACCTGGAAAGGAGCGTGAGTGAACATGTGTTCATGGATAAACTAAGGCAAACTTCTAAGATGAAATGAACCACAATCTTTAAAGAGATGTCTTACCAGTTGTTAGTATTTAATTATTTGTGAATGTTAAAATGTTAGCCCTAAAATATGATTTCTTAATTATTTTATATAGAAACTGTATTTGGATTAGGCCTTTTAACGTTAATAGAAGCTTCACTGGAAAATGCCTGGCCTTGTAAGCTGGATATAAAGGCAGCTCAGTGTTCATTTGTTGCACTCATCATCAAATAGTAAGGTACTTTGATAAGAAAGCTTTTTATCCATTCTGTTTAATGGAATTGGAAGCAGAGAGATAGGAGAGCTGAGCTCACTCAGGGTTAAAACTATCTGGTATCCAAAAACTTGGATAATTAGAACGATTATTATTAAACACACTATAAGCAAATTAATCATGTGTAAGTGAAAACGCATTTGTTATCTCTTCAGGGAGAAGCAAAATGAAAAAGCTTGACATTAGATGATAAGAAGCCAAGCCAGAATTTTTTCTCCTAGTTATTTGGGCAGCCGTCTGGCCTGGGTCTCAGTGGGTGCCTTTTGTTCATGCTCATTCATTTTGGTCAGTGGAAATGGAGCTCAGAAGGACCCTTCCAGTGCAGGGCCGGCGAGGCCTGCATCCCTCTCCCTGGGTTTTTCCTGAACTCTGCCTTGGGCTCGCAGTCAGGTCATTTTTCCTCTGCAGAAGACTTATGGTGTCCTGCCTCAGCAGCAGTCTCAGATTGGAGACCCATTTGTTACTAAGTGGCTGTGGACCCTGGAAAAGTTAGCTGTCAAGTTTTCTATTATATTATGACAACAGAAACAGTACCTACCCCATAGTGTGTTAATAAAAGAATTCATCTAGAACACTGTTCAGAGTGTGGCACATACTAAATTCTTAATAAATATCCTTTATTGTTATTTAAATAATCCTCATTGTGCCCTTTACTTGGTAAAATGATTGAGAAGACATAGGTATGTTAATAATCACTCATTTGTGTTACACATGACTCTCAGATGTTTGATAAAAGGAATATTCAATGATATTTTTTATGCCTCAATACAAGGATGAATAGCATATTCTCCTTGAAAGCAATACATGTTTTATGATCACTACAGAACATGTATTCAGGATGGAACTCTGTGTTGCTTAGGGGGCTCTTATGGGGGCTCTATTACATCAACTAAGCACAAACTCAGTAATTTCCAGATAATTCTTATGTATTACATCTATGTATACTCTAGTCTGGATCTTCAAATTTGATTTCAAAACATTTATCTTTCCCTCTTTATTAAGTCTGGTACCATAACGTTATAATTCTGAGTGGAAAGTTTTCTTATTTATAGTTTTCCAGAATACTTTTATTTTATTTGATAAATATCCTTTTACCACAAAGGTACATTTTGACCGTGATCAAAACAAAGAAAATAAGGATGAAAGTGTTTTAAGGGGCAAGATGCTTTTACTTCTACCCATTTACTCCTCAATTTAGAGGTCATTTTCAATTATAAAGATCATACTTAGTGTGGAAATGGTGATGGTTTTAGGAACTTGCATTGTATTTTTTTAAAACAGTCACAACAACAACAGAAACTTCTGCTTAAAAACAAAATGATGTATTCTCATTTTTCAGCTGTTAGGATACTAATTTATTTTAGTCTTTTATTATACTCCAGAAATATGTGTCTACCAAATTTCCAAATCTAAGGTCAAGTCTTTTTAGCACAGATCTTTGCAGGGATATTGTCCCAAAAGTTGGACTCTCTTAGCATGGATTTTAGGTTGTGCATTTTCATGATGTATTCAGAGTTGGAGTTCTGAGCATGTATTTCACCCAGTTAATAAAATAATTAATTCCAATTCCAATTCATTCCCCAAAAGTACTTTGGATGGCTTCTAAAAATCTTTTATTAGAGATACAATTAGAAAAGAGAAATGAATACCATGAGATCCAGTCTAACGGCTTCTAATGCTATTGGTCTGAGCCTCCTTGCAGAGAAAACAAAGAGGAAAATAAAATTAGTTACAATATTCACATTGGTTTAAAACCTAAATGCCCACAATTTGTTTATGAGGAGCACATTTTGTCCTGGCCCTGAGGTCTGAATGAAATTTCTCCCATTGAGTCTCATAAAGAAAAAACTATGTAATATACTTTTTTAATGTTCAAAAAATCCCTAAAATGAATGCAATATTGGATTTTATTTAATTGTCCTTACATAAGAAGATATGATGCAAAACCACAATTCAATAAAAACAATTCTATAAAAGACCAAGGTAGTGATGAGTGATCTAAGACCCATGGGCCATGTGAGGCCTGTCCTTCTTCCATTACAGACCAAAATCTGATTCCATGAAGCCCTCACAAGTGAAGGGATGACTTACCCCAATCTGCAGCAGGTTGGCACCAAAGTCAGAATAAGATAGAGCTTTCTTCTGTACAGAATGGCCTAGTGGAACTCCTTGCCCTGACATATCAGCTGCGAGAAATATGACACTTTCTAGAGCAGCAGTGGTCAGAGAACTTTCTGCAGTGACGAAGATCTATGCTCTGTGCTGTCCAATGCAGTAGTCACTAGTGACGTGAGACCACTGAATGTGCGAAATAGTGAAACTGAGGAATTTAGTTTTACATTTTATTTACATTTAATTACTTTATATTTGAGAAGCCGAGGGACTGGTGGCTGCTTTATCAGAAAACGTGGCTCTGAAGTACCATGCAGTGAGCAGCAAACTCAGCTCATCCCTGCTCTGACTCTGGACCTGTGTCGCTGGAGCACTTCTATTGGCCAGGCCGGAAGAAGAGAGGAAGACACAAATACTGCATTAGTCTGGAGGGCAGTTCTGAGCATGACATGACAATGGCCTCAGGCAGAGACGATGGGGAACATGAGATGTCAGGGCACGTGGGTAAGTGCCCTACCTGACCCAAACGCCTGCGGTGGCCATTGGGTGCTAGAGCACTCATGGCCCCCAAAGCCTTCAAGAATAGCCAGCTACTCCCGCTGCACCCACCTTGATGGCTGCACCTGGGGAGAAGTGATGTGGAGACTGGTCAGGGGCTGAGGGGCCTGATGAGAGCCAGGCTGGGGTCCAAAATGGTGGCTCTGGTGACTGGTTCAGGCTCTGCTGTGCATCTGTGTCCCTGTACCCTTCTCAGGCAGCTGAGGAGCCATGGTGCAAATGAGTAATACTAGCCTAACTCATTTCAGTTATGCTGCTTATAATATAATTCATAAGCTTAAGATATAAAAAATTTTAAAAGAATACAATGGTAAGAAGTAATAAGAAACAAACCTCATTTCACAATATAAGTCCACTTAAGAAAAGTAAAAATAAACTGGATTCCATAGTGTCTTACTCAACGACAAAATGTGTTTCAAGGGCAACATTATGACAAGTTGTTCCAGCATGTTAAGTATTTTCTAGCTTTTACCGTCCATAAAGATACTCTTTGGTGATACAAAATAATGAGATAATATTTTGGAACAACAGCAGATGTTGAATCCATTATTTGAAAATATATACATTTAAAATAAAAAAGAATAAAGCTTGTAACATTTTACTATTTTCTTCAATTTTTTTCTTGTGTAGGATAAATTAGGACTTCTGAAATGGACTGGTATAATGCAGTTTGAGTAGAAAGTTTCTTATCCACTGGCTTAAACCAGGGTTTTCTCTAAATCTTATTATGTGTTTTTATATAGTGGCCATAAATATTAAGGTAAATGAAAAACCATTACTCTCTCTTTTGTACTAATATATTGTGTTAGCTATATAAAATGATTTTGGATTCAAGTCTAATTACTTCCCCTTCATATCTGCTATTTTTCTATTCTCTTCATTGTTTTGTTGTCTGAGCTTTCAACCATTTCTTAAAAGATACAATATTTCTTTATCAAGTAGCAACAGAAAGGATGTAAATAAATAATTCCTTACAAATTAAATGAAACCGGCCATAAAATTAATGTGAAACAAATTATTGCTCTGTTCTGACAGCAAGCTCATGGGGTAAATAAAATGATGCATTAAATAATAACATTTACACTCAGGCCTTTCTGACTAAGTCCTCCTACTGATGGTTGCCTTCTCACATGGAAAAAATATTTTTAGGGCACTAGATTCCTCAAAGTGTCCAAACAGTTTGAGTCTATTTACATTTCTTACCACTCTCACTTTTGGTGAGAGTTGTACAGGTTTGTCATAGAGTGTAAAGAGCCCTTCCTCTCATTTTTTTCTTATATCAAATGTGATTGATATATAACATCATGTAAGGTTAAAGTGTGGGACGTGTTGCTTTGATGCGTGTATGTATTGCAATACGATTACCACCATAACATTAGCTAACACTCTATCACATCACTTAATGATCATTTCTTTTTCTGTGGTGGTAACAATTAAGATCTAGTCTCTTAGCAACTTTCAAGTTGCTAATGGAGTATCATTGTCTGTAATCACTATCCTGTGTGTTGGCTCTTCAGGGCTTACGTATTGACCAGTTCCAAGTTTGTACCCTTAACACCTGCCCAATTCCCCCAACCTGTACCCCCAGCCTCTAATCACCACCCATCTACCTCATCCATGACACTCACCATATTAAAGATTATATTCATGAAGTCCTTTATTCATATTTTCTTTTCCAGATGGAAGGTCCTAATCTTTTCTGTATTAACTCAAGGAGAATACTTGGCTTTCTGATATTTCTTGAGAGGTTCAAACATTGGAGAAATAAAGATCTGGAAATTATTTTTGCATGATGAAGTTCTCAGTCCTAAGAGAAGGCCAGTAGGTACTGGGCGCCCAGTAGTTTGAGAGGTACCAGGTGAATATTTATAAAGCCGTGTAGTGTAAGCCTTGCTTCTGGGCAGGCCTGGACCTGAGTTCTAGTTCTGTTGCTGTATACTCTGAGAAGTAGCTTAACTTCGCTCTTCTTCTGATTTCTCACATATAAAATGGGGCTATCAATCTCATAAATGAAAGTGCGAGGTTTTCATTGGTTAGGGCATGAAAAGCCTTGGTCCATAGCAATTGATCACTCACTAAATGACATCCCTGTGGCCCTGGGCTGAACTGATGTTTTGATCATTCTAGGCAAACAGAGTGGGCACACAGCAAACAATGTAGCCTCTCCTTCCAAAGTGCAGTTCTGAGCAGACTAGTTCAGAAAGTGGTGGCAGGACAGCTCTGATTTCTTGGGTTTTTGCGTGATTGAGACAGTCCATTGCCTTTATATATGAAGAACAACGTGGCTTCTTATACAATGCTGGTGTCATGCTCTCTCCCTCAGAATGCCACAGACAGTGCCCACTGTAACTTGGCACCGAGCACAGAGGACAAGTCAATGCTAGCCTGGTTTCTTGTCCTCCCCTTTCCCATGTAATATATTTTCTTCTTTTGCCTGGATCCCCATAGGATTCTGTCTCTGAAATTCAAGTCTGTAAATTTACCCAAGTGTATCTTGGTGTTGACCAATCTATCACACAGATGTGTTGAATGCATTCATTCATACAACAAAAATCAGGAGAGGGACCCATAGAAACCTGAAATTATCTTCTGGAGGGTGGGCTTCTTATAGTACAGGCTTCCCCCTCTAGGTTAGTGTTTTAAGAACCCATCTGTATCAGTGTACCAGCTGGCATTGTTGTGAGAGGCTGTGTTCAGACTAAGTGAAGTCTTTCTGAAGACCCAATACGTTTGCCCATTTCATGATGGGTGATTTATGAGTGTACCTGCCCACACTGTGCTGAGTGTTTAGCAGTTTTTGACCAAATACAGCATGACCCCTATGGCCCACCCTCTCCATTCACCTGATCTCACCCCAAATGACTGTTTTTGTTTGTTTCCCCTGATGAAAAAAGTCCTCAAAGGGAAATGTTTTGCTGATATGGAAGAAGAAGTGAAACAAAAAATGGCAGAAGAACTTAAATGGCATCAAAATTATCGAGTTCAAGAACTGCTTTGAGCAGCAGGAAAAACATCTCAGTAGGTGTATTGCTTCAAATGGAGAGTACTTCGAAAGTGACTGAAGTTTAAACATGCAAGTATAAGTACACAATTTTTAATAAATAAATTCTGATTTGGGGGATTTCCCCTTGTATATATTAAGTACCTACCATGGGCCAGGCAGTATTCTGGGTGCTGTGAATGTCAGTGAGCAAAATAAACAAAAGCCTTGCCCTTGTAGGGATTATATTCTCATGGAGGGAGAGGCTCAGTAAACAGAATTTAAAGAATAAGTTATAAAATGCTTGAGAGATAGTCAGTGTTCTAGAATGGGGTACAGCACCTACAGAATAGAGGTGGGTGCAATTTTCTCTCTTTGTTCTTTATTTTTAATCCTCACCTGAGGATATGCTTATTGATTTTAGAGAGAGGGGAAGTGAGGGAGAAAGAGACAGAGAGAAAGATCGATGGGAGAAACATCAATCGGCTGCCTCTCATATGCTCCCTGACCAGGGACAAAACCAGCAACCCAGATATGTGCCCTGACCCCTGATCAGAATCAAGCCTGCAACCCTTTGGTTTAAGGGATGACCTTCCAACTGACTGAGCCATACTGGCCAGGGCAGAATTTTAAATAGGTTGTTTTGGAATTAGAAGCAACATGGAGCAAACTTGAAGGAACAGGAAGGGCTGAGGAAAAGCACAAGGAGGTGGGTGCAGTGGGGGCCTGCCGAGTGAGAGGGAAAGGAGGAGAGGAAAACCAGACAGGGCTGGGTTTTGGATTCTGCAGGACCCTGGAACCACTGGGGGCCTCTGTCTTCTCTGAGCAACATGGGAGCCACCAAAGGGCTTGGAGCACGGGAGACATCTGATGTGACTTACACAGTAAAAGAAACGTCCTGGAAGCTATATTAAGAATAGATTAGGGTGGGGAAAAGTCCCATTTTTTTTCCTCAGAAACACTTTAAAAATAAAAAATAAGTCCGTTATGTCTTTGGTTGTTTTTGTTGAATTTATCCTATCATTTTCTTCAGAAATAAGAATTACACATGTCTTGGGCCTCTTGGTCAGTATCTCACATGTTTCATCCATCACATGGACAGATCTCTGCTTCCCCATTATTTTAGTAAGATTTCATCAAATGTGTTCTCTGTTTATTCATTCATTCAACAGATAGTTATTAAGTGTTTTTGAGTGTGTCAGTCACTGCTCCACAGTTGAAGGTACAGAGGTGAACAGGTGGGAAGGCCCCTCCTTCATAGACACTTAGTGTAGGAGACAGATAACACACCAATTACACCAATAAACACACATGATGATTTCATATAGCAACAGTGCTATAAAGAATATAAAATGGGTCTGTTCTAGAAAGAGAGAGGCAGAGCACTAGAACTTGGGTCAAAGGAGGTCTTCCTGAGGTGATCTCTGCACTGAGACCTAAGTGATGAAAAGAAACCAGCCATGTTCCAGGTCAGGCAGAGATCCACATAGAGTGCAGGGAGTGCCAAGACCTGAGAGACGGGCATGAGCTGGGTATGTCTGAGGAACAGAGAGAAGGCAGCATGGAGTGCGCAAGGCAGCAGTGTGGGCAGCAAGGCCAGAAAAGAAGGCTAGGAAGAAAATTGGATTTCATATTTTGCAGAGATAGTCACTTGAGCATTTTGAGCAGGACATGGATGCGGTCTGATTTACATTGCTGAAAGACAAGGTAGGGCAGGATTTCTTAAATAAGACATAAAAGCAATCATAAAGGAGATTTATAAATCTTGCATTAAAATTAAAAATTCTATTATCAAAAAACATGATTTAAAGAGTAAAGCTACAACCAATCATAAAACCAACCAATGATTGGTATCCATAAGATATATTTTTCTATAATTGATAAGAAGGAAAAAAGTCAATAGAAATAAATGAATTGTAGATATGAGTAGAAAAATAGAAGTCACACATGTAAAAAATGCTCATTATGACTGGCATTCACATTTAAAAAGTTACCAGATACTATTTCACATCCATCAGGTTAGTAAAAATTATTAGACCTACAATATAAAGTGTTGGAAAGTATGTAGAGCAATAAGAGCTCACACACTGCTGGGGGATGGCAAGTCGGTAAAAATATTTTGGTGAGTGTTTTGGTAATATCAAGAAAAGTTAAAGATGCTCACTCTCATCCCCCAGAAATTCCACCACAGACTGCATACCTTAGACAAATTCTTGTACATGTATGAAAAGAAATTTCTCAAAAATGTTCATAGTAGTTGTCTCAGTCTGTTCTGCCTGCTATCACAAAGTACCATAGACTACATGGCTTGTAAAGAACAGACATTAATTTCTCACAGTTCTGGAGGCTGGGACGCCAGAGATCAGGGTGCCCCATGGTCAGATTCTGATGAGAGCCCTGTTCCAGGTTGCAGTCTGCTAACTTGTTGCTGCATCTTCACATAGCAGGAGGGCCAGGGGAGGTCTCTGGGGTCTTATTTATAAGAACATTAATCACATTCATGATGGCTCCATTCTCATGACTTAATCACGCCCCAAAGGCTCCACTTCCAAATACAATCATATTGAGGATTAGTTTTCAACACATAAATTTTATGAGGATATAAACATTCTGTCAGTTGGAGTAAGTAGCATTACTTGTAATAACAGGAAGAAACAAACTGAATGTCAGCAGGAAAATGAATAAATTCTATATATTTGGAATATCATACAGCAGTAAAAATGAAGGAGTAAGAGTCATAGGTATCAAAATGGATTAATCTCACAAACATGTGGAGTGAAAGACAATTGTAGAAAATATACTTAATGTGATACTCAGAAATAAATTTAAAAAGTACAAAAGGTATGTAGAGTTTAGAAAATTGAACAAAAGGATAAAATATATAGAAATGCATGTTAATGACAAACAAAATTCAATTTAATGTTTACCTTTGATGAGGAGGAAAGGAGACATAATGAGGGAAGACTACCCAAGGGCTATAAATAGTTTGTAATATTTTATTTCTTAAACTGTATAATGGGTAATAAGTATAATTTGGGTGTTTTTGGTCACTGTCATTTTTACATTACTAAATGTTATTATAAAATATTTAAGATATAGAAACAAGCATAAAGAAAAAAAAGAACCTTTCATCTACTTATAGAAAATGATAAACAAAAATGAAAGCGGAGATTCCCCAGTGGAGGGTTGACAAATTCATTAATCCAGACAAGAAATGGTAGAATGGGGAAAAGTCATGGTGATATCAACCAGATTGGGTGAAGAATTAATGGAGTGAGTTGAAGAGAGGAATCAAGTATGACTCCTAGAATATTGGCTTGAGGATCGTAATGGATGTAGGACCACTTATGAGATGAATACCAGGAGATAAATGTGTTTGGGGGTGGGAGGGCATTATGAAATTCAGTTCAGAATGTATTAAATGTGAGATGCTTAGTAGATGTCTAAGTGAAAATGTCAGGTTGACAGTTAGATATGAGTAAATTGCTCAAGGAAGGAGATGTGAGTTTGGGAGTCAATAACATGTAAATGGCATAAGAATACCTGGAGAGGAAAGGTAGGTAAAATAGACAAAGACCAGGAATGACTAATGGAAATTCTACTACTGGCTGAGGAGGACCTAAGACAGAAACCTCGAAAGGAGTCAAGTGACACCAGAAGTTAAGTGACAGAATAATACCAAGAAGAAGGAAGGGTTTAATCCTGCTGAAGTCAAGTAAAATGTGGGCAGAAGAGTATCAATCCAGAAGTTTTTGGATATCATGACAAAAGATGTTTTAATGTTGCAGTTAGGGCAAAATACAGATTTAGTGAGCTCAAGAGTAAATGGGAGGAAATAGGAATGAATTCATGAACCTTTAAAAATAGACATAATATAAATACAGTTGAGGTCCTTTAAAAAAAGTTTTGTTTATTTATTTATTTTTAAAGAAAGGGGAAGGGAGGGAGAAAGTGAAACACTGTCGTAGGAGATAAGACTTGATGGGTTGCATCTCGCACATGCCCCAACAGGGGATCGGGCCAACAACCCAGGCATGTGCCCTGCCTGACTGGCGACCTTTCATTTTGTGGGATGATGCCCAACCAACTGAGCCACACTGCCCAGGGTGAAGCCCCTTTTTATACACCTGCCCTTTTTCATTTCCTTCCCATCACAGAGTGAATCACAGTTTTGATGTTGTTGGACATACTTTCTACCACATTTGTATTTCCACTACTAATGTATATTTGCATATATAAATGCTTTATGTTTTTAAAGTTTGCACAAATGCTATCATATGTGATATGTTATGATTTGAGATTGACAAAGATGACAGAGCAAGAGATTTGAAACAGTAGAATGCAGAGTGTGGTCCATCTTCAAGAAGGTGAAGCAGGAAAGTCAATGGCATCAGGCAGGTCTGTGGAAGGAGGAGGAGTCTTTGCCACTGCTGGGGCTCAGGAATGATTTAGAGACCCAGGCCTCAGAAGTGGAGGTGGAAAGTAAGCTGGAGCTCCTGAACTAAGAGGACCTGAGACAGCTTACCAGGATCCCAATCCTAAATTTAAGAGTAAGAGGCACAGGGATATGGGTACCCTGGGGCCTGGGCCAAGCTGGAACTCAGTATTAGAGCCAGAGCACCCTGACAGCAGTGTGACTTGTGTGTGGCCCCCCAAAATTGACTTAACTTTTTTGGATTTGGACTGATCCTGGGAAGATGAGGGTGGTCTTTGCTGCAGGCAGGAATCAGCAGGGCGCAGCTGTGTCCGGGAAGGGATGCTGTGGCTGACACGAGTCAAGTGATACAATGGAGAATGACCCAGTTCTGAGCCTCCCAGCTCTATATCCCAATCCTCTGTCCTGACATTGGAGTTGAGAGAAGCAGTAAAAGGAGAAAGATGTGAGTAAGAAGAGCAAATATGTTGGTAAATATAATTAAAGGTAGTTAAGTAGATAATATGGGAAGGCAAATTATTTTTAAAAATAGTTTGCAATATTTATGCTGCCACATCTTGTGGTTGTTTTCCAAATATTGTGCTTTGACCAATGGAAATCTAAGTATGAATCATATGTTGAACTTCTTAAAATATAAAAAGATGGACATTATGTAGGATCTGTTGACAACTGAGCCAATGTGGTGAAATTCTGACAGTTTCTTTGCTTGTGTCAGCACACCATGCTGCCTTGTGTAGTCATTTCAAGAATTTAATTGACCTGAGAATAAACAAAATTGAGAGCACTTAAAAGAAAGAAAAAGCTTACTAAAGAAATACTGTCTATGGGTTGTATCAGCCACAGGCTTCTTAGAAATTCTGGCCTCTTCTTCTACCATCAACCCCCTAAAGGCTGGAACAGGTGCCATATCAAACAGGGATGTGTTTGCTGGAGATTATAACAGGGCTTTTGGCATATGTGAGCTCTTTTGCTTCTTTCTGCAACTAAGGCATTTCAGTGACTTTAAATAATAATAGTAATTATAGTCTATGTCTAGACGGTAACTTTTCCCCTTTGTGTAATAATAGTTATGAAAGTCTTTTAGCTCAAAAATTTTCCAAAAATAAGAGGAATTATTCATTGCCATGTAGAGGCTCTCATGTCCTTGGGAGGGAAGAGTGGCAGGGAGGCAGATTTTCACCCTGACTGCATAGCTATGTTGGGGTTTTGAAGCTCTGTACCAGTGATATGGGGTGCTGCCCCTTTGCCAACACACTTCTTTGCATTTACAAAACTGATGTATTTTATTAAACCTAAGATGCCATCAATTGTGGAATGCACCATTATTTTATGAATAACTAACTTAAAAAGTTGCTGTAAGTTCTAATTGTGAAAAACTATCAATGCTAAGGCACACACTGCTTTCAGAAGTGTGACCATGTGAAAATGGGAAGAAGTGGAAATGCATCTCAGAGCAGATGAAAAATAGTACTTATGCTGCTCTTCAAGCCTCCTGGAAAAAAGTGGGCAAGTGACCTTAGCACAGTTTGAACAATAAAAAAAATTGCTGGAAAAGGTGCATTTCTGTATAAGCCCATAGGAACCCCAAGAACAAACCCTCCAGGTGGGATGAAGGGGTCTGGTGAAGTGACCTAAGAAGGCCTGAGGGTCAGGGCAGGGGCCTGGTGCCTCCCAGTGTACATGGGGCAGATAAACCTGCGTGGACTGAAAGGGATGCAGTGCTGGGACTATGGGACATGACCAGAGTGCCATCAGCCTCTCTCCATGACGTGGAAGAACGGCCTTCAAGAGGCTCGGTGGGGCGGAAGCTTGACCATATGCCTGCTTGGTGGCATAGTTTGCCACTTCCTGGGCAGGGGTGAGAGGCCACATGTTTGAGAACCTGGGATTTATTTAGCTAGCGTTAGTCCTGACTGGGATTCTTACTGGAGGCAGATACAGATTTGGCCATTTGAGCCCACATATAAAAAACCAGCCTCATCTATGCTTACATGAGGTAAGGATGAAACCAAGCAGTCACATTCTGATAAAGGAGGGGCCAGATAAATGTTGGAATAAACCAAAGTACCTACACAATGATATTAGTAGCAGATTTGGCCAGAAGCAACAGTCTACCATGACTCCAGTTGCTGAGAAGGGGTGTTCTAGCTTCCCTCAGTGGCTCGCTCCAGTGTCTGGAACCCTGGTTAGCTGTAAATTTGCTTGCACTCATGCTTGTGTGGAGAGGGCAGAACTTTGCAGACATGACAGTAATGACTGGTGGTTATTACTACCCCAGTAGTGTACTGGGCCAGTGATGACTAGTAACTACTACTGGGTTCTCTGGGTGGCATGCAAGAGGTACTGAGGGTCAAGGCAGAAGTCTGAAATACTTTTCAGTGGAACTCAAGAAGGAGATAATGGATAAAATGGGGGGAAAATATATAAAAAATCAATGATAGAAAAATTTCCAAATGTAATAAAGCTAAATAGAAATAAGAATGTATAATCTCCAAACTAATAGAAGAACTAAAATGAGAGGGAAGGAAGAATACCCTAAAACAAAGCAAAAGGAGGCCACAAAGGGAAAAAAAAAAGCAATCTAGAAAGTTGAGAAAAACAGGATATATAAAATAAAATGGTAGCAATGCATCCAAATATATAAATACTCACCATTAATGTGAATGTACTAAATTTCCGCCAGACTGAATTTTTAAAAATCCCCAGCTACAGGCTTCTTGTAAGTCCACCCATATAAGACAAGCCTTGAGAAAGATTAAACAAATGAGGGTGGTCAGAGTGCCCCAGGGATGCCAGTTTGTCTTGAGTCAACCTCATTATATTGGAATTATTTCCAGAAGACCTTTTTTTTTATCCTAGATGATGGCTTCAAATTTTTACATACCCTATTTTTTTCTGTAGTCTATGTTAATTTTCTCCACTAACTTAAATTAGTAGCTGAGCAGCATGAGATGTCAGATTTCTAATTTCTAGACATAATTGTGTTCTGTCTGAGATTTCTGCTCCCCAGGAAGGACTTGGGCAAGCAAGTTTCCTCCCACCAAAAAGAGACAGGAAAAGATGTGCAACTTTCCCAAGGTCAAGCATGGAGTTTAAGGTGAATAGTACACATATTTCCTTCTAGCTTTTAGCTCAGGAGGGTGATGCTCAACGTTCAAGGGCTCCTCGGGTCACTGGAGCCACTGACAACCTTATTCTGGAAGCCCGCCTGCCTGTTTCACCCACCTGGTCCCACGTGCTCATCTCTGTGTGCAGCTCCTACAGCTGATTCCCTAGCTTTCTCCTTTTATGTAGTCACCCTTGTTTCTCTCCCTCAAGTATGGGCAAGATATAAACTGTTTAGGGGGTAAACTCCAAATAAATCATAATTTTCTTAAAGGAGACAATATGTCTCCAACTTTTAGAAAAGGACAATTCAATAAATTTTGGTTGAAAATGTACTATGTATAAAACATCATGCCAGATATTGATAACTGAAAAATAAAGGAGACACTCTTGCCTCTGTTATTGAGGCCCTGAAGCCTAGGGGATGAGATAAACAAGCAAACGCCTGATTTCCCTGTTATCCTGCCATCCTAACAGTAAAGCAGACACAGGCATCCCTGACTCAGCAGGGGTCAGGGAAGGTTTATGGAAGAAATACACCTGAGAAGGATTCTGAAGGATGAGTGGGAATTAAATGAACACAAAGGGCATTTCACATAGATCTGAACAAAATACAGATGAGAACAATGTGCATGGTTTGGGGAAGTGCATGCACTTTGGTATCACTTTGCATGAAATACAAAAGAGGTATCTGAGAACTGGTTTAGCAGCTCTTGAACTTTACCCTCTTTAGAGTGTGAAAAGTTTGGAGTAAAAATAACCAAGAGCTGGCAGGTGAAGACTGATTCCCTTTTGAGGATGTGGAGGTGTCCTGAGTCCTTAACACTCCCTTGGAAAGGACATGAGGTGTTTGCTCCTCACTTCAAACACAGAGTACAATGCTTAGTGAAATGCTCCAGAGAACTTATGAGTGATGGCAGAACTTGGGTATTTAGTGCATTGGTGTCTTACTCAGGCCTGAAAAACCTAAAGGATGAGAGGTTTTGGCTGGCCAACTGCCATGATAGCAGAGCCAGGTGGGGTGAATTCACTGCATATGTCCCCATGTAGCTGCAAGTCCAGGGTTTGTCAGCATTGGGGGTGCCTGAGGGTTTTCTTTGTATTATATGTGGGAAGAGAGAGAGGGAGAGAGTGAGCACACTAAACTAGGTTTCCCAGTTTCAGATTCCTGCAGAGGTGATGTCAGCCACCTCAACCAGTAAGGAAGCTGAAGATGGTTGGAGTGCCTTGCTGCTGGGAGATTCCCCAGCAGTGCTAGGGGGCAGGTTTTCTCTAAAGAAGCATGAAAATGCCCCATGAAAGAGAGTAAAGCCAGAACAGCAAGGATATTGGCCCACCCTAGCAGTCATCAAGTAACATCCCTCTTGTCTCCGCACTTCTTTCTCTTTCTGCCTACTCTCTAATCCTAGGAGGGGAGCTGTGAACAGATTTTGGTTAACTGCTGAGGGGAGGAGGGATGGAAGTGCAGGGTGGGAAAGAGAAAAAGCCCTTCAAGACCCCCTCCTCAATGCATGGGACCAGCCTGCAGCAGGTCCAAGTTGGCCTCAGAGAGAAGCTCCCACAGATGCAGGTCCAGGACATTTGAATTACTGATACACATCGCTTCCTGTGTGTGACTACAGATAACTGAAGGATAGTCACACTGTAAGAATGAGCAGAGAAATCACAGAACTTGCTCTAGATTTTATCCAATAGACAAGAAGAAACCCTCGCCTTTACCAAAGAGACTAGAATGGGCAATGGGGGGAAAGACTACTGTCTTTTATCATGTTCATTTAAAGGTTGTATTTGCATCTCACTACTAAAACTGCCTTATCTTAGCACCGTGTTAGGTTATGGGGTCTCCAGTTGGATTCTATTTTATTAGTTCTTGTGCATACTCACAATGTGAACTTTGGCAAGTTACTTGATTCCTGTAAACCCAATTTTATGCATGAATTAGGATAAAATGAAGTTTTGTTTATAAAAGGCTTACATTTGGCTTTCCAGTACAGTAGCCATTTGTCACATGTGGCTACTGAGCACTTGGACTGTGACTAGGCTGAACCGAGATGTGCTGTGATCATAAAACACATGTCCAATTTCAAAAACTTTGTATGCTGCAGTGTTTTAGACATATTGGGTAAAACAGAATATGTTATCAAAATTAATTTCACCCTTTTCCTTTTCATTAATGTGTATTAGAAAACTAAAATTACATATGTGGCTTACATTGTATTTCAGCAGGGGACAGCAATGGTTTAGTAGACAATGCTTCACTCTTAAATGCTGGGTAAATGTTGTATCTAGTTATGTTTTAGGAAACTTCATGAAGGCAAGGAATGCATATTGTCTAGTATTATATCCTAAGTAACTAAGAATGTCTGGCACATGGGAGGAGTTCAGTAAATTGGTTGGCTGGTCAAATATAGAACTGATGGTAGGTGCCAGTCCTCACAGGACTGTTGCACTGCTTGTTTCTGGCCAGTGCTCTGTTCTGTTGGCTGGGCCTATGTCGTACAGGTTCTTAAATATCCTCAATCTGCCCTGGCTGGTGTGACCCAGTGGATTGAATGCCTGACTACAAACCAAAGGGTCGCCGGTTCAATTCCCAGTCAGGGCACATGGCTAGGTTGCAGGCCAGTAGGGGGTTCATGAGAGGCAACAACTACATATTGATGTTTTTCTCCCTCTTTTTGCCCCTCCCTTCCCCTCTCTCTAAAAATAAATAAATAAAATCTTTAAGAACATAAATAAATATCCTCAGTCTTACTCTCAGCTGGTTGAATCTTTCTGTCCAGCTCAGGCCATGTTTCACTCTTTCTAGGAACCTATACCTAGTCCCTGCTCCCTGGTATCTCTTCAATCAGAAATTGTCTCTCCTTCTAATAAATTCAGGCAATTTTGAAAAATATTTTGAAAAATTATTTCTGACAGCTTTTGGCTGCTTAGATGTCTTATCTCTTCTGATGTATTATCTCATTCTGAGGTACCTCTGTCCTTACTGCTTTGCATAGAGCAGGGGCTCAATATGGGTTGGCTGAACTGAATTCGTGTTTTCTTCGTGTCCTTCTTATATCCTGTTTTACTTAGCATCAGGCTGGCCACTAAAGAATCCAATGAATGAATAAACCAACAGGACTGACCTGAATAGGGAAGGAATGGGGAAACCTCTCTCAGTGTCAAGGGCAATATTAATGGTGGCCTTGGGGATCTTCCTTCTCCATGGTCAGAGTCACTGGTGCTCTTAATCAAGGCCAGGAAGAGAAAAAGGGAGGTCTCTGCACACTAGTGGGAAAGGTGGGGCTGTTCCAGTGTTCTAATCTCACCCCTAGGGAACTGCCAAGTTACAGATCCCGTATTTGTGCTCAAGCGATGAAACCTGTTGACCACCCCACACCCCCAGTGATAAACCTCACACGCAAAACGTCATCTTAGCAGGTGACATTTTCTGACGTCTTCATGGCCTTTTCAGAACAGAGACCATGTGCTCTCATCCAGTACCAAGCTCTGGCGATGGCTTACCACCAAGTCAAGGTAAAAATAAACATCAAACCTCCAACAAAAAACCCCTCACTCCACAGTGAAAATCCTTGGCCTCTATCTCCATGGGGTCCCATTAGTTCTTTCTCAAGAAGACAGTGCTTTGAACCTGGCAAATAGCTGTGTGAACTCCTGGAAAAAGAATGAAAAAGGGCCATAGCTACAGTGAGCCAGGCAGGGGCCCAGTAGTTTGAGCACTGGTTTTAGAGTCAGAAAGGCTTGGCTTTAGATCTGAACTCTGCTACCTCCTGGCTGAGCAGTCCTGACCAGTGACTTTAATCTCTCTGAACCTCCATTTCCCCTACTGTAGTGATAAACTAGATAACTGAGAGCTGACTGTGACTAGTCCCTATGCTACAAGGTAAATATCAGTATCGTCATTGCTCTCATTTTGCAGAGGAGGAACTGAGGCACAGAGAAAGTCAGAAACTACTCAAGTCACACTGCCTCCAGTGCGTGCTTTGGAGGGTTATAGCATCCACCACGTGAAATGGATACTAAAGTACCTGGCACCTAGCAGATACCCGAGAGAGGGTGGCTATGACCCTGTACCTAAAGCTGTTCCAACTCCCACCAGTAGCCGATCCCTTCCTTTGACTGATGGTGGTATTTGAGGGAAATGAGGAGCTATGAATCTGTTAGCACTGATAATCAGAAGAGTTTCCTCTTGATTATCTGTAATGAATCAAAGGTGTCATTGATTTATAGCATGCAGTTTAGATTCCATTTACACTGCTGAGAAACTATGCATTGTGAAGCTGTTCACAGTCACATTCTCTCTTGTATGGATAAAAAGTTATTAATTTTCTAATCCTGTCTGGTACTTCAAACACTGGATGTAGGTAGTTTGGCCATATAAGAAGCAACCTTGGGAGACAGGTATTTCTGTCTTCTGATATAAGATGACACTCTATTTTGTCTTTAAAGATGATCTTCCTGGTGAGTAGCTTTTAAGAGTGTAATGTAAAATGAAGCCAGATCAGCAGTGAGACTGGCAGCCCAGATGTCTGTGGAGAATTAACTTGTCAAAATATAATCCAATTACTAGATTCACTCCTTTTGTTTTCCTCTTTTGTCTTTAAACCATTCCAAATTTAGGCTGAATCAGGAAACGAAAGGGAGAGGAGGGGTGATATGAAGTCAGTAAAAGAAACACTATCTACTGATGAACATTTGAAGCTCTTTTCTTTTGTTTGACTAAACCACTAAAATAAAACAGTTACTTTTATTTTGGGTATATGTTCTGTCACATGTGTGAGAACAAAACAAAATAATACGAGTACATAGAAAGCATATGACACCAGCTGTATATTGGTGTTCATTCTTTGGGCTGTTTTGACAACACAAAAAGGGATATTACCTGAATTTTAAAAATCATAACTGATTATGTTAATATGATTATATCTTCGAGCTGTGAGGTTAAGAACTTATTTTCTAAGGATTTTATTTATTTATTTTTAGAGAGAGGGGAAGAGAAGGAGAAAGAGAGGGAGATAAACATCAATGTGTGGTTGCCTCTTGTGTACCCCAATACCAGGCACCTGTCCTACAACTCAGGTATGTGCCATGACTGGGAATTGAACTGGCAACCCTTTGGTTCACAGCCCATGCTCAATCTACTTAGCCACACGAGCCAGGGCAGGTTAAGAACTTTTTTCATCAGCTTTCAGATGTTCATTCCTGTAAGTCAAACATCACTTACTCTTTACATATTTCTATCAATACATTCTGTTAAAATTTTTGTGGAGGTATAATTGACATATAATGAAACTTTTTAAATTTTGCTGCAAATTGTGCATTGGCCACCTCTGAGCCCCTCTTGCCTCCGGCCATCTGGAAGAGACCCAGTGTTAAGCAGGCAGAGTTGCCACCCGTTCTCCACAGCCAGCGCTCATTTCTGAGCTCTGAGTGAGGAGTCCAGCTCACTACCGAGGCCCCTGCTAAATGTGCTGGGCTGGAGGGTCACCAGTACTCAACCACATCACCATTGCTTGTGAATGATTGTGATTGCCCAAGGTAGAAACTGTGCATTTTTTTAAAAATCCTCACCCGAGGATATGTTTATTGATTTGAAAGAGAGAGAAAGAGAGAGAGAGACATTGATCAGTTGCCTCTTGTACAAACCCCAACCAGTGATCAAACCAGCAAGTTTTGTGTTTTTTTGTTTTTGTTTTTTCAGTCTATGGGGACAACGCTGCAACCCACTGAGCACCCAGCCAGGATGAACTAATGCATTTTACTAAGTTGCTTACAGAAAACCACATTTATTTAACCACATGTCTTTCATCTGACAAAATATGTATCACCAATTTCAGCTAATTACTTAAATATTAACCATTTGTTGAATTTGAAAATTTTAAAACCAGTCCTAAAAAATGATACCATTCTCCAACACATTTTTATTAATATTATATATATAGAAAAATTCAAAAAGTAGAATATGTTGTAATCATGGAGCTCATCACAACCACATAGTTTTAGAAATTGTGTTTGGGGTGTTTTATTTTTTTATCCAACCCCTTTGTCCAAAATTCAAGTCCCTGATCTACTTCCTGGAGGCACGGACATGTATTTCCTCAGTGCTGCTTCCTCAGGAGTGTGAAAACTAGTCAGTGTCCAAGCAAAATGTAAACTAGTAAGGGTTTCAGATAAAAAAAAAAAAAACATGGGCCAGCCTGGTTGTATGTTAAAGATGACAACCTTAAAGGCACTAACAGGAGGCACAAAGCACTGAAGAGCCCCTCCTCCTTGGCAAAGGTGCCTGAAAAAACCTTTGCTTCTCAGTCCCCCTCCACCAGAAAAAATTATTTTGCATAGCAAGGCTGACAAAAAGGTATGCTCCAGAGAAGAAGGCTTCCTCCTACAATCCAGTTTTTGCTGTGTCTTCCTCCCTGAGCACAGAATGGGAAACAGAATGTTTCAGCACCCACCTCCCCAGGAAGAGCATTCTCCCTCTTCCCTGCCCCAGCACATTCCTGGGTATCCCCGAGTTTTAGCACAGCCTGTTTGGATGAAAGGTGCTGTTTCCACGTGGGAGAAACTTTCCATGCATGCTGCAGATGAATACCTGAGATTTCTTTGAGCACGTAGGTTCTTTCAAAGGAGACAGAGAAACGAGCCTTGTACAGATTTGGGAGAACCACCCCCTTTTGTTCACGTGGGAGATTGATGGGCTGTTTACAACTAAAATTCATGTGGAACATTTTTCATTATGGAACAAGCAGCTGACTTATGCTGCTGGTGTCTGCACAGTGAAACAAGCAGGTAACAAAGAAAGAGACTGTCACATCAGATAGAAGATACCATCTTGCTCCCACTTTTTTCTCTTGGCAAAATGTACACATTCTATAAGCAGAGCAAAGTGCTGCTAAAAGCCTTCTCCATGCTGTTTTAGAAACTCTGAATATGGTATAGCTGGGGATTTTGATACCATTTTCTGTAGTTGAATCCAGTTTGAATTATCTTTCAGTCCATTCAAAATATGAGTAAAAACTGACTTTGTAAAGATCTAACTTTCACTCCTGCAAAGTGTTCCAAAACTTGTATTTATTTCTCTCATTTCTAAAACACAGTTTGAATGTCTTTGTAGGAGCTTTAGTATTTGGGATCTGGCTAAAGTAACATGAAATTGCATCGTGCTGGCTAGAGTTCAGCACTTAACATTTTAGAAAAAGTCTTTAGAGAGAGCGCAGCTGAAACAGACAGGAATCTACATTCATATGGCCATCAAAGGAACAGAGCGAGCTGCCGGGCAGGGAGGGCCCCAGGATGCTGCCGCAGGCCTCAGAAGAAATACTGGTGATCCGGAGGAATATTGGCAAGGGCCATGAAAAAGAAAAGCTTTCTTGGAGCTATTGTCCAGAATTTTTCACCGGTGTATAAAGGCACAAGAGAAGCTAGTCACCGACAGGGACATTGCTACATCAAATCCAGCTTCCGGAGGCTGCTGCTCCTTGTGGCCTGATTTACATGCAGTGCGGTAGGAGCGGAGCATGGAGATGGCTCCAGCCCAGACCCGGCCCTGCAGGGCTGAAACAGAACAAGCCGTAGATAGATGTCTAGGGTCTCAGAAAGGAAAATTGTGCCTATGAGGTATACGCCAGTGAAACACCAGGATGGCTGGGCACAGGTAAGAGAGCAGTGAAACAGTGAAGGGCACTCTACCCAGCACTGCAGCTGCTGCAGGCTGTGAGGCCCTTTCGCCTGTTGTCTCTCCAGGAAAGGGCAGGCAGGTGAGCTTGGCAGCTCTGAGAAGGATAATGAGGGGTGAACCTCCCTGCAGCTGTGCTCTCATGTCTCTCCCAGGCCTGCGGCTGCCACACTAAAGAAGGACGCGGAGGCTGCAGGCTGACTGACTACACAGGGAACTTCCAGCTCTCACAGGCACAGGAGGGGAGTCAGGTGAGGCCGCCGCACACACAGCCCACTGCCAAAAGAATGAAACACGGGGGCTGCAGGGAAGGGAAGGTGCCCCTGTCTCTCCTGGGATGACACAGGATGGTTGCCTCCTTACAATAGATGAGGACATTTTTCTTTTACTGATGTGCTCAAGAAAAGATTTGACCATTCTTGGCAAGTAACTTAATATTAAAGAAAGTGCATTTAAATATCAATGACTTTAAAAGGTAAAATTAGCTGACCCCTTAAAAATGAATTGAGATAGGAAGAAGCCTACCTATTTAGAGAATTTGCTGGAAAACATTTCAAACAGTTATTGTTGTGTTTTTGTTTCCAGTAATAACAGCTCTAGCGAAAGCAATGTAGAGCATGAATACAAGTAATCATCATATGTAGTAATCCAGTTACAAGGAGAATGTTGAAAGCTCATAGTCTCATTTCTTTTTTTGTGCAATTTTAGATTTCCCATAAAAGAGAAATAACAGGGATTGTGCTAAAAACTTTTTTCTCTCCTCTTTTTAAAAACATTTACTTGATAATTAAAATTTTTGATCCATGCTAATAAAGTGATATGGATGCAGGGATATTAGAAATTCACAGCTTTTTCATAAATACTATCTTGCCAAAAATTTCTGCCCCTTCCCTAGTAAGCCTTTCTATGTAGAGCACTGGAAGTAAGCAAACCGTTTTGGGTTTGGGTGATATAGCTTTTTGGTACCTAATTTTGGGTGCACTGACACAGAGACAAATTCAGCAGGGTCATAGCTGGAGGCAGGCCCAGTTAGGGACTGTTCAGGTGTCACAGACTTCAGTGGGCATTCCTAGAAGCTGAGGCCTAGTGCCAGCTGGGGAATCTGGGAGTGTGGAGCTGCAATCAAGTCTGGGGAGGCTGGCAACATCCTAATTCAATCTAGTAAGCGCCTATTTCCAAAGGAGGTTGTAGTTGAAGGGGCAACGGGGTGGCGGCCTGAAGAGTGCTGAGGGGAGGCTCGGTATGGACAAGTGCACTGACTGAGTTTTCTTCTTTTCTCTATTCTTTGTGCTCTGGCGTTTGGGGCCTTGCTCCCACAGGGGCTTCCTTTCCTGGACCAACCCATTGTCAGAGAGAGTGAGCAACTTCCTGGCACACACACCTTTGCTTTGTAAACTAACAAATCCAGAGCCTGCATCCCCAGCTATCTCTTTTTTTAAATCAGACTCTCACCAGAACAATACTTCAAGCCAGTATTCTTCCTCATTCCCTAAATCACCCCCCCAGTCAAGTACAAGGAGGGACCACACTACAGCTCAGGACCCACCAAAATTATACCATTCAAACCTCGACTCACTCTGCATACCCACCCTGCTTTGCTTCTTTCTCCCAAGAAAACCCCTACACAGGTTTTGAGCCATGTTCCTTTTTCTCCTCTCCTGTCTCCTGATGGACCCTGGTGCTTCCCCATGTGGACCTGAGGGCTTGATGTGTTTCCTGATTCCAGGGACCTGTGAGTACAAACATCTTTTGTTTTTTTTCATGGCAATCATTTCAGGTCTGCTGTCTTACTATATGTGATTAAAACAAAACCTAGTATATTTTTGACACGACAGGGTTACCGACCATGCCAGACTGAGTAATGAGTGGCTCATGAATTTCCTTTTCCTGAGCAATATTTGTGGAGAGGGTTAGGTCTGCACTCCCTTGAGTTGCAGCCCCAGGGATGGGGGCGGGGCAACCAGGAACCTGCATGTAATTCTGCAGTGGGGGTCTGGTGTCAGAACTGACCAACCCAGACTAGGGACACCTCGCTATGGGAAGCAGAACTGGTAGAACCAGGGTAAGAAGAGAGCTCTCACTCTAAAATGTATTTACTTGTTGATGCAGCAACTCCAAATCTGGAAATGTGTTACCAGAAAATAACAAGGTATTCACAAGTATCCTTGGAAATCTTTTTATATTGCACATTATTTATAACAAAAAAAGAAACACTCTAAGTAGGAGCATTAGAAGATTTAAGTATATAATGGTACACTCATATGGTGCATCACTTAGCAGTCATGTCATGTAAAATAATAAGGTATTAATTTAAAAATTAATAAAACAGCATTATGATATAAATAAAATTGACATGTACACAGATTTAAAACTGGGATTATCTCTTGGTCATGCTATTACACTTGTTTTGTGTGTGTGCTTATTTTTCTGCATTTTCCAAATTCTGTACAGTGAACATGTATTAAGCATGTAACTTGATTCTTTGGCACACAGTCTGGTTGCTCCTAGAGCAGGACAGAGAAACCTTGAGAAACCACAAGATTCCTGTGGAAAGTGAGTTACGCCTCCCACAAAGACTGGAGAAGTTCTACACCAAGGGCTTTGTAAACACTGAGGGTTCAATGAACCCCTGGCAGTTTGGCCTTAGGACAAAGCATGAGAGAAGTTTACTTGCAAGCCCCAACTGCCAGTGTGTCAGAGGTCTTGGTCCTGAGCTCCCTGGCTCCCAGATGAGGCATGGTGGCTCCAGGTGACAGGAGGCTCCCCAGCCACAGGGGTGTTATTAGACCTGGGCTGGGACAGGTGATGCTGTGGTGATGCTACAGTTGGTGTAGAGAACTCATAATTAGTAACAGCAGGGTTACAAAGCAAGGAGCCTGAAAGAGAAAGAAGGGAGGAGAAATAACCTACCAGCAAAGGCAAGAATAATTCACTCATGAGATCATCAATCCCTTAATAACCAAGGGGTGATAGTAATTACATTAAATACACATAAAGAATGAATACAAAGACTATGATAATAGTACAATAATGTGCAAAAAGGGTAAACATAAGAGCGAGCATATAGTAGTTAATCCATCTACAAGGAAAGAAAATCAATATCAATCAATTCATTTCAAGAGCTCTCATTAGGAAACCATTATTTCTCAAATTTAAGGATAAGAGTAGCAGTGCCTGTCACTTTCCAACCTCTCAGGGATGCTCAGAGGACAAACGAAAGCTGGGAAACTCACATGCATTTGAAATGAATGCTCAGAAAATACTTGTTGCATGTAATTGAAATCACATAGTATTTCTATAATTATAAAGAATTATTATTAAAATGCACATACCTCAAATTTTAAGCCTGTGATATTCACAAGGCAGCCTCTTTCTGACAAATAACCTGTGACAATTTCATAATATAGGGTTCAGAAACCTCATTAGACCACACGCATGGTGCAGCTGAAGCACTCACCAGTTTCCAAGGGTTTGTCAAAATGTAATTAGGCAAACCACAGGCATCTGCAAATGTGGCACTTTTGCTCCAGACGGGTGGAATCTCAGGGCACCCTAGAGCTTTCACGGGGACGATTTACTCTCAGTGTCAGTGACTCAAACACACACCTAAGATGATCTTTTTGCGCTTGCAGAAGAAAGTGTTGCCAAGTGCATGTATTAAATGATGTATAACTTCCAAGTTTGGTTATATCCCTATGTGTGCTACCAAATGTTGATGGGAGATGAGATACTTTTTGAGCTACAGAATGGGCGCATAGTCCTGGTCACTATGTCTTACAAGGGCCCTGAACCATGCACCCATTTTGTAGCTGAAAAAGACAAGTCTACAGAATTGGCTCCAGGTCCTAAGCGGAAAATACCACCTGTTCGTCATAGATCCAACTCCCACTTCTCCACCCTGTGCTTCTCCTCCCTGGAAGCAGTGAGTTGGCCACTCTAACAGCATCCGTAGTGAGCCCTTCAGTGGGTGTTAGATCTACAAACTGGTGAAGCAAATAGTGATGGGAGGAGGCAGGTGAGAGCTGCACAGTATTTGGGGAAGGAAAATGTCCCACCAAGGAAACCACTGGAACGGGCTATGGTGGAAGAAACACAGGCTTTGGAATCCGGCAGATCTGGGCCCAGGCTCTGGATATCCCAGCTCCACTTTGTGATGCTTAACATGCTGTTTATTGAAAGTATCCCTAAGCCGCAGCTTTCTCTTCTGAAAAATTGGAGTAATGATATTTTTCTCATGGGGTTTTGTTGAGAATTACATAATATATGGCGAAATTATTTTTAGAAGTATTAGTTAATGTGTACCTCCAAATTCTCACACACACCCTTAACTTTGTCCATCCTTTATGCAATCTGCTACCATTGGAGTCTCTTAGCCTAAATGAAAATTGAACCAGAAGAAAATTTAAAATTAAAATCTTGGTTTTTAATGGAAACAAAACAACCATCATTGAAGATGTAAGACAGGAAAATTTGAGAATTCTTGTTCTGTCAGACCTGCCTCTCTCTCAGCCCTGACCCTGAACCCTCCCTGAACACTATACTGCAGAGGTAGAGCAGGCTTAGGGGCATTTAGAAACTAAAGAGGGTGCACTGGTCCACCAGGAACCTAGGCTCAGGGGGCAGAGTTTCCCTCCCCTCAGCCCAGAGGCCAGGCAATAAGTGTAAGGGAACATGCTCTTTTATTATTACTAGTTGTGAATAATGCTGATGTAAACATGGGTGTACAAATATCTCTTTGAGACCCTGCTCTCGATTCTTTGGAGCAGATACCTGGCAGTGGAATTGCTGGTTAGCACGGTGATTCTCGGTTTAACTTTTGGAGGCAGCACCATGTTGCTTCCCACAGCAGCTGCACCATTCTTACCAACATCCTCACCATTTACGTTCTTACCAACAACGCACGAGGGTTCCAACTTCTCAGCACTGTTGCCAACACTCTTTTTTTCAGAAGTAACCATCCTAATGGGTGTTTTAGAAGTCTTTGAAAACTCCCCATTTCATTCTGCTATTCAGTCAAGGTTGAGAGCCTCTGATCGAGGATCTGCCAGGCCTATTGGAGAGTTAGCTGAGCGGAGGCTCTGCTAGTCATCCTGGTGTGAGGAAGGAGCCTGAAGCCAGCTGGAGGGGGTGAAATGTCAGCAAACACCCAGATCACCTATCAGGCTTGGGGAGGAGTGAGAGAAACACAGCACCCTTGGTGCAATGATAAGCATTGATAAAGGACATTTGTGATACTTTTTGGCAAGTGCTGCTTCATTTCCCTAACACGTACTTCCTATTAAAAATGCTGAATTTCACACCCTGGAGTGTGAGGCCCTGGAATATGAGGTCTCCAGTGTCCTCAGAGAGTGTGGCACTACAGAACAACAAAGTCAAGTTCTCCACTTTTAAGTTAAAAAACAAATTAATATCATGGGATAAAGACAGTTTTTAGAAAATTACTATAATACCTTCGCCCACCACCAGATAAAACTCTGAAGTGAAGTATGCATGTGGGGAGGGTGGAGGGGGCACAAGTGTCAGGAAAAAACCAAGAAGATTAGATGTTGGGGTTGCTTTGGTGAAGCTGCTGATGTAACATGGGTGGTGATGGGAATGGCAGAGCCTAAGGTTGCACATCTATGGGCAGAGGGATCTTGGCCTCCTAGTGGGGACAGGGCTGGAGAAAGCAATCAAGGCCCTAGTTCCCTCCACACCTTCCCTGTATGCGTGTGTGTGAGGCAGCTGTGGAGGTTACATTGTGCCAGGGCAGTTCTGGGAGCAGAGGGCCCAGGGCAGGCTCCTGAGGCTTCTGTGTCCTAAGAAACAGAAACGCTGTGTAGAAAGTGGTGGGGGCTTGGAAGGACATATCAAAGAAGTTTTCAATGTGGAGGCATGTCTGAGGCCACATGGCCACATGCCACCCGAGAGGGAGAGGCAGACCGGGAGGAGATGTTTTGCCTGAGATGATGGAGAACAGCTGTAACTGTCTAGGACTACATTTTCTGCCATTATGTAGAATCAGGCTGGTTCCTTTTTAGTTGAGTTCTAGAAAACTGAAACATGCTATTAAGGTCTTGCATAAGTGACTAAATGGCAAAAAGATGCAAACCTTCCACATCTTAAGAGTGGATGGTGCGTAGTAGAACCTCAACAAATTGTGGCTTCCATTGAAATGCAAACCAAATTACTACTGCACCAGCCCTATCAGTTTGGTAGCTAAAAATTAGCTTCTCAAAGTGTTCTACAGGGATGTCAGGAATCCCGGGGGCATGGATCAAGAACTGCCACTGACCTTCTGTGTCCACTGGTGCTCTGTACACTGGGGTCAGCATGGGTGCCACTGACCCACAGGAGCCATGCTTCAACCCAAACCTTTTTCTCTTCAGCTTCTCTCTTCGAGCCATGGGATGGGGTCCTCCTCTTCCATTCTACACAGCACAACACACACAAGAGGATGTAAGCTTCAGTCACAAAGGAAACTGTGTAAATCTGAAACTATTTTTCTTTAAATGAAATTAGTTCTTGAGCTCCCATTTCTGCTGAAAGCAGTGAACTTGTTATTGCCAATTTAATTATAAACTATGTTACTAAGTATTTCTTGCTCTATTTTGGATAAATAGTTCAGGATGTTTTCCTTTCCCTTCTCATTACCTCTCCCCATGGGTAATCTAAGATTCAACTAGGCATCCGTGGAAGGGAGCATCTATTTTTTTTAATATGGCTAAGTTCAATATTGTATATACTGCCAATTTTCATTGAATTCAACCATCCTTTATTTACTGTTTAATGGCCCATGTTCCTGCTGTGTTTTTGTCTTCCAGTCTACTGAGGTCATTCTGTGTCTCCTTAGCCTTTTCCATAACCATGACCTCTTCAAGGCCCCCAGCCCATCAGTCCTTCCCTGACTTTCTTGGGTTTGGAATGCTTTTGGATGGGCATTCTTTAATAGCACTTGGCAACCGTTCCCCCAAATCTCAATGGCTTACAGTAATATAGGTTTAATCTCATATTATGTATCAGGGGTGGTTTTGCTCAGTGTCCTCTTATTATTGGGATCCAGACAGAAGCAGCAGCTTCCATGGGAGCAAATATTTTGAACAAATAATACAATCTACCATACTTACCATTCAGGAGTTGGAAGAGACTTGAAGCAGAGAAAAAGTAGGTGTTCAGTTTCTCTCTGCTGAAAACACCCTACTCCCATTTCTACAAGCCACCACACTTTCTTGGCAGGCTGGTAGGTGGGTGGTCCTTAACTTCCAGACCAGCTGCCTTCTCAGGCTCTACCTCTGTGCTTCCCCCTTACCCCCTTAGTGGGTGGCTCATTCTCTCTTCTGGAGCTTAGCCCAGAGATTTCAGAGAGTAGGGACCTTCCCTAGGCACTCACAACCATATGTGCTCTCGTCATGCTTTCTCTAGAGCTTTTCTCCCCATCAGCTCCTTGAACATTTTTTTTCTTTTTGGTGAGAACACTGCAGAGATGTCATCATGCATTTTGTCCCACTTGTTCCAGGCTTTGGGGCTCAAAAACCCTTCTCAACCTAAAAAACCCTAATTCTTGCAATAGTATTCATCAGTTTTCAGCATCCCAGTTATCAGTTTGAAAAAACTCAATTGACACCTTTCTTTTTGGTTGTCTGCCCTTCCCTGAAGTGGTAGGCATCAGTGACATAATGGATAGAGGGTAAATACAACAGAAGATGAGGTGGGAAAACCAGTTCTTATTTTCTCAGGATGCGATCCTGCCACAGTTTCTCTCAGGCTTTATTGAGGTTTCAAAAATAACAGAAGAGAATGTAATGCAGGGAGTAACTTTATACCAGACTCCCACTTCCTCCCCACTTACCACGCCCAGTCTTAACCCCCTGGCTTGCCTCCCTGACCCGAAGTGTCCATGCTGCAGCTCACTTCATCACAGCGTGAGATCACTACTGGCTCCAGAGAGATGAAGAGTTTTATCTTTTCCTTCTAGTCCTGTGTTTACTTCTCCAGGCCACATTTCCTGCCCAGGATGGGACAGGCCTCCTTTTGGGGTGAATGACAACATGACCATCAGTTCGCTCTCCATGCCCCCTCTCCCTCCCACCCAGGGCTTGCTCTCCCCTGTGGTTCCAACGACACACTCACACTGATCTGGTTGAGGGACTGGAACCAAAGTCTGGGCTGTTGTCTTAAATGAGTAGCAACGTATGAGAGACACCCACCACCCAGTCGACTGACCACACCAAGCTCAGACCAGTACCTTCCTTTTCATGTTTCTCCATCAGCATTTCAATAAGTTTCAGAGTCTAGCCTCACCTAGAGGTGTTTTCTCATTTTAATAAGCTTCATAGCCATCTCTGGACCAAGTTCACCCACTGTCACCTCAGTCATTGATCATCCCTCATCCAAAAGGTCTTGTCTTTTTAAAAATTATATTGTGGGTGTGGTGTGGTCTTGACTGATTTCCGTGTATGGTGTGATGACCCCTGTTGGGTGCCCTAGTTCTAGGAACCCTGCTTTCTTGTGAAGGCCCCTAACCATTCTTCATAAAACCCTGGTTGAAAATATTTTTTTCCTCTTCTGAGAAAAAAGAGTAGCTAAGAAATAATTAGTGAGAAATTAGCCAAGCAAGTGACCTCTGGGGCTGAGCATAATTTTTCTGTCCTCATGAGCTCCAAAACAGCATTGAATGAGAATTATCCTAATTACCATTCCGGAGAGGCCATAGTGCTTGGATGAGGAATCAGAAGATGGCATCTGATGGCTGGACTGCTGCCGATGCCCTGGTGCCACTCGCCCCTTCCACACCCCAGTGAACCACAGACATGATTGCCTCTGAGTCCCACCTGAGGGTTTCATGAGGAATAACTGATCACCTTTATAATGGGGTGACTGCCACTGACTTGCTCACTTGCAAGTGGTTGATCCTCAACTACCAGTTCCTCTTCCTTTATACCCATTTTACAGAGTTGTGTGGACCTTTGTTTCTGATCACAACTGAGATTTCACTCATCTCTAATTCTTTACAGATTCTCATCAGAGCCTTTTTATTCTACACAAATAATATCCTTGTGTTACTGAAAATCCAAGGAAGGCTTTGGAAAGAAAAAAAAGTGTATTACTGTTACTGTTAGCTTATTTTATTTCTTCTTAGAATGACTTCTTTTTGGAACACAGAATAACTGGTTTTGAATATGCCAACTCTACTGGACCATATAAAAGAAAATTAATGTCAAGTATGACAGCCAATCTCTAGGCCACTTCAGGTTTTAATATTCTATAAGTGTAATCATTTTTCAAGATTCTATTCATAAAGAAGATTTTAGAGTACTGATGTCCATGTAACTCTTATAGACTAATGGATAATTTCCAGTTTAATAGTGCCTTACATTTACACTGATGTGGGTAGTCTTTAAAGTGCCACTCAGCAGCCTCTCATCTACTCCTCCAGCTTCCTGTGAAACAGGTAGAGCTCCCTTCCTGTCACACAGCTGAGTCACACAGAGCAGACTTGCAGACAATTTAAATCTAATGAAGGGCAGAACCCCAACTGGAACTCAGGTGTTCAAATTATAGTCCACTTACTTTATCACACTTGCTGGAAAGAGCATTGGATTTGGTGTCGGGTTGGCTTTACACCTGGATTTATACATGTGGCTGCTAATTTCACTGGGTGGTTGTGCCCAGTGAGCGCACGAATGTACTAACGTCCCACAAATGTGGACTCCTCTTCCACTTGTGAGCCTAGACAGTCTGGCCACATGGGGGTGTGAAAAAACCTCCTTCCATGTGGGAGATGATTTCATAAAGTTCCACTGTGGTGTCTCTACCCCAGTGGTTCCCAACTGGGACAGGCAATGTCTGGAGGCACTTCCGGTTGTCACGAATGGAGAGGGTAAGTGCTACTGGCCTCTAGTGAGTAGAGGCCGAGATGAAACTAAACATCCTGCGATTCACCAAACAGCTCCACAACACAGAGCTCTCCAGCCCCTCAGTCAACAGCGCCAATGTTGAGAACCCCTACTGTAGAGTAGGTCTTCTTAACCTGACGTTCATGGACTCACAGCCTGAGCTGTGAGGATCCAGGAGCCCACTCTGGTCTATTTGGGGCAAATGTGCATATTTCTGGGAAGGGCTAGTGGCTGTCAGTCAGTAGATTCTCACAGAGGTCTGTAGTTTCAGTGTGGCTATGATCTTTGCTCTCGCTGTGCCTTAACACCCAGTGAAACTGCTGCTCACACAAAGTTTTGAGCCTTTGAATCCTTTGGGGAGCATAAATAAATAAACTGTAATGTTGTATTAACTTCAAATGAGTAATGAGTGAGACAAAGAAAGGTGCACTGGAAGATCTAGTAGATGGTGGGCCATCAAAGCTGGGACCAGGCAGAGCGTGGGCAGTGCTGGGAGGAGAACATCAGTCCCACTCTCAGCTTCTTTGTGCTTTGTCTGGGGACAGTCAGAATGAGGCTGGGAGGAATCTCTGAGAGTGAACTGCTCATTGGGTAAGAGAAGTAAACTTTTTGTAGGGCAACAAAGTTTACTTTTCAATACATTTTTTCGTGTGTGCTTCACAATACCCCAAAAAGTTTACTTATGTTGCCTCATTTCAGATTATTTTATGCCCACAGTATGACTTATTCACCTCAGATCCAGAGCTGAGCCTCTTCCTAGAAGAAGTTGGAAACTCTACTGGAATCTAAACGTCACATTCCGACATCCTGGCTAAGTGGCCACTGGACAGGTGTTGTCACAGTGTGAAACGCTTTGTTAGAGCAATGATGCATGACCGAATAAATTATAACTGTTGATATGAGCCTGTTGAAGCTATGAGGCCTCTCCACGGAAAACTACTCATTTGCCTCAAACACAACTGGTACTGACTTTTTAAAGTGACAAGGGTTCATATTCCCTCTGATGATTATTACATCCTGATTAGAGCTCACAAATACTTCTTTGTCCCTGTATCCTATATTTATTTTGTAAGTTCTTGAATCAACTTTAGTCCTCCTCTAGCTTAACTTTCTAAATACCCTCCTCAATTTTTTGTCAGTTGTGACAAATAATATAGAAAAGACTAGTTCAGTCCGACTTTCAGACAGAATACTTTATTTTAATGGCTATTAACTGCTAAATTGTAATACATTTTCCTTCTCTAATCTTTATGCATTGAACATGTCCAAAATACAAATAGTTATTACTGGTGTTATTGCCCAGCTCACATTGCTTCCAGTGGGCATGAATTCTGTGGGTGAAAACAACCTGTTTGTCTTTCTCTATATCTTGGCTATGACTCAGAAAAGTCCTGTAATAGATTATAATTTTTACCTTCCATTTCATTCTGGATTATTTTGCTCTAAATCCAAACGTCATTTCCAGAACATAAATGAAGTTTACTGAAAATCAGTTAAAAATTTTTTAAAAGACAATCTTAATGTGAAGTTAATCCTTTAAGAAAAATTAAAAAACTAATCATACTCTTAGATGGAAAATGGATAAAATCAAGAAACACTAATGGTTATAGAATTTATCACCTGGCTCACATGGTCTAATCCTAACATAGCTGAAAGTAATCACATTGTTTTATCGCCATTCTGCTGCCTGTATGGTCTCAGCCCAGCTCCTAATTCAAGTGCCCATGTTAGAAAGGCTATTGTGAACTGCCATTGGCTCAGGAGGGAGCAGTCACGGAAGCTGAGCTATTCTCCCTTTCTCTGAGTGAGCACTTCAGGGAAGGGTTTTGGCTCATTAGTTGTAAAAGAGTATGGCTCAAGCCACACAGTCCCCTTGTAAGCATAAACTGAAGAAACTTGTTTCCCCAAAGGTTTTAATACAGCATCTATCTTTGGAGCCCAACTCATTCACAGGCTCGGGAAAAAAGCAAGCCATCTTTCATTAGTACAAGTCGGTAATCCAGGCCTATGCTGGTTTCCCCACAGCATGAAAAATATGACCATAGCCTGAAATCTATTGTTAGTTGCCTTTTACAGGCTGACTTCTTCATATTGATCAATTCAGATGTTGCTGGAGACTCAGACAAAGACAATTAAGGAGCAGACAGAAAAGAGCTGCCATTCTGAAAGGTAATTTTTCTGAAGGGTCAAAGCATTTCAAGTAGACATTCTAGAAGTAGGGAAACCAGTCTGGTCATGAACCATGTGGGAAAGAATAAGGTTTGTTATGTTTTAGTACCAAATGGATATAAGTATTGACTTTCTGAGATGAGAGTAAGTGTGCATATGATTAAGCATACATACTCTGTAGACAAACCACTAGGGTTTGAATTCTGAGCCTTTCACCTCTGAATGTGTGATCTAGGGCAAATTACTTAACTTCTCTGTGACTAAGGTTCTCACCTGTACTCTGGTTTGTGCTCAGTATCTGTGTTGAAACTTCAGTGAAATAATACAGGGCCTGGCAGAAGTAAGGCCTGCTTCGGTGTAGTCAGTAGAGTAATACTATGGGTGTAATAATTTATAGTTTTAATTTGAACATTTCACCTAAAATGTCATATGGTGCGCTTGAGGATGATATTGTTATGTTACAGAATTATATAATTATGTAATAAAAGAATTATGATTTTGTAATAAAAGATTTTGTAATTAAAAAGGGGTATTATTTGTGCCAGACCCTGTATGTATGAAGTATTAGAACCTATGAAGAGTGTTTGAAATAATCAACCAGCAAATATTTACTAAGTATGGGTTATAGGCCAGGTGCTATTCTTGGCACTTGGCAAATGACAATGGACCAAAGAGACAGAAATTACACACACATGAACCCCACCCCCAAACTCATGGAGGTCACGTTTTATAGCAAATAGTAAGTAATTAGTTAGTGCTGTGAAAAGTTTAATGCATCGTTTTCATCATAAACGGAACATGCATTTCAGGAAGCCAAAACCCTCTTTATCTAGGCATGTTGCTCAGAGGATGTGGCCACCTCAGGAGAATTTTCCTTGTTTTCTAATGAACCCTTTGAACTCCTTGACATTTTTAATGCTGCTTAAAGTATGGCCTCAGTCATTGCCAAGGAACTGAGATTGTGCCTAGAGCTTCTGAGCTGTCCCTCTGAGCACAGAGCCTGTCTCTGTGGGGCCCGGAGGCCCTGCCAGCATCGCGATCTGCCCCGATCACTCTAGTTGTAGCAGGTACAAGCTTTTGGCCTCGGTGTGACACTCGAGCCTGTCTGTGTTGATAGCCACAGCCCCCGTTAACCTTTAGCATACCTTCACCCCTGCTTAGTGTGTGGAAGCCATGAATAAAGACATTGTTGGTGCTTCTGTTTGTCTGCCTTGGAGCATGCTGGCTGATACTGGCTCAGCCCATTGTTTGTCTCCAACGAATCACAGAGGTAAGAAGTGTTAAAGAGACCTGACACCTGAAACTTTGCCACCCTCGTCCCCTGGGTAGTGCACCAACCAAAGTTGCTAACCTCTCTTTCAGTATGTTCCAATTCACTACTGTTAATCTCTTTCATATTTAAGATTGTATGCACAACTATGCAAATTAGCAGAGGCTTATAAACTCAGGATCTGAAAGAAATTGAGCTGATTTAAAATGAATTGAGGGACAAGGAAGAACATAACTAAAAATTTAGAACACATTCCACAGCCCTGGAGAAATACTACTGCCTATCATCAGGTACAGCATTGTTCAACAAAGATAGATAGATGAATACCTAGATATGTACACATACAAGATATACCTGTATGTAGTATAAAAGATAGTTTTTAAGCTCCCTCTAAACTATAGCAAAATTACATTATAGTATACATTATATTACATTATATCTGTGTCTATATACACATATACATTATACATATATCTGTATACATGCCCATACATATATATACATCTGTGTAAATTACCAAAATGATATACAACTTTGCTACCTTTTATGAACCTTTTAAAATAAAATCCACATGACTAGCTTTTGGAAATGATATATTCATGATAAATTTGAAATGAGATTATAAGTAAAATAGATTTGTAGATCTGGCATATAAATCAAATAATTATCAGTTTGTTTCAGGTTCAGACATTATTTCCATGTTCTAAAATTATGTTTGAAAATATTCAACTTTCTTTGCAGTCCAAATATATTTTCTCATTGTCTTAGTTTGCTGAATGGGTAAAATTTTTTAAAAAGTCATATAGATTTGGTTTAGATAGAGGCTCTGAAAAACTCATGTGACTTCTTTTGGTTCTATTACAAAATGTCAAAAATCCACAAATTTCATTATAATGAAAAGACTCAAATGTTCTCCCATTACATATTTTACAATAATAAGTTGTAAAATGCAGGCTTTCTAAGATGGCGGCGTGGTAGGATGCAGCAGATTCTACTCTCCCACAACCAGGGAAAAAAAATCTGAGTCATTTTACGTAGGTACAGAGCAAAGAGCCAACATTATCACGCCATAAATGAAAATAGGAGATCGCAAATTGTAGCGGACATTGAAAAACCCGAAGAGAGAGCGTGGTTTGATGAAAGTCTCCCAAACCACAGCATTGAAAAAGGAAAAGGCGCAGGCGCTCCGGGGGACCGGTGCGGCCCAGGCCCCAGAAGTAGGAGAAGTGAGCACCCCTCGGGACCCAGAGACTGCACACCCGCGGACCCGGAAAAGCCCAGGCACTCCCCGGGACCTGTGAGGCCCAGGCCCCGCAGGTAGGAGAAGTGCGCGCCCCTCGGGACCCAGAGTCTGCGCACCCGCGCACCCAAATCCGTGAACCCGAAAAAGCCCAGGCACTCCCCGGGACCTGTGAGGCCCAGGCCCCG
>CM052547.1:42609062-42669139 GCA_028533065.1 Trachops cirrhosus | reverse complement strand
AAGAAGATAAAAAAACATGTGTAGTAAAATGACAGCAAACTCACAATTATTAACAACCACACCTGAAACAAAAACAAGAAGAAAGTAAGCAAACAACTAGAACAGGAACGGAACCACAGAAATGGAGATCACATGGAGGGTTAGCAACCGGGGAGTGGAAGGAGGAGAGAGGGGGGAAAGGTATGAAGACTAACTAGCCTGGATGGTAGGTAGAAAATAGACAGGGGGAGGGCAAGAATAGTATGGGAAATGTAGAAGCTAAAGAGCTTATGACACATGGACATGAACTAAAGGGGGGAATGTGGGTGGGAGAGGGTGTTCAGGGTGGAGGGGAATGAAGGGGGGATAATAGGACAACTGTAATAGCATAATCAATAAAATATATTTTAAAAAAAGTAGCCTCATAAATTTTAGCAAGTGTGTCCACTCCTATTGTAGGACACCTAGAAAATAAAACAAAGTGGGGGCAAAACCTGAGGCTACTTGGCACCTTTAGGGAGAGCCTCAGAGCTCTGACCCTGGGGGTTGGCAGATCTGGGAAGGGCTGTCTCACAGCAGCAGCGTGGTAAACCCCATTCCCCCTCTCGGCTTCCACCTCCAGCCTCGTCCCCACCGCAGCTCCTCCAAGTCATGTGCTGCTTATAAACTGAGTGATCTCAGACGTCCAATTGTCTTTAAAGTTTCTGTAAAACTCCTTAGAGTTTGTGGCTGATTTCAAAAAGTACACTTCTAAAATAAGCAGAAAATAATTTTCTTTGAAGCTTTTAAATAGCTTTGAAATCAAACAAATTCTTGGCTTTGAACTTAAATATCTATGACAAAATGACAACTACAAAGCTCTTCATCCTTATCTAATTGTTCTGGAAAATTTTTGAAGCATTGTCAACCATTTTTACCTTATATAATATCCTTTCAGTATAATTTGACCTCTTTTAATATTGGAGCCAAAATAAAAATTAGAATAGCAATAAAAAATGCATAGCTTCATGGTTAAAAGTAGGCTTTTTAATCCATTAAATAGTTGTCTACCTAACTTACGGATTCTTTATAAGGATTCAATGAGATAATGGAGAGACAAATACTAGTGAATTATGAAATGGTACACAAATGTAAGGTACTAATTTCATTATAGTTACTTTATTATTATCGTGGCTAGGAGCTTGGGGGAGCTGTAATCAGAGAGAGAACTTTTTAAAAATATTTTTTTAACTTTTCAATGCAGTTGTTGTACAATATTACATTAGTTTTAAGTGTATAGCATAGTGATTAGACATTTATATAACATACAAACTGATCACCCCAACAAGTCTAGAATCCATCTGACACCATACAAAATTATTACAATATTATTGACTATATTACTTATGCTATACTTTACATCCCCATGACTGACAATTCCCTTCCTCTTTTTTAACCTCCCCCCCATCTTGCAACTGTCAAAATGTCCTTTGTACCTAGGAGTTTGTTTCTGTTTTGTTTGTTCATTTTTTAAAATTTTTTAGATTCTGCTTATAAGTGAAATTATATGATATTTCTCTTGTTCCGCCTGACTTATTTCCCTTAGCATAATACCCTCTATGTCTGTGTCCTTCTATGTTATTGTAAATTTCATTCTTTTTTAATTTTGGGGGTTAAAGAAAAGAAATATATTTTCCTGAAATTGTAGATGCTGGAAGTCCAAGATCAAGGTGCCGGCAGGGGTGGTTTCTCCTGAAGCCTATAATTGGTTTATAGGTGGTCTTCACATGGTCCCCCATGTGAAGTGTACGTGCACCACAGTGTCTCTCTGTGTGTCCTCATCTCCTTTTCTTATAAGGACTCCAGTCAGACTGGATTAAGACCCACACTAACAGGCTTATTTAACTTAATTACTTTTTAACTTTTTCCTTTTTATTGAATTAACAAAATTATATAGGTTTCAGGTGCATGATTCCACAACACATCATCTGTACACTGTGTTGTGTTTTCACCACCCAAAGTCAAGTCTCCCTCCAACACCATTTATCCCCTATTACCCCCTCCACTTCCTTGCTGCTCAATCACCACACTGTTTTTAGTGTCCATGAGTTTTGTCTGTTTTTCATTTTAGTCTATTCCTCACAACCCCTTACCCAGCCCCCAAACCAATAGTTGTCAGCCTGCTCTCTATCTATGAGTAAGTCTATATTTTGCTTGTTAGTACATTTTGTTCATTGGATTCCACATACAAGTGAAATCACATAGTACTTGTCATTCTCTGACTGGCCTATTTCACTTAGCATAATGTTCTCCTAGTCCATTCATGCTATAACAAAGGATAACATTTCCTTTTTTATATCTCAGTAGTATTCCATTGTGTAAATGTACCATAGCTTTTTTTATCCACTCATCTACCCTTGGACACATGGACTGCTTCCAAATCTTGGCTATTGTAAAAAATGCTGCAATGAACATAAGGGTGCAAATATTCTTTTGAATTATTGTTTTGGGTTTCTTCAGAAAAATTCCCAGAAATGGAATCCCTGGTTTATATGGTAGTTCCATTTTAATTTTTAAAATTTATTTATTTATTTATTCCTCCCCCAAGGACATCCTCTTTTTTTATTAATTAATTTATTTATTCCTCCCCCAAGGACATGCTCATTGATTTTAGAGAGAAGGGAAAGGAAGGAGAGAGAGAGGGAAAGAAACATGGATGTGATCTAGAAATATGGATATGTTGCCTCTCTTTTGCCCCCCCAAAAGGGGACTGAACTTGCAACCTAGACTTTACCTGACCAAGATCGAACCTGTGACTTTTAGGTTTACCGGATAATGTTCCAACCACCTGAACCATACTAGCCAGGGCCTATTTTTAATTTTTTGAGGTAACTATACACTGCTTTCCACAGTGGTTCCACCAGTCTGCATTCTAACCAACAACGTGCAAGGGTTCCTTTTTCTCCACATCCTCACCAAGAGTTGTTTGTTGATTTATTGATGATGGCCATTCTGACAGGTGTGAGGTGATATCTCATTGTGGTTTTAATTGACATTTCTCTGATGACTAATGACATTGAGCATCTTTTCATATGCCTATTGCCCATTTGTATGTTCTCTTTGGAGAAGTATCTATTCAGGTTCTGTGCCCATTTTTTAACTGGATTGTTCAGGGTTTTTTGGTGTTGAGTTTTGTTAAGTACTTTATAAATTTTGAATATTAACCCCTTATCAGATGTATTGGCAAATATGTTCTCCCATTCTGTAGGTCATCTTTTTATTTTGTTCATGATTTCCTTTGCTGAGCAAAAACTTTTCAGTTTGATATAGTCTTGTGTGTTTATTTATTTATTGTTTCCCTTGCCTGGGGAGACATATCCAATGAAAATTTCTATGAGCAATGTCCGAGATTTTGCTGCCTATGTTTTCTCCTAGGATTTTTATGGTTTTGGGTCTAATTTAAGTCTTTGATCCATTTTGAATTTATTCTTTTGAATGGTGTAAGTTGGTAGCCCAGTTTCATTTTGCATGTATCTGTCTAGTATTCTCAGCAATGCTTATTGAATAGACTATCTTTAAATCATTGTATGTTTTTGCTCCCTTTGTCAAATATTAATTGGTCATAAAGGTCTGTGTCTATTTCTAGTCTCTCTGTTCTGTTTCATTGATCTATATGTCTGTTTTTATGTCACTAGCATGCTGTTTTGATTACTATGGCCTTGTGGTATAGCTTGATATCACATAGCATGATTTCCCCAGCTTCGTTCTTCTTTCTCAAGATCACTATTGCTCTATGGGGTCTTTTGGGTCCTATATAAATTTTTGAAACATTTGTTTTAGTTCTGTGAAATATGCTATTTGTACCTTGATAAGAATTGTATTTAATCTATAGATTACTTTGGGTAGTAATTGAGGTTAATTCTTTCAATCCATTAACATGGTATATGCTTCCAATTATTTGCAATTATTGAGTATGATATTTCTTCAATTTCTTTCACATCCTTAGTTAAATTTATTCCCAGGTATTTTATTCTTTTTGAAGCAATTGTGAATGGGATTGCTTTCTTAGTTTCCATTTCTGATAGTTCATTATTGGAATATAAAAATGTAACTGATTTATGGGTATTTATTTTGTATGCTGCTACCTTACTGAATTCATTTACCAGTTTAGTAGATTTTTGGTGGAATCTTGAGGGTTCTCTGTATACAGTATCATGTCATCTGAAAATAATGACAGTTTTACTTCTTTCTTTCCAATCTGGATGCCTTTTATTTCTTTTCTTTCTTTTTTGTCTTATTGATGTGGCTAGGACTTCCAGTATTATGTCGAATAAGAGTGGTGAAAGTGAATATCCCTGTCTTGTTCCTGAACTGAAGGGAAACGTTTTAGTTTTTGCCTGTTGAGTATGATGTTGGCTGTGGGTTTGGTATATATGGCCTTTATTATGTTCAGGTATATTCCCTCTATTCCCACTTTGCTGAGAGACTTTTTTAAAAATCATATACGGGTGCTCAATTTTATCAAATTATTTTTCTGCATCTCTTGATGTGATCATGTGATTTTTGTCTTTCATTTCAGTTGTGTGGTGTATCACATTTTTGATTGGTGGATATTGTACCAGCCCTGCATCTAAGTAATAAATTCCATCTGATTATGGTGTATGATCTTTTTAATGTATTGCTGGATCTGATTTGCTAATATTTTCTTGGGAATGTTTGCATGTATGAACATCAGCCATATGGACTATAATTTTCTTTCTTTGTGGTGTCTTTATCTGGGTTTGGAATTAGGATAATGCTGGCCTTGTAAAGTGAGCTTGGGAGTCTTCCCTCCTCTTGAATTTTTTAGATAGTTTGAGAGGGGTAGGTGTTAGTTCTTCTTTGAATGTTTGGTAAAATTTACCTGTGAAGCCATCCAATCCAGGACATTTGTTTGTTGGAAGGTTTTGATTACTGTTTCAATTTCACTAGTTCACTTTCAGATTCTCTGATTCTTCCTAATTCAGTTTTGGAATGTTGTTTATTTCTAGGAATTAATGCATTTCATCTAGATTGTCCAATTTGTTGACATAGAGTTGATTGCAATATTTTTTATGTGCCTTTAATTTCTGTGGAGCAGCCTTATGGGAGCTTCTTTGTAGGTAACTAACTATCTTTCTCTTGCAGCTTTTAAGTCTCTCCTTGTCCTTAACCTTTGGCATTTTAATTATGATGTGTTACTTTTCATTTTTCATTTCTGATTTTATTTATTTGGGTCCACTTTATTTTTTTCTTTATGAGTCTGCTTACAGGTTTGTCAATCTTTTTTATCTTTTCAAAGAACCACCCTCAGGTTCATTCATCATTGTATCCCTTATTAGAGTCTACTTTGTTTATTTCTGCTCTGATCTTTATTATTTCCTTTATTCTACTCACTTTAGGCTTTGTTTATTGTTATTTTTCAAGTTCTTTTAAATATAAAGTTAGATTGTTTATTTGAGATTTTTCTTGTTTCTTAAGATAAGCCTGTAATGCTATGAATTTCTCTTGTAGGACTGCTTTTCCTGTGTCCCACAGATTTTGGGATGTTGTGTTTCAATTTGCCTTTGTTTTAAGGTATCTTAATTTATTCCTTGATTTCATTGTTAACTCATTCACTGTTTAGTGACATGTTTTATTAGCCTCCAGGTACCTGTGTGTTTTTCAGTATTTTTCTTGTGATTGATTTCTAATTTCATAGCATTAAGGTCAGAGAAGATGCTTGATAGGATTTTAATATTTTTAAATTTATTAAGACTTGTTCTGTGTCCTAACATATGGGCTATCCTAGAAAATGTTCCATGTGCTGCTTTGGTGTTAATAAAATCCTTTAGTATTTTTCTTTGTCTGGGAAACTATTTATATCTCCTTCAATTTTATATGATTGCCTTGCTGGGTAAAACAGTCTTGGTAGTAGGTCCTTGTTTTCCATAACTGAGTAATTCATGCCAGTCCCTTCTGTCCTGAAATGTTTCTGTTGAGAAATCAGTGGACAGCCTTATGAGAACTTCCTTGTAGGTAACTAACTGTCTTTCTCTTGCAACTTTTAAGTCTCTCTTTGTCTTTAACCTCCAGCATTTTAATTAAGATGTGTCTTGGCATGGGCCTATTTGAGTGCATCTTGTTTGGGAGTCTGTGCTTCCTGGGTTTCTGTGTCTTTTTTTCTTTTGGGAAATTTTCAGTCATTGTTTCTTCAAATAGGTTCTTGATCCCTTGCTCTCTTTCTTTTTTTTCTGGAATCCTTATGATACAAATATTGTTATGTTCCCATTGTCCCAAAGGTCCCTTAAAATATTCTCATGTTTTTTATTTCTTTCTTATTTTTTCTTCTCTGAGTGTTTTTTTACCTTGTCTTCCAAATCACTGATTTGATCCTCTGCTTCATCCAACCTACTGTTTTTTCCTTTAGTGTATTCTTCAGTTCAGATATTGTATTCTTCATTTATGACTGGTCCTTTTTTATGGTTTTATGTCCTTTTTCATGCTGTTGAGCATTTTTATAAACATTACTTTGAACTCTGTATTTGATAAATTGCTTGCCTCAATTTCATTTAGCTTTTTTTCTGGAGATCCCTCCTGTTCTTTTATTTGGGGCCTGTTACTTGGTCTCACAATTTTGGGTGCCTCTTTGTGTTTGATTCTGTGTATTATATAGATCTGCTATGACACTCAGTCTTCATGGATGGTCTTATATAGTAGGTGTCCTGTGGGGTCCAGTGATTCAATCTTCTTGATCACCTGAGCTGGGTGCTCCAGGAATGCTCCTTGTGTAGGTTATGTGGGCCTTTCTATTGTAATTGAGTCTTGATTGCTTTTGGCCTGTTAATATATGAAATCGACCTCAGGCTACACGAGTGTGAAGCAACCTTACCATGGCATGTGAGCTGCTGTGCAGATGCTGACCACAAAGCAGAATTTACTTCAGCAGGTTTTGGTGTCTGCCGAGATCTGCCTTTGCAAATGCTGCTTGTGAGGTTTATTGGAACCTGCTTTGATGTTGTCTGAAGCTGGCCCCTGGGTGTGTTCTGAGCCTTTTGGGAGAGATCCTGTTCAGGCCAATGTAAGATGTTGCCCATGACTTGTTCATAGGAATCTGTTTGGAGCTAGAAGCGATCCACAGTTTGTGGCTACCTCTGCTGGGTCTGGGTGCATATGGGAAAGACCAAGCTGCACACCAAGGCTGACTTTTACCAGTACCTGGCCTGGGGGCATGTCAGCAAAAATCCCAAGGCACTACAAGATCTACCTCTACCTGCCTTTACCTGCTGGCTGCTCTTTAGATTCAGTCACTGAAAGAGCTTCTGGTCATATTCCTCAGCATGGCATAAGCACCACAGGGCAGGGCAAGGGGAAGTTTAGGTGGGCAGATTATTGCTTTCCCCGAGGCTGATGCCACATGGAGGGGACTGCTATACCTAGAAAGGTGGTGTCTGGTATTAGAGAATGACTTGGCACAAGGATCCTCGTGGCTGACCCCTCAGCTCTCTCCTCAGAGCCACACAACACATACCCTCCTCACATGACTAGTATACTTCTCTCTCTTTCTGCTGGAGCCCAGGGTCAGTGGCTTCAAAAGAAATTTTGTGCATTGGCCTTTTAAGAGGATGACTGTGTCTCTAGTGGACTCCTATCTCTTTCTGGGAAAGAGAAACCTCGCTGGTTTTCATAGCCAAGTGTTAGGTAGGCATCTCTTCCTCACTCTGGTGCTCTAGGCTGGGGAGCCCGGCTTGGAGTTTAGACCCCACACTTCTCAGGGGGAACTCTGAGCACCTGAGATAGCCCTCCAAAACCTTAGCTGCTGCCTATGGGGGTGGAGTCACCCTTTTTCCCATCTTAACCCTTCTTACCAGTTTTAGTGTGGCTTTTTCTGTAAATCATTGGTTGTAAGACTTCTCTTCTGCTAGTCTTCATTTAGTTTTCTTAATTATTTCTTTAAAAGCTGTATCTCCAAACACAATCACATTCCAAGGTACTGGGGGGTTAGGACTTCAGCATATGAATGGGAGGGCACAATTCAGGTCATAACTCCACAGTATCCAATTTTGGGTCAAACACTCATCTAGGTGTTTCTGTGAAGATCAACATTTAATTCTTTTTTTGTGGTTGAGTAATATTCTATTGTATGTATTTACCACATCTTCTTTACCTGTTACTCTATTGATAGATATCTGGGTTGCTTCCATACACTGGCTATAGTAAATAATACTACAATGAACATAGGGGTACATATGTCTTTTGAATTAATGTTTTGTGTTCTTTAGATAAGTACCCAGCATTATTGGAATTTCTGAGTCCTTCCTTGTCTCTTGTTATAGCCTTTATTTTAAAGTCTATTTTGTCTGATATAAGTATTACTATCTCAGCTTTTTTTACCATTTGCATGAAATCTCTTTTTCTATCTCTATACTTTTGGTCGTTGTGTGTCTTTCAATCTGAGTGGGTCTCTTATAGGCATAATTATAAGAATATTTTTTCTTTCCCATTTGGCATCTCTATGTCTTTTGATTGGAGCATTTAATCCATTGACATTTAAAGTAATTATTGATTAGATTGTAGTTGTTGTCATTTTTATTCATATTTTATCTCATTTTTTCTTGTCTCCTTAACATTTCTTGTAATGTTGGTTTTTGTGGTGAACTCCTTTAGTTTTTTTCTCATCTAGGAAGCTCTTTATTTGTCCTTGGATTCACATAGCCTTGGATATAATAGCCTTGTGGCATAGTGTAACCTTGGTGCAAGTCCTTATCTTTTATGCCTTTGAGGATTTCTTAATAAATCCCTTCTGGTTTACAAAGTTTCTTTTGACAAATCAGCTGACAGTCTTATGGGAACTTTCTACTAGGTAACTAACTGCTTTTCTTTTGCTGCTTTTAAGATTCCCTCATTGTTTTTAACCTTTGGCATTTTAATTATTTTATGTCTTGGTGTGGGCCTATTTGGGTTCATCTTGTTTGGGAGTCTCTGCATTTCCTGGAATTGTATGTCTATTTCTTTCACCAGGTTGAGGAAGTCTTCTGTCATTAGTTCTTTAAATAGGTTCTCAATTTCTTTCTACAAGTGGATCTTTTGAAAGAAGACAATAGATGATCATCTATAACTAAATATGAAAACATCATCAATTTTCTTAATGCCTTTCTGAGTTTCCCTAGGTCCTGACTGTCAGACAGCACTGCATTTACATGAATTTCATTTGATTATTATAGTGCTTTATTTAAATCTTACCAGGTATGGAGGCTTATGGCAGATATTGTTCAGCAATTCATTCAACAAAAATACCTGGTGGCTTGCCTGGGTGCTCAGCATAGATCTATGTGAACAAAAGAGACAAAAATCTCTACCACTGTAACTCTTACAATAGTGGAGACAGACTATAATCAACACAGATTGAAACTAAGTGAATTAAGTGGTCAGAAAATGAAAGGTAGGTGTAAAAAAAAGAAAAACACAGAACAGGTTTCACAGGACTGGGAGAATAGGGGGGAGAGCAGCACATTGTCATTTAAAAAGGATGACCTGGATATGCCTAATTGAGCTGGTAGCACTTGATAAAAAAACTCAGAAGGAGATGAAGAGGAAACCACACTGAATCCTAGCAAAGGCACATCCAGTGCACAACCAGCTTAAAGGGCCAGAGGTGATCACCTCCACAGACTGCCTTTAAAGCAGCAAGAAGGCCAATTTGGCTGGAACAAAATAAGTGAGCATGTGAGTAGAAGGAGATATAATGTTGTAGAGGCTGAGCTAGATTAGCTCAGGGTGGTTACCAAATAGTGAGGGCCTTATAAGCCATCATAGAGACTAATTTTTTTCTCTTGGTGAATTGGGATACTTCAGAATATGGATAGCAGAAATATTGTAATCTAATTTTTCCTTTGAAAGTATCCTCCTTGTCATAGTGCTGAAAATAAATACAGTTGTGTGTGTATGCAAATTTGGAAACACAATGACCAACTAGATGGAAATGTATTACAATAATCCAAGTGAGAAATAATGGTATCTGGACCAGTGTGGTAGAGGAAGAGGTGGCGAGAAGTGATAAGATTCTAAATAGAATTGGAAGTTAGAACTGACTTTCAGATTGGCTGTTGCATGGTCTACAGGAGTCAGGGACCACTCCAAGCTGATATGGCAGTGTATTTTCACTATGTGCAACTATTTAGGAAGTAAGATACAGTTATTGAACTCTCATGTGATTTCATTAAAGTGCCCCTTAGAAAATTGTATCAATTTCATTCTCAACTGTTTTAATTTGTATTTCTTTAATTAGTATAAAGTTTAAACTTTTTTCATGATTTATTGAACATTGTTGTTTTTCTTTATTATATAAATCAAATTTTCTCCTATCACAAATATCAACTTGATAATATACTAAATTCCTACATCTCCTGGTTATTTCATATATTTTTCTCTCAGATAAAATATGGAATCGTTCTGTTCAGTAATGTCATCCTGTTTGAAATTATACAGAGTATTGAATTTAGAGATTAAATTAGGAACATTGACAGTTTTCCTTTCAAAATGTTATTTTTCAATTCTTTATTTTATAAGTGGTCACTTTATAAGTTTTCCTATTGTTCCTAATTTTTGTTCACTTGTTAAGGTTTTCAATATGTAAAAGTGTCATCAGAAAATAACAATAATTCTTCTTCTTTCTTTCCTTTGTTAATACCTCTTATTCCATTTTTGTTGCCTAATTACATTTGTCAGCATGTCCGAAATTAACTTAAAAGAAACTTATGTTAAGTAAAACATAAACTGATTCTAACCATAATTTGAGGGATTGAATTTTGTATTTGTTTTATGTTTTTTACCATTATGCTTGCTGTTTCCAATTTATGCATATATACATAGAACAATAATGTTTCAGAAAAGATAGAGAATTTAGAAGATGGCTTTTTGTCATTTCTTTAAGGTAATCATTTTTCTCTTTTGACTAACATGGTAAATTATTTAGTATTTTTCATTGTATTGAACATCTTTGTATTTCAGGACTTCAGGAAAGAATCCCACTTGGTTAATTATTAGTTTTAAAGTATAATTAATGTCTTTTAATTAATGCTATAAGTCATTCACCAAATCATTGCAACAACACATGATTTTAGTATTGCTTCCAGTGCTTCTTGTTTGTTAAATTAATTATGAAAACGAACCACATATAAAATGTAAGGGAGGATGTTTATAATACCATGGGCTAAGTTTAATTTTACATTTTGAATAATTCTGCAGACATAAGTCACAACTGGCAGAAAAAGCTTAATGTTTCAGTTTTGTAATATAAACTAAGAAACAAATGAAATCCACTTTGGGCTTTAGATGTAGTAGCTAATAATTGCAAAATTCCTGATAAAATTATGAAAATAAAGGCACTTTTCACCCTAATTCCATATTAGAAAAGGCCAGCAACCAGAAGCCTTTTGACATGCCTTCCCTTCCCTAATACACATTTAATCAGAAAATTCAACACACAAAATAGTGAGTTGTTTGGCCCATGTTCCTTTATTTTTCAACCTTCAAGAAAAAAAAATCCCTGGAGATGTACTTCTGTAGGGGACAAACCAAATAAAATTTACTTTCTCTCATTGTGTGATTAATTCTATCAGCTTTCAGACTCCAGTTTGGATTTAAAAAAAAAAAACAAGCAAGGTTGGAACTGAGAGGTGGATAAGTGGGATTTTTAGGGTAGTGTAAATACACTATATGATACCATAATGATGGATACAGATAAATATACATTTGCACAAACCCATAGAATGTGTAACACTGACATGGAACTCTAATGTAAACTATGGGTCTGGGTGATAGTGACATGTCAGTGAAGGTTCATTGATTATAACGAATGTATTACTCTGGTGGAGATGTTGATAACGGGGGAGGCTGTGCACCAGGGGGTAGAGAGTATATGAAAAGTCTTATTTTGCTCTGAATCTAAAACTGCTCTTTAAAAAGTCTTAATAAAACAAAACAAGCAAAACCGGTGTGCAGTTCATCTCCCTCCAGCCTGTTGGGTTCTGACTTCTTCAGCCTGGCTCTCAGCTACTTTTGGGCCAAATTCTCCCTCAGCATCTGAAAGTAGCGGGCTCAAGTTTCCACCCTGTCCTTGTAAGATTCTCCAACCTTTAAACCCACCTCCCTTTTCCTAGAAACTCTTTTTGTTTGCGCTGCACTTGTGTACCCTCTTCGGAACTTACTGACTTTCGTAGAAGAAACCAGGGACAGTACTTAATGTGGAAACACACAGGTCAGCTGGAGATGAAGAAAGGGGAAAGGAGCTTTCAGAGCATTTTTAAAATGCTAAAAACTGCATTTTAATATTTATAAGGCAAGGAAATGAATTCAGTGTTTCAACTCTGAGTCCTACATACTGATCAAGACAAAGCGGAAGTGCGGCACGCGCGCTCTCGAGGCCTGCTCCTCGTGCATGCGCAGGGCCATAGTCCCTGGCAGGCCTTCCTGGAAAGTGGGCTGCTATCCCACAATCACAGCGCGTAGCAAATCAGTTTTACCAGAGAGCATAAAATTATTTCCCCTCAGAATATGTATTTGTTTATCTTCTAGTTCTAAATAATCTTTGTGAAGACTCCTGATTAGGGTTTCCTCAGCACTTTTTCATGTACAGCAAATCACTTCATCTCTATGCTGCCTGACATTTTCAAATAAGAACTTCCCATAGGCCTGAAGATGACTTTCCTGGTGAGTAGTCGAGATGTATCCATTCATCTTCTGTCTTCCCGGAGTCTCAGAGACACCAGACTTGCTGTAAAGGGGTGCATGTCTTGTACTTCTGTCTCAACCAAAAATGATATGAGGAAAGGGCTTGGAAATGCCACCAGCACGGTACAGTAGCTGCATCTCTGAGAGTTTACATGGTGAAAGAGACAAACCTCTGTAAGCCTGTGGCCTCAGATGGGGAGCGTTTCCACAGTGGACATATAAAAAAGGTGCTTTGCATGAAGTTTGGGTGATGTGATTCCCTGGGCACTCTTCCCAGGGATGGATGCTTTGTTTTCCTTTATTCTTTCCTTCTCTCCTCCCTCCCTCATGGCCATTCCCCTCACTCTCCCTTCTTCCTTCTCTTTCTTGGTACTCCCAAGATACTTCACCAGATACTTCCAGCGTGCCTCCCATGTGCCAGCCACTGTGCCAGGCTCATTAGACACAATGGCGAGTAAAACATCAAAATAAAAACTTTTGTACAGTGAAAAACCTTGTTAAGAGGATAAGAAGATAAGCTATAGTCCTGAGAAAAACATTCAGAAACCATTATCTGGCAAAGGACTTGTAGACGGAATACATAAAGAACATTCAAAACTTTCCAATAAAAAAGCAAGCAGTCCAGTTAGAAAATGGGCAAAAGATATGAACATACACTATACCAAAGAGAATATCCAGATAGTAAAAAATCATGTGAAAATATGTTCAACATCGTTAATCATTAGGGAAATACAAATTAAAGCCAAGAGGAGATACTATAACAGCTAAAATAAAAATAGGGACAATCCCAAATGCTGGTGAGGATGCAGGGAAACTGGTTCTCCCATGCCTTGCTGGTGGGAATGTAAACTACTACTACCACTCTGAAAAGTAGTTTGGCATTTTCTTTAAAAACTAAACATGCAATATGAACCAGAACTCAAATGCCTGAGACTTTATCCCAGAGAAACAAAAATGTATGTCCAAAAAATGTATACATGAATATTCTCAGTATCTTTATTTGTAATAAAGACTACAGATTTGGAAGGAACACACATGTCCTTCAATGGGTGAATGGCAGATTAAACTGTGGCACGGCCACTCCCATGGAATGCTACTCAACAATAAAAAGGAACAATTTGTAAACACAATTTGGATGGAACTCAAGGGAATTATGCCCAGTGAAAAAAAGCCAGTCTCAAAGACTACATGCTATTATTCCATGTATATAACATTCTTGAAATGATCACATTATAGAGATGGAAATAGAGAAATGATGTAGTGGTTACCAGGGATTGGGGACACGGCTAGAGGGGGGTGATTATCAAAATGGAGTATGTGAGATCTTTGTGGTGAAGAATTTGTTCTATAGTTAATTTTTTGTAGTGGTGATAAAACCACATAGGCCATGGTACACGCGTGCACACACACACACACACACACACACAAGTGCATGTGACACTGGGGAACTCTGAATAAGGTCTGTGAGTTGTACCAGTGTTAGTTTTCTGGTTTTGATATCTTACCACAATTATGTTCCTATTCATAGTACCATTGGAGGGATGGTGTGAAGTGCACACAGACCTCTCTGTGCTGTTTTGCAACTTCTTCTGAATTTAGAATTATTTCAAAACAAAAAAATTTAAAAAATTAAGATGCAAACAATTAAATAAAAGTATCTTATTCCCCAATACTATGCTCTCAATATAATTTAGTTTTTTATTTAATCACCTTCTGTGTGTGTGTGTAAAAATGAGTATATTTGCAAAAAGGACTCATAATATTTATACTTTGTTGTTACCATTTGTTAATTTAAAGACATGTCATAAATAGCTTTTCATGTTTCAATTTTTTCTATAACATTCTTTAATGTCATATTGGTATTAAGTAGATGAAAATAACTCAGATTTTTGCAAACTCCTTTAAATAGCAGAACACTTCTTTCTGGGCTTATAGAGAAATAGACATGGAGCTGTTCCTTTTAGAGAGAAAGCAGGAGGCTCAGCAACGTTCTGTGTGGCCTCCCCACTCCTTTGCTGTATTATACTGATCCCTGACACATTTCCAGCAGATCTTAAGGCTCTGCAGGTGGAAAACTGTGTCCATAAAAACAATGACAAAAATATTATACCAAATATGCTCAATGCTAATTTTTTCATTGTACTCAACTCTGTCCCTACCCTTTATCAGATATGGTAGTTACCCCGACTTCATATTTTGACTTTATAAGGAAATGAAAAATGTAAGTATTTGAGAGGTTCATCTTGGTGGTAAACAGAGTGAAGGGAATGGGCTACTTGACCTTTCGCATGTCTTCCAGAACTTTTCATTTAAAATTTCTACTTTTCTACTTGTCACTGTAGACCCAAACCACCCATATTGACAGCTGATATATCTGTATTTTATACAGTCATATATCTTCATCTATAGGAATCAGTTATTGGCATAACACTCCTAGCAATGCTGAGTTTTTTTACTGAAATTGAAAATACGTCAAGACCTCCAAAATCTTTCTGGTAGTAATTAACCTAGGCATGCCCTATATAGTTTTTGCTAGTATAGATAATTTGTAAGTGTGGCACAATGTCTTTAAAAGTTTAAGCATTTAATGAAATAGTCAACTATGATATATAAATTCAGCTACATAAAATGCTTCTTACAAAGGAACATATAAAATTATATTTACTCTGCAGCTTCCTAAGAAAACAATTAATGCTTTGCATCGAGTAACACATACTTCAGCTAAAATTGAATGAAAGTCAATGTTATCTCAGTGAGACACGCCTTTGGCAATTCACCCCATTTGCAAAAGTCTCAGGTGCCAAATTTGCTGCTAATCAGGTGTTCTATCTCAGCCGACAGACCTGGTGGAGTGCCACACATTTATTTTCTTGTTTTATTTAATATTATGATTCAGAGCTTCAGAGAAAGTGGGATTGTCCCAGTCCCAGTGTACAATGTAAAAGGACAAGGTTTTGATGTCCCCCATTTTCTGTGGAAAACAGTTATTGATATAAATCTTAATCTATCCCAGAGGACCTTAACAATCAGGGAAATTTTAGGGTGATCACAGCAACCATCATTCTTCCTATATGAACTTATTGGAGCCCATAGTCATTGTGAGAAGCTCAATTACTTTGCTGCCTGCACTAAAGTGCAGTTCCTTGGGGGGCCCAGAGTTCCAAGATGGATGCAAAGGCATTTCAACCTCATTAATGTTTCTTGTGAATTTCCATTAATCATGTTCCATTTCAAGGGCCATCACTAATGCTTTCTGAAAAGCAGCCCAATGAAGCAATTAACAAAACTTAAGCTTTAACTCAACATATTTTTGTGAGATCTTGATTAGTGAAAACAAGTGAACTAGGAAAGGAGACTGAACAAAGAGAATAACAGTTGGGCTTTGCTGGACTTGCAGTTGATCTTGTTGCTTCTCAATGAAAATGATGCATTTATTTTTCTGTGAAGATGCTGGAAAAAAACTGTACCCTTCTTTATGGAGTCAAAGTTTATTTACATGTTGTTGGAAGTTTACCTCCTAATGCATAGGGACCTTCATTTCCCCATAAGGCAGACAGATAGTGAAGTAATTTTTCATTTGTGAGGTGAGTCCCTAGTGCATAGTTTGATTCATAAACAAGACTCATGACAAAGTGAAAGAGGGTCTGTGTGTTCTTAGTCAGATCAAGAAATGGATGTAGGTGTCTTGCTGGGTAATCTGGATTACACTAAAATGCCCTAACCACCACGCTGGGAATTGCTTGTTGGGGTCAGGCCATATTGTATGAATTTGATTCACATTATTGCCTCCTTCTTTTGAGCTCCCCATGATCTACAACATATGGTTATCAATTTACAACCAGGACATCATGTATTCTGAACAGTTCACACTGGCTGCAACACAAAGCACATACTTATTAGTGATATAAATCAAGAGTTGCTGTGCCTGAATAAAGATTAATCTATAATTCGCACAAGAAAAAAGGAGAATTGGGAAGCAGTGCTGGCTATCCCTGTGGTAAAACATTAATAACTCCCTTCCCTGAACACTGGTCATGGAGTGCGGATTCTGTTTCCATGGCAGGAAAGGGCAAACAGAAAAGTTGGCTGGGCTTAAATCAGGACCTCAGAAAACTTTAGATGTGGGAACTTTTTTTTTCTTAACTATGATATATTTTCATGATGGATAAGGAGGCCTGAAAAAAAAGAGTTGTGAAAAGCATAAAAGATAACACCTTCTCTACAAATAAAACCCTTCTGTCTGCCAGATATTTTCCAGTGATGGGACTAACTAGGACCAGTCTCTACAAGAGACAGGCATGACCCAGGTGAGAAAGTTTGGCTTGAAAGTGGCTGCCTCTTAGGCAGTCAATGGGTTAATTAGAAGTTAAATGACTTTTAAGCCCCAAGTGAGTGGACTAGGATTTGGATGCTAGGTATTTACTCCAGGGAGGCAATAAATGCTCACAGGGCATCAGAAAAGCATGTAGGTTCTTGAAAATGGTGGGGAATTCATTCAGTGAGGGAATGAGTTGCTATGTGTAGATCCTGCATTGGGTGAGTTTTGGGTGTGTTCAGCCCTGTTTCGATGAGGCCCTGGGCCTGGGGAGATCTACAGGAGAATCCTTCAGCAGTGCTGTGGTTCACGGCGCCCAGGGCCTGCCTGCTTTTGGCCACAACTGAACACTGGATGGGCAACCCTCAGAGATGATTTTTACCTGCAGTGGGAGCACATTATGACTTCTCATCAGGCTCAGAATCCCATCAGGTCTGGAAGCTCTACCCCACCCACTCTGCAGATTAAGTTAGGAACATGAAAAAAATATAGGTGTACTTGAGCCCTGCTTGACAGCTGATGAGTAAATTGCCTTTATAAGAGAAGAACAGGGGGCATGCCATTGTGACTGGCATATAACAATGGCAAGGTCAAAAGAATAATCTGCCTGAATAAAGGCATCACAACCCCAGCAACATAATTCCCAAGATGGCAATCTGTCAGGGATTGGAGAGGATAAACCTGTTAAGTGTAGAGGGTGTATATGCATGCACACGTCTTCCTCCTAAACCACTTGCTTAAGGAACTCCCTTGGAGGCTATTAAGCTTTTCTCAGTGTAGTCAAATGCTGAATCCACAGTTCTCCCCACCTCCCTCTTTTACCTTTAGAATACTCTGGGAAGTAACTAACATTTTACTTTTTGGAAGAAGCATTAAAGTGTTTACTGTTATCACATTCAGTTCTTTCTCTTCCTCCATACATTTGTTCATGAGATGGAATAAGACATTTAATCAAGATCATACTCTTCTAGTTTATGTTTCTATATTTATAGATTTACATTTCTTTCTTTGAAAGAGATGGGGTAGTCTCTTTCATTTTCATATGAGTCAGATTGTTATCTCCCATCCAGTTAAGTGCATAAAATCAGCATCAGCTAAAAGAAAGCTTCTGGCTGATCATGATTGTACTGAAAGCAGAAGCCGGGGGAAGCACTTCCACCTACTGCCACTGTGTCTCCACACATGCGCCCATGCACTCCTCCTGCCCATTACAACTGCTGAACAGCCCAGGATCCTGGCTAAAGCTCCACCTTCCTCTGCGACCATCTTGTTTTCTCACAGGCGTCTCTCCAGGTTTTTCCTTCTCCTGTTCCTTTGATCACACACAAACAGTTTTGCCTCCATCTTAACAAAAATAGAATTTCTATTTGAGGCAGGATAGAAAGAAGTTAGGGAAAGCTTCGGACAAACAGAATGAGGAAGTAGGATCAAACACCACCGGCTGATAAGCCATGGGGTCCCCCCACCAGAGCCCTCACCTCCACGCATGCTCCAAGGGGAACAATTTATGGCAGGAAATTCCAGTGGTGGTCACAGAAGTCAACAACAAGAACTGCCTAAAGCCAGATCAATCCAAGATGGAAGAAAATTTAACTGAAAAAGACCCCAAAGCTCATTATACCATCATCATAATGAAAACTAACAGCACGAGTAGAAGGGGAGCCCAGGGAGATGAATGTTGTGACACTTTGGGAACAGATAATATTAGGAACAAGATAGCCTCCCAACCAAAAGGCAGAGACAGAATTTGGCACCACAAAGTCGAGGAACAACGCTCCCTCAGAAACACATAAAACACCAAGAACTGACTGACTGTGGTGCACAACTCACTCGCCTTCACTTGCATCCGTTGGAATGTGCACTTTGGCTTCTTTTGCAGCAGCGCCCTGTGAGACTTGCAACCAGGGGAGCAGTAGGCAGCAGCAATTCCCCGGGGCTCACCCCGATCCCATCTCCAGGAACCGATGACCTGGCCTCTTTTTATCTCCCAAAATTAAACTTGCTTTTGCTCTCACTCAGATTTGTTCTTGCATATTCTTTCCTGCACAAAGTGAGGAACCCGGTAGTCCCAGAGCATAGTGGAAACTCAGCTAGTTCAGCCTCTGGTAACATATTCACCCCACTCCAGATTCACCTTCATCTCCATGCTCCCTTTACAGCAAAACACCTCAAAGGAATGACTGCCACTTTGCCCCATGTCTTCCCTCCTATTCTCTCTTAAATCTCATTCATTTGAACTTTGGCCCCTAGCACTATACCAAATATTACTCTTACAAAGGTCACCAATGACCAAAATGTTGTTTACTTGGCCTGTCAAGTTATATCTGGCACAGTTTTCCTCCTGGAAACCATTCACTTGACTTTTTGGATAACACATTCTACCAGTTTGCCTTCAAATTCTCAGCTGGCTTTTTTTCCCCTTTTTATCAGATCCAACAAAGGATCTTTGTTGGATCCTTTCCATCTTGCTGACCTCTTGCTTAAAGTGCCCAGGGCTCCAACCTTTTGTAATCTCATCTATGTTCATGACTTTAAATACTTTTATAATAACTATGTCTTTTATTTTCTGCATGCTCGTGCTTTGACATTTGGGGCCTTGCTGACCTTGGAGGGACTGCCCCTGCCAGGGCTAGATAATTCCTGGAGATAGTAAACAATTTGCCTGCCTGTGAGAGTGCCTTTCAAATGCAAACTAACCTCTCCAGAGCCACTTTGCACCTGCCCTCATCACCCCTAATCTGCCTGGTGCCAGCTAAATAGGTACAACCCCTGGACCACGGAGCTTGTTAAGATTATTCCAATTAGCCAGCTCTTCAACTAGCTTGTTTATCCTGCCTTGCTCATTCCTCTCTATGGAAACCACAATAAAGCCTCTTGCACACAATTTCCCTCTTTCTGTATGCTTGCCCATCTCACCTTGGCACTTCCCTACATGGTTCTACATGCCATGACTCTTGTTTCTAGGGACTGTGAGTATAATAAACTTCTTTCTTCATGATAGCCATTTCCATGTCTGTGTGTCTTCCCAACCCTAATTAAAGTAAACCTTAATTACCCTTAAAACAACTATAATCACACCACACACACACACTCCAAATTTATGTATCTGCTCCAGACTTACCCTGCAAACTCCTGACTCATATACCCACCTGCCTTCTGAACATCTCTATGAGATGTCAAATAGTACCTCACATTTAACATATCCAGACCCTAATCCACTATTCCTCTCAAACATGCTCCTCCCACAGTCTACCCCATATCAATGACAATTCAGTCCTTCCTATTACTCAGGCCAAAATCTCTAATGCCATTTTTTATTCCTCTTTTTCTCTTGAATTTCATATGTAATCCATCAGCAAATTCTTTTGGCACTATCTGTAGGTGATATCTAGAACCTATTCCTCTTTTACAGTCATACAAAAATAAAACCCACTGCAACTACAGGTCTTCAGGTCATAAAAAGTACCTGAAACACAGTATATGTTTAATAAATGTACTGGATGACTGTCACAGTAAGTGAATTATACTTATTTTTGACCTGATTAATTGATATGTAATGTATGCCCTACGTTGTTACAAATGGGATAATATAACACTTTATGTCAATCTTCTTAGACCCTGAGAAAAGATTAAAATATATTGCTTCAATGTAGGTTGAGCCCTTGAGATCAAGATGGGATTGCTTCAAGTCCAATTTCATTCTCTGTAGAAGTTCAAACCCTTTCCAAAGGCTTCCATCGTTGTCAAGGAACTTGATTCTCATAATCATCTATGACTCTGGCTTCCATGGAAATGGGCAAATTTATGGATTGTCTTGCTATCCTATACCTTTGACTCTCCTACAGCATGGAAGTTGACATCTGACTTATTTCCCACTTTCACAATTGTGTCTCACAAAAGAGGGAATTATATCTCAGAAACACAGCAATTTCTGATTGAACAAAATGAGGCACTGGTCACTTAACACCGGGGATTTTTTCATGGCCAGTTCACTCCACATGGTCCTCAGTATCACACTTTTCCTCTCCCTGCCCCCTCCAGCTTATTCCTCCTGGAGTGTTACTCTGCCTTTCCTGTCCTTTAAAATTCTTCTCATTATTTCCAGGAGCAGAAAACATAGGCCTTCCATGTCACAACATCTTCTTCCTAAGATGATAGTTGTAGGATGGTTTGTTTATTTTTATTCTGAATTATTTTTTATTATGAGGCATTTTAGACATATAAAACATATAAAGAATAAGACAGTGAACATTCATGTATCAGATATAATAATTGTTAATATTTTGTCTAACTTGCTTCATCTATAGTTTTTGCTGAACCATTATAAAATAATTTACACAGATATTATGGCACTTTGTGCTTTTAGCCTGACCTGCAAAAATGAGGACATTCTTGTACATAACCACAATGCACTGTCACTCTAACATATGAACAATATTCTTTAATAGCATCAACTGCCTAGTTCACTTTCAAATTTCTCCACTTGCTCCCAAACAGTTGTGCTTTGAAAAAGCAATTTTATTTATTTAATTATTTGCTCAGTTAAATATGTATTTAAAACAGCATTCAATTGTTATAAAACATTTTAGTATTGTTACGTGATTTTCTGAACACTTCTCTTTGTACGAAGTGGAGACAGATACCAGTAGCCAAATGTTTTTTATTAAATTACTTGTTAGAATGAACCCATACCATTAAAATGGTGTCTCTACTTTATACAGCTGGTTAATGGTAGAAGATGTATGAACTCATTTGTTAAATTGGGATCTATAAACAAAAGCAAATGGGAAGAAGAGCAACAGAGACAAAGAGTAATGAAAACAGTTTCCAGACCGCAGAAGCTGGGGCTTCAGTAGAAAATATGTGCAGCCAAAGAAAAGACTTTCGGGAGTCCCTTTGTCTGTTACCTAGCAACAAGCCCATCACACAGGGGCACACCAGAGTCCAGTTAACAGGTCTCAGGTAGAGCATGTAGTAAGACCAAATTTCTTCTTCAATGCTGTGTTAATGACTCAGGTCTATGGCAGTCTGACAGGGGTGCATGCCTAAAGAAATCATCCCTGTATAATGCTTCCCCCATGTTAAATCCCTAAAGGAAGAAAATGCCTTTAGCGTAATTTACTATGCACATGTCATTACTTATTTGTCCATATATCCATCAGATCAGCGGTAAATATACTATGTGAAAAAGAAAATCACCCAAATTCAAATTATTTTTGACTCATAGTATAAGGCTCCAAGCCCCATCCAAATTCATTCCTAATGGCAAATGAAGTCTGTGTCAAAGATTTACTATCATTGTTTTTATTATTTTTTGCTTTTAAATTAATTACTGCATTTTTCAGGTTTGCCCTTTCTTCTATTAGAGTGTTAATATGAGCTGACAGGAGAGCTTCTCTGTCAACTGTTTTCACCTAAAAATTGTCAGGGAAAATGTTTGTTTCATAGTATAGCATTTTAATAATGTAATTATGCCAACAGTCATTAATAAAATACCATCCTTATAAAAAATGTCCATAACACTGGCTCTCATTTATCTTTTAGGTAAGTCAAGCTAAAATACACACTAACCAAAGTTAGGACAGAAACCCAATCTACTGTTCCTTGTTGTAGCTTTATGCTAATTAAACCATGTTTTTAAATTTTATGTGTGTTTTTAAGTTGTTAAATTGTGGTGAAATATATATAACATAACATGCCACCATCTTAAGTGTACAATTCAATAGGATTATGTACACTCACAAATTGTACATTCACATACTGTACAACCAATGTCTGGAATTTTTTCATATTCCCAAACTGAAACTCTGAACCCATTAAAAAACAACATCCCATTCTCTCCTACTCCTAGCCCCTGGTAATCACCATTCTACTTTCTGACTCTATGAAACTGACTACTCTAGGTACCTCATATACCTAGTGTAATGACACAGTATTCATCTTTTTGTAATTGGCTTATTTTACTTAGCATAATGTCCTCCAGTTGTATTTATATTGTAGCATGTGTTAGCCTTTTTAAGGCTGGGGAACATTCCACTGTATGTACAAACCACATTTCGTTTATTCATTCACTAACCAATGGACTGACCAAGTGGTTGCTTCTACTTTTTCATTATTGTGAATCATTATTCAATGAACATACTTGTATAAATATCTCTTTAGGACTGTTTCCAATTCTTTTGAGTATATACCCAGAAGTGAAATTGCTGAATCATATGATAATTTTGTTTAATTTTTTCAGGAGTCACCCTACTGTTTTCTGTAGTGGCTATACCATTTCACATTCCCACTAGCAGGGCACAGGTTTCAATTTCTCCACGTCTACGTCAGCACTTGCTGCTCTCTGTTTTTCTTTATTTGTTTGTTTATAGTAGCCCCTCCAATGTGTGTAAGGTGACATCTCATGGTGGTTTTGATTTGTATTTCCTTGATGATTAGTGATATTGAACATCTTTTCATGTACTTATTGGGTATATGTATATCGTATTTGGAGAAATGTCTATTCAAGTTCTTTGCCTGTTTATGAATCATGGTGTTTATTTTTGTTATTGGATTGTAGGAGTTCCTTATATATTCTGAATATTACTCACAAATATTTTTCTGCCAGTCTGTGGATTGCCTTTTCACTCTGTTTATTGTTTTCCTTGCTGCACAGAAGTTTCTAATTTTGATGTAGTCCAATTATCATTTTAGTTTGGTTGACTGTGCCTTTGGTGTCATATCCAAGATATCTGTGAAATCCAATGTCATAAAAGTTTTCTCCTATACTTTCTTCTAAGAGAGTTATAGTTTTAGCTCTTCGATTTATTTGGAGTTAATTTTTGTATATGTTATAAGGTAAGGGTTCAACTTTATTCTTTTACATGTGGATATCCAGCTTTCCCAGCATTAGTTGTTGAAAAGACTGTCATTTCTCCATTTGACCATGTACTTAAGAGTTTATTTCATTGGTCTCTATGTCTGTCTTTATTCCAGTACCACACTGTTTTGATTACTGTAGCTTTATACAAAGTTTTAAAATTCAGAAATGTGAGACCTTCAACACTGTTCTTTTTCAAGATGACTTCAGCTATTCAAGTCCCATAAAATTTCATATTAATCTTAGGATAAATGTTTCTTTTTGTAAAATATATTTTGTTGATTATGCTATTATAGTTGTCCCCATTTTTCTCCTTTTACATTCTTCCACCCAGTACCCACCATTCCCTCTGGCAATCCCTGCCCCCACTTTAGCTCATGTCCATGGGTCATGTATATAAGTTCTTTGGCTACTCCATTTCCTATACTGTTCTTAACATCCCTCTGCCTATTCTGTACCTACCAATTTTTATTTAATCCCTGCACCTTTTCATCCATTCACACCTCCCCCTCACGACTGGTAACCATCCAAATGAGCTCCATATCTATGATTCTGTTTCTGTTCTGCTTGTTTGTTTAGTTTGTTTTTAGATTCAATTGTTAATAGCTATGAATTTATTGCCATGTTAATGTTCATAGTTTTGATCTTCTTTTCCTTAAATATGTCACTTCAACATTTCATATAATAAAGCCTTAGTGATGATGAACTCCTTTAGTTTTACCTTGTCTGGGAAGCACTTTATCTGCCCTTCTATTCTAAATGATAGCTTTGCTGGATAAAGTGACCTAGATTGTAGGTCCTTGCTTTTCATCATTTTGTATATTTCTTACCAGTACCTTCTTGCCTGAGCAAAGCTTCATTTGAGAAATCAGCTGGAAGTCTTATGTGAACTCCTTTATAGGTAACTATCTGCTTTCCTTTTGCTGCTTTTAAGATCCTTTCTTAATCTTTAACCTTTGGTATTTTAATTATAATGTGTCTTGGTGTGGTCCTCTTTGTGTCCATCTTGTTTGGGACTCTCTATGCTTCTTGGATTTGTATATCTATTTGCTTTGCCAAATTAGGGAAGTTTTCTTTCAATATTTTTTCAAATAAGTTTTCAATCCCTTGTTCTTTCTCTTCTCCTTCCAGCACCACCATAATTTGAATGATGGTATGTTTGCAGTTGTCCCAGAGTCTCCTTATCCTATCTTTATTTTGGGGGTATTCTTTTCTCTTCTTGCTGTTGATTGACTTTTTCTTCCTTCCTTGTGTTTTAAATCATTGATTTGATTCTTGGCTTTATCCATTCCACTGTTGATTCCCTATAAACTTTGTTTCACCTAGTGTAAACTTTATTTCTGCCTGGGTCTTTTTATACTGTTGAAGTATCCAACAAAATCCTTGGACATCCTAATAAACAGTTATTTAAACTCTGCATATTGCTTATCTCTATTTGGTTAGTTCTCTTTCTGGAGTACTGTTCTTTCATATGGGTCATATTTATTTGTCTCCTCATTTTGGCAGTTTCCCGGTTTTTGTTTCTATGTATTAGGTAGAGCTGCTTTGACTCCCTGTCTTAGTAGTATGGCCTAACGTAGAAAAACTCACCCACAACTTGGATGGGGCAGAGCCTTAGGTAATCACCAGGGTGGGGCAACCCATGTGAACTAGGTTGATAGAGTCTTGTATATAGTACGGTTGCTCTATGGTTCTGTGTGGGAGTGCTCAGAAAAGTGACAATGGCTGCTGTCTGGTCTCTGGAGTTTTGTACAAGAGGAAGCTGTCCCCCATCACTTGTCCTGATGCCAGACACTTCAGTTTCTACCCATGTGCCACTGATGCTCTTCAAGCTGCTGCCCTGGTGCTGGAGCCCAGAGGGAGTGAATATGAATAAGTCTTAAGTCCACTGCAGACCCTTTAAGAGGAGAAGCCTGAGAATCCTGCAGTTTTTTCCACTGCCCCAACCCTCATTGGTTTTTACAGCCAGAAGTTATGGGGATTTATCTTCCTGGCAGTGGAACCCTAGGCTGGGTGGTCTGGTGTGGGGCTGGGATGCCTCACTCCCCAGATATCACTCCCAATTTTTATCCACCACATGTGGGTATGGGACTGTGTGTTCCATGTCTCCATAACTCTGCGTCTTGGTGCTCCTAGCTGTCTGAATGAATACAACTTCTTTAATTCCTTGGTTGTCAGACTTCCATACAACTTGATTTTCTGACAATTGTGGGTGATAGTTGTTTTGTAGTTTAGTTACAGTTTTTGCTGTGGTGTGCAAGGAGACAAGCCATATTTACCTATGCCTGCATCTTGACAGAAGTCCAGGATAAATTTTCATATTTTGCAAAAAACATCATTCAAATTTTTGTAGATTTCATTTTAAAAATTTTGAGACTGCAGAAACTCATTTGCAAAGCATTATGTTTTGAAATCTTAAAGTTCTGCAGACAATGAAAGTGAGACTTAGAATTTACTTAAAAGGCAATGGCCATATTTTTACTTTTGGGAAAAATAATTCTCCTTGATGAGACTCCTTGGGAGACTCTGAGATTCCATGATAACAGTAAACTTCTGTGTAAAGCTTATTAGTCTCTAAGCACTGCTCTAAATTCTTTAGCTTTAAATTCATTAAATCATTTAGTTCTCACAATGGTCCTGTGGAATAGATACTATTGTAAACCCCATTTTATAGATGAAGAAACTAATGCAGAAAATGTTTAGGTAAGTTGCTCCAAGTCACAAAGCTAGTAAGGGGCAGAGTTGGAATTTAAACACAAGCAACATAACTCCCAAGTCTATGCTCTCAGCAATTATACAATCCTGTCTCTTTACACTGGTTGTTCATTCATTTGTTCATTCATTCATTCAATAAAATTTGTTACAAGGCCCTGGAATTTCAATGGTGAGCAAGATAGACATTGTCCCTCCACTCAGGCTTGTCCTCATGACTGATAGATGCAATAGCCAAATGCTTATGGTTCTGGCTGTCCTATGTCACTTTGGTTATACAGAATTGTCATAAACCTTCAGGTAAGTTACTGCCAAGTTGTCAAAGACCAGGTTTTTTGCTACAGAGATATGACTAGTTATCCTTTCATTGACTCACTTATCCAACATTTACTGAGTACACTTACTATGTACCAAATGCTGGGTCAAAGTATATATGAAGAGAAAACAGGGATGCACATGAAAGTGCCAGTGTATTAAAGACTGACATTTAAAAAAAAGAATCCTAAGGATATTTGGGGAACATAGAGAAACTACACTGGTAGTTTATGGAGGAGGGTTGCTGTAAGGAAAAGACCCCGATTCTCCTCTGCTTCTCTGCCTATGTAGGAATATGTATGCAATTGGTATATGACTTTTCCATTTTCTGCAGAACCAGTAGTAATACTGCATAGGAATACTTTTACTCAAAGTTCCTCTCAGGTGAGGATCTCCTCTCCATGGAACACTCAACTACTGAATCTTTGGAATCTTTAGTACTGCACATCTACAAAACTCCAGGCCACCATTTGCAATCATTGCTAACCAGAGAGCCATGAGACTCTAAATTTCATTGAATATGTGTTTTCCTTTTAAATTTATTAACTAAATTTCCTTTATTAAATTTATTGGTGTGACACTGGTAACAAAATTATACAGGTTTCAGGTGCACAATTCCACAACACATCATCTGTACACTGTATTGTGTGTTCACCACCCCAAGTCAAGTCTCCTTCCATCACCATTTATCCCCCACTGAACCAGCTCCTACCTCCCTGCTGACCCTTTCTCCCCTTGACAACCACCACACTGTTGTCCAAGTCCGTGAGTATTTTTTTTTCTCTTTTATGCTCAATCCCTCCACACACCCCACCCAGCCCCCCAAACCCCTCCTCAACAGCTGTCAGCTGGCTCTGTTTTGTAATACAAAAATTGTAAGCCATGAGGAGAGATCACAGGCTGTGGCTGGGCTGTTGGCTCCCTTCTCATACCCATGGCCCTCCCCACTCTGGTACACCAGATTTCCAGCTGCCAGCCCCTCCATTTATTTTCCCTGAAGAATTTCACTGGCCTCCAGAGTGGATTTTGTCCGCCCACAATAGAAGTCAGTGTGCCATGGGATCCATGGCAGGACAGAGGGCCAGGCGTCTGTCATGGGAACTAGCTTGCCCTTTCTTGACTGCCATTCCTTTTCTTTCTGGCTCCCTGTCTTTTAAGTGCCTCTGAGATGTCATCCTTAGTAAATGAATTCACTTGAATCTTTGTCCTGGTGACTGCTTCTGTTGTGCCCAAGCTAAGACAGAGTACAGTCTGAGAACTCTTCTCCTAGAGGCTGGTCAGGGTCCTGGCACTGTTTCCATCAGGCCCTACTCATCCACATGTGCGTTGTGGATGAAAGGTCTTCATGCAGAAGGTATCATGTCTTCCTTTAAGCAGAGATCAAGAATCTTAAAAGGATGTAGATTTACCTTTTAGATGCTTTCATTCTGAATTACTCTCACCAGTACTTGGCCATCTTATTTACTTTGTAACTCATTTCTTTCTGGCTGCATTGTCTTCAGAGTCCAGTGATGCCGGTCAGGAAGGTAGGTGCCCAGTGGATCTGCTTTCAGTGCCTTGGGTCTTCAAGCAATAAAGACTTGGGAGGCAAGGCTACTTATACTGTCATTAATTTAAGATTTTATTGTAATAAAATCTGTGCTTCTAGTTACCTTTCCAGGGATGCCAGTGATATGGGGATGCCTTCCCCCTAGATGTCTCCATATCTTGTTCTAGGTTTGTGGAGTGACATCATATATTCCAGCACACACTGAAATATGTTTTTTAGCCAGAAATACATCAGTTTAGAGAAGAACTGATATGCATTGTGTTCATAATTGAGGAAAAAAGCAAACAGCTAAATATAGAAATGATTGGAAGGCTATGAGAGAGGCAAAGTTTACAGAGAGTAAAAGGGAAATTGGCAAAAGTGGGGGGAAGGACCAAGACAAGCAGGTATGAGACCAAAAAAAAGAAAATACAAGCATGATTTCTGTCTGCTTTGCTGCTCTATATCTGACCTCTCTGCCTGGAAACCAAAAGAGGAAGAAGGAAAAACACAGACACTCAAATAGCTCTATTGCCTTGGTGGTTGGCAGTCCCGGTCCCCTCATAGGGCATTCTGAATCATTTCTGCAGCACTTCAAGTCCTCCAAAATTTACTGCTTAATAATCACACTCTGATTTTTGTTTCTCATCACATTTCACACAAACTGACAGTGTCACAATCAGAGTGTGTTTTAAACTCTGGCTTTACTAAGCGGCTGCTTGAAGTTTTCTTAGGAAATGGGAGGTAGCCAAGGTCAGCATTTCAGCTTTACCTTACAGATTGCATTGTTTTCTCTATTTTGCTACTACCCCTTTCTCCACACCCAACCCGATGCTCCCTGGGCTGAAAGATGACAAAAATGAGTTTCATCCCTGTACCTCTTTGAATACTATTTAACCAAATAGCGAATTGCAGCAAAGCAAAATGCTTTCCTGTTTTCAAATTTGCAGGTATCCTACCATCAAGGGAAGTCAATTTTATCAGGCTGATAAGGAAAACATGGTGTCCTTTTTAAATGGAATCATCCCCTCTGAAACCAAAGTTCTGCTGAAGTGCATTACCAATGGCACTGGCACTGGAATAACCATGAGGATCCTATCTCGTGTTTCTGCTGCCCCTGGTCAACACACACAAACAGCAGACTGCTTGATCTGCTTCTCATTCGAGTCTTTCCAGGGGTGGGAGAGTAACAGCCAGGAACACAAATAATGGGCAGCCCCTATGAATCTGTAAGAGGAGCATCCAGCCCAGGGACTGAGATAAACTTTGCTCTGTGGAAATTGCCCTGGGTTATTAAATGTCCACAAAGAGCAGATGGGAGATCTGCTTCTCAGAGGTCTTATTCCACAGGCCCCTCCACACACAGAAGCCAGGGATTAGTCCCGACTCCATGGAAGGAGGAGAGGCTGAGTTGATGTGGCTTCTGTTTCAGTCTGAGGTTTTAGTTTAGACTCTAAGGCGGAAGGAGGGAAGCAGCCTGAGTGGAGAAAAAGCCTTATTCATAGCTCTCCTGCTGGGTGGGCAGCTCTTGTCATGTGCTGGATCTCTCTCCCCATCTGTGAAATGGGGCGAGGAGGCTGACCTCTAATGAATGTGTGAGATTTATGTGTGTAGGGCTTTGAAATCAAGAACAAAAGTGTAATGTGAACATAAAGCATTTTATTATTTCTCCCCCACTCTACCAGCACTGTTGTTCCTCTGCTCTGTTGTTCCTCTTAAGAAACTGTTGCTGGTTATCTGAAAATGCCCACACTACCAAGCCTCTGGCTGCCCTTCCAGCAGGAGGACAGCCTTGCTGGAAGCTCTGATGTTTTTGCTCATCAATTAAATGAAAATTTTAAAATACACACAAAGATGATGATTACCCACAAACAGTGGGAAACTTTCTGCTGTAAATGAAAGCAAAGACCTCTTTCACATTCTGCCCCAGCATAATGTACACACACCGATCGTTTCACATTTCTTTAAGGAACCCAAGTCAAGGAGGAGGAGCAGGAGGTGCTTGGAGTTTGTGAGGATGGAAGGTTGCCAGTTGTGCAAGACCACAGAGCTCAGGGATTGCTGAGGGAATGGGAGTTCCTTCACTATTACCTCTCATGTGTTGCTTCCATGAATATTTTCTTTTTTATTATTATTGTTGCTGTTTTTAGACTTAGTTCATGGATGCAATTAATCCTATATCTGAATGTTAAAGGTGTTACTGTCCTTGTTAAAGTTCTGGCCACTTGCGGAAATTTTCTTTGGCTTTTTTCCCCCCAGGCACTAAACACATCTGGTGGATGGCAAGGAGTTTTATTTTTTCCTGGACTCCCTGGTATGTGTTTGGTGGGGGTGAGTTTTAAGTCCCAAAGACAACATTCCCTCAAACACTGAACATGCTTTAGTGTTGGCTGAGGAAGGTGGTCATCCTGTTTGTAGTCATCGGGGAAAGTACGAGAGCCCTGCTTGCAGTAGCCAGGCTGAGTCTGATGAAGGCGCAGCGAAGACAAACCGATAGGGGGCTGGTCACAGCGGGGTGCACCCACTGTCAGAGCACATCAGCTACTGAGCACTAGCTATTTTCCCATCGTGGCCCAGAGGGACAGGCCTCTGCTTAGAAGGGTGACTCCCTGTGGGGTGAGAGGTTACTAACTGTGTACACTCGGTCAGTGTGTGGGGTAAGGTGTGGGGATCAAAAACTGGATTCCTGAGGCTGATCCAATCCTTTGGACTATTGGTCATCTTGAAGAGATGCTTTGAGAGGGAGAGGTTTTTACTCAAAATCAAAATCCCAATTGACCACTCTTAATGCCCTTGCAAATAATATTTCATAGAGGCATGTGAAGAGAGCCAGATGTGTGTGTGTGTGTGTGTGTGTGTGTGTGTGTGTGTGTGTGTGTGAGTGATATTTCTCAGCCAGGACTCTTTCCTGCACTTCTGAACCATATATCTAATGGCCTACAGTTCATCTTTACTTGGACGTCCATCAACACCTGTAGTGCAACATCTTCACAACCCATCCCATGTTGTTTCCCTCTGAATCCATTCTTTCTCTTTCCTTATTTAAGAAAACCATCTGCTCATCTGCCCAGACCAGAAGCATTGATGTTCACCTTACCTCTTTTCTTTTCCTTTGCCCCAGTTCAGATCAATTCAATTGCCAAATCATTTTGATTCTGACTTACAAATATTTTTTCAAATCTCTGCTGTTTTCTATTCCAATTGCCATCATCGTGTCTCTGCTAATCTGGATGACTCCAACAAGTCTCCAGCTGGCCCACTCAACCCATTCTCCTAGGGTAATAAAGAGTGGCATTTAAATGCCATACCACCTTCACTGGCTCCCTATCACCTCCAAATAAGGGTCAGGCTGCATAACATAACTCAGAAGAGCCTTCATGGTCTGATTCCTCTCACCATCCCCAGGCAGCTCCAATGCCCCGGGCATATTAAATTACCGGCAGTTTCACACTAGTCTCTTAGTGGGCCTTTGTATGTTTTTCTCCCTACCCAGAGCAATCTTTCCCTCTTCACACCTAATTCTAATTTCTCCGTCAGTTCTTCACTTGGATACTTACTTCTTTTGAGAAGCTCTTTCTGTTCAAAGATTGGGTCAAATACCCTGGCAATATATTGCACGTATAATGCTTACACAGCACTCCTGAACCAGAGATAAAGCCAATCAGAACAATAATGGATAGAGAGCCAGACCTCCTACAAGTAAAGACTTTTCTAAAAGCCATCTCACCACAGCCAATCCCTGATCCTGAAAGGACCCAGGAAGCTTTTGTTCGCAAGGCAGCACCTCATACTTTCCACCACATACCAGCAAGGCTGTGTTGTGCTATACTGGAATGTCCTGTTCAGCCCTGAGTCGCCTAGACAAGGTGATGAGCTCCCCATTTTACTAATTTTTTATTCCCAGCGTAAAGTATAGTTTCAAGCACCTATTCATCATTTACATATTTGTTCTATTAAAAATTTCTTTTTACACCCACTTAATGGTTTTCAACTATATGATGGTTTCCTTTCTGCAATTTTTTCTTTTTTAAACTTTACATTTGGCTATCCAAATCAATACATCTACACAGACCTACTGTTTTGTACTCTATGCAAAACTATGGCTCATCTCACCCAGCTGGAAAATAGGGTGCCGAAGCAGGTGGAGTAGCAGCAGCAAAAACAGGGATAGACAATACTTACTCAGCACTTGCTATATGCTGGGCACTGTCCTGAGCTTACATTTCTTGTTTTACTTAATTATCACCAGAACCCTAAGGAAGGGTATTATTAATGTCCTCATTTCAAAGATAATTTAACCAAGGTATAAAGGAGTAAATTGTATTTAATAATTTAAAAAAGTGGTAGAGTCAGGATACAAACCCAGACAGGCAAATTCAAAATTCAGCCTTTGAATATGTATAAACTGTGTACTAAGTAGTTGAAATTGAATTAAAATGTAATATTGTCAATGTTCACTCCTTGGAGTTTTTTCCCATTAGAATTAAATAGTCCCACTGGACCTATATTAATAATACATAAGAGTGACTGAATTTTAGGCATTCCTTCCCTTCAGGGAAATTTTCCTTTTCCTCTGATGATCTGGAACTGGAGAGGCAATTGTGTCTTGCAAGCAAAGACTTCTCGAGTCCTTTTAGGATGGGGGGGCTAGTATGATGGGAAGGGCAAAAAAAGTCCTCAATTACAGGAGATCCCTCACTGTTTCCAGCCATAACTCTGATTTTTCTCTCTGGAGTACTGTGTAAGCATTATAAGTATAGACTATTGAGTGAAGATTAGAAGCACCTTAGAGAACTTTACCTCTGTTTACTATTGAACAGTTGGCAGAGCAAGGCATTAGCTCATGATGTGAAGCATAAGCTGGGGCCAGAGACAGTGCTCAGAGGCAACTGCCTGTAACAGTCAGGACCGGTACAGCCAGGATGGATGGAGTAACCCTGTGGAAAGAAGGAGAAGGCATAACATTAGTATAGTCTTCTGCCTGCCATTGTCTTAATCACAATCATATCCATTTGAGTGTAGGAAGGCTTTGAGAAGGACACTCCAAGGTGGAGCTGCTCCAGTATGGCTTCCACCCAGGGGCTGACAAGTCCTGCTGCCTGACCTTCCTTGCATGGGTTTAAAGCCTTACTCAGAGATGCCCTGCCTCCTATAACAATTCCTTCCTTCACCAATTTCAAGCCACCTGGTTGCTAATGAGCCACTTCTGTCTCTTCTCCCCTCTTTCTACCTTTCCTTAGTTCTCAGAGGCAAAAGATGGGAAGAAAAGGAGAAGCAATATGGTTTCTTAAAGAAGCCACAGTCTTCAGTCTGTGCTCAATGTTCAGACCTATCAACTAGAGTAACAACGTCAACTACTGTGAAGGAAAGATTAAAAACCTTGATTAGAGCATCAAGATTTTTACTGGTAGGTCAGACTTGAACAGGAATTAATAGGCTGATTTCTGGTACTTTAAATGCCAAAGTGTTGAGCCAACATTTCTACTAGAGAAAGATGGCTTCCAGATGAGGCATTTAAGTTCCCATGAGCATATGTGTTTACTGTGTCTGGATAAGTCAACATATTTATTGGGAACTTGCCCTGTGCCCAGAACTGGACTGAATCAACTCTGTGTTTGGCAGCAGCAAGGCACATGTTTGCCTTTAGCCTAGTGAGAACAGAATGACAGAAGGGAAAAAAAGGCAGTCATCTTGGGAAGTGTGAGTTCTGAAAATTTCTTCCAGTGAGTATATGTCTCACTCATTGGTATAGTTTCTTCCTTCAGTAAATCTTTAGTTGAAAATCTTATTTCTGCCTCCTCCATAGATTAGCCAGATGGGCCTAACATGAAGCCTGGGATGACAGGAGGTCAAAACTAGGCAGGCCCTGGACATGTGGCTGGCAGAAATTTACTTATTTATTTTTCAATTGTCAACACACATAGTTCTTATCATGTGTCCAGTCTCTGTTAAACACTAAATGTATACTGATATAGCCCATAACAGCCATGTGAAGTGGTATTATCATTATCCCTATTTGATCAATAAGAAAATGGGGGCAGAGAGAGGTTAAGCAAACACCGAAGGTTACGCAGATGTGGATTTTATTAGTCCAACAACATGGGTCAAGTTCACTTACCAATACTTAAAACCTGGGAGACATTGCACAAAAATATTCAGATCTGTGGCATTTCTTTCTAAACTGGAAGATCTGATGACACTGGACCTTATAGGCAAGCAAAATTAAGCTATAAAATGTCAACATTTATTAGAAATATGCATAAAATGTCATATCTGTTTAATAAATGCTGCAAAGTCCCCACTCTTATCTCCGCAGGTAATCTAAAAACAATGTTTCTGGAAGACTTACTCTGAGACAAAAATGAGACAGTGTTCTGATAGAAGATTATACTCTCCTGTGAGATTAGGCAATATTATCATTTAATAAATTATGAGACAAAAGACCAGATTTCTAGACCAGAGGTGCCACTCCCAAGATGTTGGGCTTATAAATTCTCAAACCTCATTTATGCAAGAATGGAAGTGTATGAATAAAATGCACTCATTATATCTATACAAAATTATTTCTGAGAACAATTATGATCAAGATAACTATATTTATCTTGATCAGGACACTTGTAAGTATAAAGGTGGTTGTTCCACTTCTCAGTTAATTGCATCACATCTCCAAGTCTATGCTCCATTGCCTGCTCTGCTATAACACAGATGAAACCCATGAATATTTTGTCTTAGCCAGTTGTAATGTGGTGATGCTTTGTCCTCACAGAACATTGGAGGGACATTGCAGGAGGTGGGGTTTCCCTTGCTGATTCTCGTATGCTCCTCTCCAGACTTTCCCAGCACCTGGGGCCTGCAGCACCTTGTGGCCAGCCATGCCAAGTAGCCAGCAGCTACCCCTAGAACCGTCTTGAACAGCTTTGCAGCCCAGTGCCACCAGGGAGGCACTTCTCTTCACATGGCTTCCCTGGAATCTCCTCATGACTGGGTAGCAAAGTTCGGAGGCACGCCACCTCCTAGAGTACAACCTCCACCCAGTCCTCTAGAAGGCAGAGTTATGGGAAGTTCCACCTGCGTGGCACTACAATGATTGATTTCCCCAGTGAACCACAGTCATGTCCTTTCCATGGAGACCTGGAACTCAAGCCTTGCAAGTGAGAGAGTATGTCTCTTCCATGGGATTTTATATCCTAGACTTAGGGACAAGGTTGTCCCTTACATCTGCAATTCTGTAATTTAGAATTCTCTTTAACTCTCATCAGTCTGTTCCTCATATCCCACTCTCCTGTAATAAACCCTTTATACTAAATTTTCCCTGTACAAATTACTGTGTGTTTCCTGTTCTCTGATTAAACACATTAGAGTGTACCACTCTATGTACCCAGGAGATAGACTTACAAAAGACACATTTGGGGATTGGTTTTGTTGCTACCTTTGGTTTGAGCAGAATGTTGAGCTCATTAACAATAGGAGATGGGATACTAGTATGCCATGGCACAAGTAACATCACTGCTGATCAAGTTATTACCTGTGGTGGATTGTAATGAAATGCCTTGGGAATCCGAGTGACTGGTGCACTTGGCTGTTATTACAATTACTAAAGGTCTGTGATGTGGGATGGATTCTTCTGAGTGAATCGGAGCATGCACAGAAGGAAAATGACAAACTCAGGTCCTTTTACTCTCAGTTCAAGTCATGGCTTGAGAACCAGGAGCTTCCATGACAATCTTAAAAGAATTTCTTTCTGTCTTTTTAAAAATATTTTATTTATTTATTTTTAGAGAGAGAGGAAAGGAGGGAGAGAAACAACGATGTGTGGTTGCCTCTCACGCACCCCCCACTAGGAACTTGGCCTGCAACCCAGGCATGTGCCCCAACTGGGAATTGAACCGGCGACCGCAGGCTGGAGCTCAATCTACTGAGCCACACCAGCCAGGGCAGAATTCCTTATATCTTGTTGCCATAGGGCTCACATTGCTAAAAATTGAACACAAAATTTAATTGTGTTTGTTGATTATGATGGATTCATAATATCACCAAGTTTCTCATGTAAAGGCCATCACATTAAATGGAAGAAAATAGACTCTTGAAACTTAGAATGGGAACACCTGGTTGGATGGATTGCCACCTAAAACTGACATCCGAGTCTCACCTACCAGAAGTGGCTAGCCATCCCAGTTCTGGTGAGACTAGACGTGCTTGCTTGAAAACCCTGAGATTACCTCACCCCAGAGGGCCTGATGCCCATTCTCCTCAACACCATTCAGAAACACCCCATGATGACACTAACCCATAACTTAGCTCAAATCTCAGTATGCTCCAGGGATACAGGCACTCACTAGGGCCCAGGGAGAAATACGCTACACACCAAAAGGATTGCAAGACTTCTCAAATATAAATCCATAGAAACCTGGGGACCACACATAGGGGTTGAATTCAAAAGGTGATAGACTAGGGAGGGAGGAATATAATAGTGGATAGGATCACATTCCTATCCTGGGTTGACATCAATGTGTTTACTAGGTTTTGGATTTTGTGTGTCAGCTCCTGCCATTGGAGGTGGCTCTAACAATAAACTTGTTTGGTTAACTGAAGCTGTGACTCAACAGTGGCCTACATATAATGAAGCTGAGATGCCAGAGTATCCCTCGCATAATGTAGAGGAGGAAATCCAAAGACTTAGGAAGAAAGAAATTTGAAACAAGTTTCATCATGTGTGACCTATGTATCCACCCACCCCCATGACTACTGCAGGAGGCACTAAAAAATGTATTAATGAGAGGGCACTGGCATCCCCGAAAAGCCCTGGAGTCACTTTCTTTTGTAGGCCAGGTATGATTGTAGGGAATTGGTCATTCAGATGGGCTCCCTGATTTCAGTGAAGCTGATGGGATCCTGGAGTGGCAAAGGGCAAGGTGGGCTTATACTATGTGTGCTTATGCTTGAACAACAGGTGTAAACCAGCGACACTAGGATAGTCACTCTTCTTAAGATTATTTATGAACCGTTCAGTGCAGATTTAGTTAGCAATATTTGAAGTGTTTGTGTCTGAAATGTAGACCTTTGATTAGGTTCTCTGGAACAGTAACTAACCACCCTGGAGTGTGGGTTTCTAATTTGGAGGGTACTTCAACTGTTAACTGCACCTAGGGCATAGATTATAATTAAATGGTATACATCTATGTAGGACACTGAATGTGTTGGAGTATTTTAAAATGAATTATAGTCAATATAATCAACAGTGTTCCTCACGTGATAATAATCAGCTTTGACTGAGTGCCAGCCCCTCTGTTGGATGGGCCATGCATGTCCCGGTTCTTCTGGTGCGTAAAGTCCCTGATACTCCCTAGATACTACTCCCTAGCTACTCCCTTGTGATAACATGAGCTCCAGTTAGTCATCATGGTTGTACTGTCATTTTTTTCATAAAAGTGTTAAAAGGAAATTAGAATTTTTATTGTACTATGTTTCCATCAAAAGCAGGAAAATAAGAAATAGACCTGGGAGGATTGTGTATGTCAAGAAAAACAGGAGAAAGTGTAGGTATTATTTACAAAGAGAATGTTTATATGCAATTACTGTGCAAGTAAAGTGAATCCATTTGGAAAGAATGTTTTTCCAAAGATGGCGGTGGCATCGTCTCCCATCTCATATGCTTTTCTATAACGTGACTGGCCTCCCCCAACAACAGCTGAGATTTACAGATGAGGAAACACAGGTGCAGCATCATGTTCCGAGTTTGTCTGCAGTACAGCCAGGTCCCAGGTCCAGTTCTCCTGACTCCCAGAACAGTGCTCATGGAAAAGTAAACATTAGCTGAATAACAGGGAGTCCTGGAAATTGGCTTAGTTTTTAAAATGAGGTGACTGCTGGGTGAATGCAAGTTTGGAGAGAAAGGGAGAGAGAGAGAATTGGAGATAAAGGCCACAAGGTCAGATGCAAGAATGTAGAGAGTAAGAAACAAATAGACTTGAATCTGGGCTAACAGTGATTTGCTTGACTGGTAAAATGTGAAGTAACATGCTAGGACTTCTGAAGCTGTGTCCCCCCATGGAAACACAAACATTAATAACAAACTGTTGTTTTAGGCTTTAAGTGTGAGCATGGTTGTTAGACAGCAATTGATAACCCAAATAGATGCCTGATGAAATAATCTTGTTTTGTACTTAAACTTTTCTGCCTGGACCCTGTAGACATGTAAGTTGAGACCTTTCATTTTAGAGTTTTGTCATTGTTGGAGGCTGATGTCAAACACCTATGTCAACTAACAATTACCCATCATGAATAGTCATGGTGCATAAACACATATTCGGCTGGCTTCTGTTGAACAAATGTTTTCCCCACCCCGCAGGGTGAAAGAAGGAGAATCTCCAGCCCTTCCTAATAATGTTCCACCTCAGAGATAGGCTCCTGTTCTTGGACCCTATAGATGCCCCTCACACGGGTATACAATTTACACTTAGAAATAATAGTTAATTTGTTTTTCACTTTAACAGCAAGGTTTGCTCCATTTCTCCAAAAGACTTTAAAGAGAAGTTAAACAATGCTGTTTTGTGGTAAGGTATAGTGGCCTCTCCATGGCCACACTGTAGTAGAGTAGATATAAGCCTTGACACTCTGACCTTGGGTGACTGACTCTAAATCATCATGCTGCTAGAACCTTCTCCCAGCCCTGCACCCTCTCTGACATCTCCTGGCTTTGTTCTTTACTCTACATATTCTTGCATTTGACCTTCCTGTCCTCTTCTCCAAGCTTCCCTCTTTAATTTGACCATCAATTCAGCCTTTCTTTCTCTCTCTCTCTTTCTCTCTCTCTCTCCCTTTCTTCCTTCCTTCCTTCCTTTCCCTCCTTCCTTCCTTCCTTCCTTCCTTCCTTCCTTCCTTCCTTCCTTCCTTCCTTCCTTCCTTCCTTCCTTCTTTCTTTCTTTCTTTCTTTCTTTCTTTCTTTCTTTCTTTCTTTCTTTTCTTTCTCCCTCCTTCCCTCCCTTCCTTCCTTCTTTCCTTCTCTCCCTCTCTATCTCCCTCTTTCTCTCCAAGATTGTTCTCACCTGCCCCAGGCACCTCCCTGAGAACACAGCGAGTCCCCAGAAGCCCCTGTTGCTCATCCTAGTTTTCTGTGAGCACTGTACTGGGAGTCATAAAACTGGGCCTGGGGCGTCGTTATGGCTGGATAACGTTTGTTTGGTCTCCAAGCAAAACACTTCACCCCTGTTTCCTCATCTGGAAAAAATGAAGGAGTGAGTTTCTTCTAGCTCCATATTGTTACTCTCATATTCTAATTCCTGGTCAACCTTTGGCCTTCCTGAAGAGGCAAAATGTTTCTGTTTCAAACATTTGCAGGGTATTTGAACACTTCCTTAAGTGTAGGGCTGGGGTGTGACCACTAATATATTTTATCCCTCTTTCTTTAATATATTATTTTGCACTTTGCCATTAACTGTTTTAGAAACTCCAATGAATATCTGCAAGATTAAACCCAAACCTATTGTGATTTTTGTATTTCAGAAAAGCAATTGCATCATCCATCATTTAGCTCGGCTACACAATAATCAGATCAAGATCACATAATAACATTTTTCATAATGCAACAAAACAGTTGAGTTCAAATAACGCCTTTACCAAGACCCTAATCTATTGTTCCAAACAATTAAACAGCATTCCTATCAGAGAGGCCATCTTTTTCCTGCCCAGGCCAGTGACCCCTACTTGGGAAAGATACACACAGACAGGAAACCACTCCTCTTCCCCTTCCTCCACCTGGCCTCAATGCCAGGACCTGGCTCCGGAAAAGGCCTTGGTGGTCCCAGTTGCTCTGGCCCCTCCACTCAGAGGGACCTTGGGGCAGCCCGAAAGCTGCAGGTGTCATCCGAGGTCTGGCCTGTGCACAGGGTCTGGTCACTGAAACAGGCCTCTCACTCAGGCCTTTATCTCATTCTGTTTCCTGAGACCCAGCACAGCCAGTACAGCCCACAAATGCTATCAGCATTCTGCTCCTTCCCCTGCAGATATGCTTGGGAACAGCTTCTGCATATAAAGACGTTAAACAATGAACAGCATTTTAGATAGAATTAGGGCTAAGTTCTGAGCAAACAGCTGGATGAAATATGTCTTTATCTGTGACTGTCTCTACTTTAAACAACCCATAAGATGTTTGTTCAAAACACTGGCCATATCTGGCTGTGCTGCCTTTATGAGTTCCACCCTCCACCCTCCCTCCTCTTCAACTTCTGGGAGAAAATGACATCTTTTCCTGAAAGTTGATTACTTTTCCCTCCTCTCAGGATGCACTCCCATCGGAGTCAGTACTGGGTCGGTTTCTGAGGACGGTTGTATGCATTGCTTAAGGTTGCCATGGCAGCTGATCCTGGGCTGGGATGGCACTCAAAGGCCAGCACTCTTGGGGTGGCACGGTGTGTGGAATGCTGCTTCCCCCGCATCAGGAGTACTTGGCATTCAGCTGCCTGTCTGCCCAGGCCTTTCTGATCTACAGTTCAGTTTTTATTGAATCCTTTTCAGAATATGCCAGGGAACAAACAAATTACATGGAGAAAGTCGTCAATGTGAAATATATACGTTTTTAAGGAGGTGAGTGAGGGATACCGGTGGAAAGCTGTAGAAGGAGGGGCCAAGAGGAGGGAGGACTGTCTGTAAACTCCACCCCAGCGACCAAAGAAAAAAAAGTACTGATGAGCCCTTCAAGCCATGGGTGACTCAAGCAAGTGACGGGTGACTGGCAGGCATCCTTTTCCACTAACTCTAGTTGTCTTATTCTCACATCCCCCTTTCTTTAAGGCTAGTGTGTAAGGAGTCCTGACTTGGACACCCCTCTGGCCTCCTCACACTGGGAGGTAAGAGGAGTGCAAACTTTTCTGGGGGCTTTCTTTCACCAGAAAAACACCTAGCTGTGCTTCAGCTTCTTCTTTTTCCCCCCGCTTCCAAAATATTTTAGGGATTTTGCTGGGTGGTACACAATAACAAGTGCATAAATTAAAGGGACCTAAGATAGGGTATTAGGAATAGACCAAATTTCCTTTCGTGCCATGACTTACGGGCCTTCCTGCCTGCCTGTCCCAGTGACTCCACTACACTTTATGAGCAAGCTGGACAGGACGCCTCTTTTGCTTTCCTAATAGGAATAGGTGTTTGACTCTGTACAATTGGCTGTAATTATCAGGTGCTGGATCACAATATAGCAGCGCAGCTCACATATTCACGTTCCATTCACAGCACCCTGAAAAATCATCACATTGCTAACTATAAATGTGGCTGCCAAGACCTTAGCTTCCTTCTATTCTTCTTACATCCTGCAGATGGCCAAACTTAGGAACTAATCATCAGAGTCCCCTGGAATGGCAGCTGGTGGCTTGATAAGGCAGTGTTGGGGGTTTAGGCTGTGGCAGAATCTGGGAGAGACTACACCTCTATCACAATGTGTGTTCCATCTCTAAGAGGTCGGGACTCCACGAGAGCACAGCCCTGTGCCTTGGCTGGGAGTCCACAATGGAGCACTCGAGGTGGGTGCACATGTTGCCTTCTTGATCCCTGGGCAACCCTAGCTCAGCTCTAGTTTTGTCCTAAGGACCTGCCCTCTTTAGGGTGGCGTGGAAAGCATACCATTTCATTAGCCCAGAGGCAGGATTAGATATAGCATATAGATTGTTCTACAACAACCTTTTTTAAAAGCAGAGCTTGGGATCATTTTCAAGAGATACAGTGTTTGCCTTCATCTACTACACACAGTGACACCTTGGCCTCTCCCCTCCTCGCTGGGTACAGAGCATCATCATTGTGTCCATCTAGCTCTGAGGCTCATGTATGGTTAATGATTCTGGGTTTTTCTTCTTTATTATTTTTATATGGCTGTAATGTGCTTGGCTGTGTGTGTGCAACAGAATCACTGAGAAAATGTGTACTGCTACCAGTTCAGGTTTCTGAGAGTAGTGGAGAAATCAAAGGGCTTGGAGTCAAAATACTGAATTAGAAGCGCCTCAAGTCCTCCCTGGCTGTGTGACCTTGGGCAGGTCACTTAATCTCTCTGAGCTCCAGCTCTTTATTCCTATAAAATGGAAGAAGTACTAGGAGCTTTTCCAGTTGCTGCTATTAAATATTAAACCATTTAACAGCTATTTATTGTTCCCTAGGCAATGTGCTGGCTGTTGGAAACCAGGTCTCTGCCCTGGAGAGGCTCTCCCTGCACACTGGGGTACAGACAAGACCAGAACAAGCAGCACTATTCCACAGTTCAGCAGACCTAGAGGTTGCCATCAAATCTCCACGTAGGGGAGAACTTGCTTCCCAGTGACAGAGAGCCTTGAGTCCAAGATCATGCCCTTCCTGGGCAGTCAGGGCAGTCCAGTGATGCAGAGAGGCCAGGGGACAAATGCCCAACACAGGACGACTTAGTGCCGTGTTTGCTCCATGGGCTGAGGCTTTGTAGGACCTGAGTTGCATTTGACTTTTTGTTCCTGATCCTGCTTTGCCTTTCTTCTCACAGATGCCCATCTCTAATTCACATCTTGTCCTCCAAACTCCATCTCAGCATCAACTTCCATAGAACCGGCTGCAGTACATCCAGAAGGTGGTTCAGGGTCATCGAGATGACTGAGAGGGTGGAGGAGCACAGGGAGAGGCTCAGAGCCTGTTCTTGTTATTTTCTCCTTGCTGTCATGGCCGTGAGAGGGATGTACCCTGAATACCTCCTGTCTTAGTTTCATTTCCCCAAAATTAGAGCCTGGGACAAGGCCTTGGTTGCAGGGGCCCATGAGGTGACATCAAGAAGCAGAAGTGAGAAGTGAGGAATGTAAGGTAGAGGACAAGGGAAAGCCACATGGTGGGCACTGTTGAGATGCCTAACCCCGGGGATAATTTGGCTCAGTTCTTCTGGAGACTCTCTAAGGAACATATAAAATGTGCCTCAGAATTTCCTTCTATTCACTGACTTTCAGTCTTGCTGGTTGAAGGCTGTCTGTCCTTCCACACCCTTCTTCAAGCTGCCAGGCTGCCTGTCCTTGGACTGAATGAGCTCCGAAAGCTTTGGACAAAGATCTAAGGCTGAAAAAATGAAAGACGCAGTGGGCACGTGAAGTGGCCCTTCTGGCAGAATCACAAAGACCATCTCATGCAGCAGCAACTGAAACAAGTTGGCCAACAGGGTGGCATGGGGCCCTGAGGTCATCACAGCCTATTCACTAAGGCCCCTATATTGTGTGGCTGCCATTCCCTCCCTGAGGGTCACCCTAATCTTCCCATGGGCTGCAAATGGGAGACTGAGGCCAAGCTGGGCCATAAACAGGTTGTTTTGACTTGGCATAGGGAACAACAGCAGTGCCAGGCCTCAGTCCCTGAGTCTCACAGCATAGAGCTGAGGGTCTGTGCTTGGGCTCAGCAGCCAAATGGCATGGGCTTTGTCACTTAGGAGCTGTGAGAGTTTATGTAAGCTCCATACTGTTTCCTCCTTATCTGTGAGGCAGGATCATCGAAGTGCTTGCCCAGGAGGGAGGATGGTCACAAGGCCCACATACACGGAGCCCAGCACGGAGACTAAAGGCAATACTTATTAGTGGTCAGTGTTACTAAATCTTGACCAAGTGTCTTTCTCGCAATGGGAGTCTGAACACTGCTTTCTCAATCTATGGTGCAGCTGCAGGATATTGTTCTATTGTCCATTATAATAACACCCACAATTGCAAGCACAAGAATGCAGATACTTTTCCCCAGTCATGTGAGAAATAGCCATAGAAGTATTTCCTTCTCTTCTAGTGTGCAAAAGAGCAAAAAAGGCGTTGTTGACATAAAGAATAGACTTTGCTCCTTCCCCACCTCAAGCTTCTCGGCCAAGGTCTGTTGCTAACTCAGAGCTTCTCTGATGGTCACTTCCATCTATAATTGCTTCAGGATAGCTGTTTTAACGCTTGCACCCAAATCACCCTTTATGCTTCATGAAACAAACTGCTTTAAAGTCATTTTTCAGCAGCTTTGTTTTGTGTTGAGTAAATTGTTTATTCTATAATAAACCTGATGAGATGCATGCTTCATTATTCTTGAGTTCTACCCCAGCAGAAATATAATAATCATGAATTCAAGCACTTCTGATTTGCTTGTGTTTCATTCATTCTTTAATTCCTTCCCTCCCTCTCAGCATCTTGTGGACACTGGCACACCCTGTCTTGCTGTGACCAATGCCAATTTATGAAGAGGGGAGCCCTCCCTGGTCTCGATGGCTTTCATCAATCCTCTGAAGGACATACAATCAGGACAATAGAAGAGCAAAGAGTAGCACAAGGGCTCTGAACTCTGGCTAAGGTTCCAGAACTGACTCTGCCACTTGGGAATGAATTTCTTTGGGGTTAATAATATCCACCCAACCATGTAAAACACTTAGCACAATGCTTGGCACATATGAAGCTGAAGACAAGTCCTGTTTGTACCACAGCATGGTATATTGGAACTAACAAAGGTTTTGAATTTGGATGCATATGGTTAAAATCCTGAATGGAACTTATCTAGTATGCCTTAGGTTTGAATTTCAAAATACTAATTAAAGTTTTTAAACTTTTCTTTATAACAAGTATGTTTTCCCTAAGGCATTTAAAGGTAAATCTGAAACATGATCAAAGGCCTCTTAAAATATTTTTAAATATTTATTATTATAATTATTCATTACTGTGTCCAGGTACAACAAGGAAGGGAAAAAGAGAAATGTGTGTATTGGATTGGGTGTGGGGGGTTGGGAAGGAGGAAGGGCCCACAGCCTCTCTGCTGGCCCTGGCTCAGCGTGATCATGGAATGAACCTCCCCCAGGAGGGAGGACACTCTGGACAGTCCTCTGAGCCCAGACCAGATACATGGAGATGCTCCTTACAAACAGAGCAAAACACTCAAGCAAAAAACAAGTTTGGAAGTAGCTTGTGAAGAGGCTTCATCTTAGAGTGGCTTGCTCATATTGGGTGTCCGCTTAGTTGTGCTTAATCATTATCAATTAAGTAAATGCCAGAAGTGTGGAGTACTGATCCTGGGTGTTGGTCCCTAAGCCTTGATGGTGTCCCCATGCTCCCCATTTAATCATGGACCCCCCCAGCCTAACTTCTCTGTATGTGGGGTCTGCTGCCTTGACATAATTCTTACTTAGCATATTATTTAGGGTAGACAAGGCTATGCTGTGTGGGTCAGGTGATTTTCAAGGACAGCAATTCTCCAAGTTTCTCCTTAAATGTAACTCAGGAATTGGGTTCCTGTCACTGTAGTCTCCATAATCATTGAGTCCTTTGCTCTTAGCCTCACAAATGGGAAAGACAGGGAAAAGCAAGGAAGATCATGTGGATATTTCATGACTAGGCCAGAACGCAAGGATCCCATTCTGTACATACCCCCTCAGCTTTCTTCAGGCATGCTGGGAAATGTAGGTTTCTTCAGTGCCAGGACATGTAAATGGTACCAGTGAGCATCCAGCTGTCTCTGACACCATGGACACTATTTCAGATGATCACTTCCACTAATAGTTAGCTAATGCTCTTCTCCGCAATGATCTTGTGCAGTTTGCAAAAATGAATTTTGGTCCAGAGGAGTTAAGTGAAATGTTCAAGTTCAGAGTTCATTGAAATGGTAGACTTACCTGGTTTTTCAACACTGAATTGCATTAGTTGGGATAGGTTAGGCAATGCTACAGTAACAACCTCTGATGAGATTGTCTGTCATGAGACCTTGCATTTGTGTTAAAATGTGATGCCCCTGTAGATTTTAAGGCAGGGCAGCCTTCCATTTCTATAGGATTATGAACATAAAGGAAAGGGTCTTGAGGTGACAAGAGCCCTTTTCCTGATTCTTGTCTGTGCCAGGAAAGGATGAAAACAATGGGAAAAAGAGAGCAAAGGTAAGTTAGACAGTTAGACACACATATACATACATACAAGGTGGGTGTGGGTGGTGTGCTCTGATGACGTGTTTGGGGCCAGGATCCACCCACACCTGATCCAGCTTACCCTTGGCCATGGGGGAGGGGAGGAAATGAGACAGCTAACAGGTTTTTTTTACTATTTATTTTCTCTAGGTGCTTCTTCTGCATATGAAATATGTTTAATCCTATGTAATCCTGAAAAAAGTTTACTTTTTAAATGAGGATGTGTAGGCTGAGAGAGGGTAAGTAATTTGCACTGTCTCGGAGCCAGCATGTAGCAAAGCTGGGTTGGGAGCAAGCTTTCTCTCATTCCAGCAGCCATGCACTTCTAGGGACCAGTGTTGCCAGGGCAGGCACCCCCACCCCTCTGACCTCCACTCCCATTTGCAGATACCTGGAGTTCTATGATAGAAACACAAATACTAAAGGCTTTCATTTGCAATAAAAAGCAAAACTCCATTAGATTTGGAATGAAAGAAAGAGTCCAAAAATCAGGAAGGCTTGTGTTTCAGGTGACGTGTTTCCTCATTTCATAGCTTTGTGGCTGGTGGCAGCAAATCATGAGGTCAAGGGCTGGGTATCAGTGCTGCTGAAGTGGGAGTAAAGTACGAGCCAGCCTGGGTACGCTGCAGCCCTTCTGGGAGGTAAACAATGGACTGTATTCAAATGAGGGTCCCTGATAAGAGTCAGGGCTTGCAGAAAAAACAGTTTCCATTTCATTTCTACTTCTATGTATACAATGATAGAAAATGAAGGGAGGACAGCAGATAAAACAAAAGGGTAATATAATAGCAACAAAACAAACAAGAACTAAACAATATTTTGTCAAGTTAATATGAGAGAAGGTATTTACTCTCTTGACATGTTCTGGAATTATAGGGGTGGAAATGAGTGGGAGATACTGAATACCTCCTGGCTTGTGGAAAATAAATGTGAGAGATGAATTTCAAGTGATGGGAAATCATACAATGGGATACTATACAGCAGTGCAAATACATTAGCTAAAGCTATAAGTAGCCACATAGGTAGATCTCAAAAGCATAATGTTGAGTAAAGGTAAAATGTTGTACTGTAATGTTTACAGAAGCTTTAAAAGCATGCAAATTAGTTAGTTCCATATATTGTTTAAAGGTAAATGCACATCTAAGCAAGTGTAGTCATGGATGGGATTGATAAATACTAAATCCAGAATGGCAGTTACTCTGAGTGAGGAGAGAGCGGGATATTTGGGATACGGAACAATATAGGAAGTGCCCAGGGTTTTGGTGATGTTAACTGGTTAAGATGAGTAGCAACAAATTAATATATGATAAATTAGTTTTTGCATGTTTTGATGTGTGAAATATGTCCTAATAAATAAGAGAGAACTAGGTGACAAAGATTAATTTAGCACAGGAAAATAAACGGCAAGAGGACCTTTTCCCCATATGGCTGGGGAAAGATTCTAAGACCCCCACAGAAAGGTATGAATAAATGTAGGGTCCTGTTGTATTACATATTTGGCTAACTGTAAAAGATAGCTTAAATATGACATTTGGAAATTGTTTTTACTTATGAGTCAAACACTTCATATATCTTAACCTCTCACTTTATGTAAATATAATGCCAAGTACACAGTAGAAAAATCTATTGTGGGTGATTCATTATAGGAAACTGATATTTTTTAATAGTCTTTTTATGCTGGCCAAATTTTAAATATTTTATTTTATTTATTTTTTATTATTATTTTAAAGATATTTTATTTATTATGCTATTACAATTGTTCCATTTCCCTCCCTTCACTCACCTCCACCCTGCACACCCCCTCCCACCCACATTCCCCTTTAGTTCATGTCCATGTGTCATAAGTTCTTTGGCTTCTACATTTCCTATACTATTCTTGCCCTCCCCTTCTTTATTTTCTATCTACCATCTATGCTACCTATTCTCTATACCTTTTCCCCCTCTCCCTTCCTCCCACTCCCCTGTTGATAACCCTCCATGTGATCTCCATTTCTGTGATTCTGCTCCTGTTCTAGTTGTTTGCTTACTTTCTTCTTGTTTTTGTTTTAGGTGTGGTTGTTAATAATTGTGAGTTTGCTGTCATTTTATTGTTCATACTTTTTATCTTTTTTCTTAGATAAATCCCTTTAACATTTCATATAATAAGGGCTTGGTGATGATGAACTCCTTGAACTTGACCTTATCTGAGAAGCACTTGATCTGCCCTTCCATTCTAAATGAAAGCTTTGCTGGATAGAGCAATCTTAGATGTAGGTCCTTGCCTTTCATGACTTGGGATACTTCTTTCCAGCCCCTTCTTGCCTGTAAGGTCTCTTTTGAGAAATCAGCTGACAGTCTGATGGGTACTCCTTTATAAGTCTACTGTCTCTTTATCTCTTGCTGCTTCTAGGATTCTCTCCTTCATATTTACCTTGGCTAATGTAATTTATGTTGTGCCTTGCTGTGTTCCTCCTTGGGTCCAACTTCTTTGGGACTCTCTGAGCTTCCTGCACTTCCTGGAAGTCTATTTCCTTTGCCAGATTGGGGAAGTTCTCCCTTATTATTTGTTCAAATCACTTTTCCACTTGTTGCTCTTCTCTTTCTGGTACCCCTATAATTTGGATATTGGAACATTTAAAGATGTCCTGGAGGTTCCTAGGCCTCTCCTCATTTTTTTGAATTCTTGTTTCTTCATTTTTTTCTGGTTGAATGTTTCTTTCTTCCTTCTGGTCCACTCCATTGATTTGAGTCCCAGTTTCCTTCCCATCACTATTGGTTTCCTGTACATTTTCCTTTATTTCACTTAGCATAGCCTTCATTTTTTTAATCTAATTTGTGACCAAATTCAGCCAATTCTGTGAACATCCTGAAACCAGTGTTTTGAACAGTACATCTGATAGGTTGGCGATCTCTTCATCGCTTAGTTGTATTTTTTCTGGAGCTTTGAGCTGTTCTTTCATTTAGGCCATTTTTTTTTTTTTTGTCTTAACAGCCTGTTATGCAGTGAGGGGTGGAGCCTTAGTTGTTCACCAGGTCAGCGCAACCCACATTGCTGTGTTGTGATGCTGTATGCAGGGAGGGGGTCCGAGAGGGAACAAAGGTGCTTGCTCTGTTCTCTGCCAGATTTCAGTCACTTCCTCCATTTCCCACCAGCAAATTGGGCCCTTCTGGTACTGATTTCCGGGTGGGTGGGTTTGTGTACATTCTAGAACCCTGTGGGTCTCTCCAACGAACTCTCCTGTGACGCTGGGAGTTTCTCCTGCTGTCGCCTCAACCCCCACAGGTGTTTTCAATCAGTGATTTGATATTTTAATTCCCTGTACTGGGGCCCTGGGTTGCACAGTCTGTCCTGCTCCCCAGTTGTTTCTCTAGGTTTATCTGTGTGCAAATGTGGGACTGACAGCTCCACCAGCCTCCGCCTTGCCAGCCAGCTACAGCCTTGCCCACCTTGATCCATAATCTGCCACCTCGCTGGGTCCTCCAGCCACTGCCTTGCCGTGAGTCCATCTCCGCCCCTCCCAGCAGTCTGGACCAGTGTGTCTTCTTTAACTACTTGGTTGTTTGACTTCCATACAGTTCGATTTTCTGTCAATTCTGGTTGTTTTTTGTTTTTAAATTGTTGTTGTCCTTCTTTTGGTTGTGTGAGGAGGTGCAGTGTTTTAAATATTTTAAATATCAAAAATAAGAAAGAACAATGCCACGTGATGTCCTTTGGGAGTGAGATAGCTAATGCAACAATAGAAGGCAGCATTCAGGATGAACAGAGGTATCCCATTCAGTTGTAACCAGTCTCCATCCCTGCAAATGTATAAAATCAGAAACTTGAGCTATTATAAAACAAAAAGAATGAAACCTCTTTTATTTATATTTTGGACTTTTGTTGATTAAAATATCATAATAACCTTTACCATACAAAGAGCTTTTATAAATCTAAAGGAAAGCAAACACTCTTTAAAAAGTAGGAAAAGGATATGAAAAGAAAATTTATAGAAATAAACATAAATGACCAAAGACATAAAATTTTTCCATTCCATTACAACTCAAAAATAAGCAAGGTAAAATACTGAGGTTTCATTTCCATTTTTAACCTATCAAATTGCAAAATACTAGAAAAATTGAAAATACTACCTTTTTATCATGAGTTTGGTTCAGTGCCAGGCTATGGATATTGTTTTTCTTAGGATAAAACCAGTTCTATGTAGAGAGGGAAATATGTCTGCCTTCTGAATTGCCATTGTAATATGACTTAAAGTATACTAAAAAGTCTATTCAAAATATCTCAAAATTAGCCTAGTAGAGGTAATTTAATATATTTTCCTGATCAATCTTTAGATAATATGCTCAAGGAGTTTATTAAAATGAAGCATATTGTAGTTTTGAGCAAAAAATACAATTGCAAGAGCAAAACTCATGATACATATACAATAAACTATGGCAAGCATGTTTATATGCACAGATACTTATATATTAATATTATACATATATGGTACAACAGTGTAGAAATTTATTAACTTTGGGTCTCTCTCCATAATAAATGCTCCTTTATTTTCTTTTGTAATGAAGTAAAACTTATAAGTTAATTTGGCATATTCAAATTTGTGTGCTATGCAGTAGTTTAGCGTAAGCCGTGGAAAGTCCATTAAAAAGAAAATAAACATAAAAATTTTAGTTTTATGCTTTATTATTTTACAAGTTTCAAATATCTACAATCAGAATCAAGTTAACATTATTTCTAATGCAATTAGTCATAGAATATTTGCCCTTCGTACATACTATATCATTTGTTCTTGTTAGGAAAAGTAGGTTTTCAACAAAGCTTCCCAACCCTACCAGTTTCCTGACTTCTTACAAATGCCTGGAAGCAGGTACTTAACATGACCAGGTGTCTCAGGTATGGAGCAGCTTGATATGAAAGTAATCTTGGCATACACAGTTGTAGATTGTAGACTTAGGGGTAAGAGGGAGAATCTAATTAAGAACTGGTGGCATGAAGAAAGAGGACTGCAAAGAGAAGAAAGGCTGAATCCTCCAAAATAATGAATGTTGATAGGTATGAAAGATGGGGCACAACAAACTAAGAAAGGGGAGAAAAAGATGGACTATCAGAAGTATCCTCTTATTCCTGCTGACTTGGTATTGAAAGGTACCCTAGAAAGCCTAAAACATGTTTATAGGCCAGCCTTGGCCCTTATCCAGGTTTTCTTTAGCTTGGGCAAAGCCAAATATAGAATTAAACATGTAAATAAATAAAAGAATATACAGTTTATGAGAATGTCATGAAGCTGAACTACAACTCATGCATGGCGATATGTCCTGTGGAAAGCAGGAAAAGGGGTTTACAGCAGTGGGAGAGGTGGTCAAGAAGGAGCAAGTTCCTTCAGAGACACCCAGATTCCATTTCAAACACAAAGCTGTGATAAGCAAAATTATTTTTAAATATACATTAGCTTAATTTCAAAGACTCAATTAAAATAAACACTCAGTACTCAAGAAGTAACATAATCATTTACATGGACCAGAAATAAAATGGGAACACAGAACGGTGAAGAGAAGCCAAGCCTCAGGCCTGCCGGAAACCCAGAGCAGTGATAGGCTTGGGTGGCTAAGAGTTTTACTCCAAAGAAAACAAAGGGATAGAAAAACTTCTCCTGAACAAACAGGTGGGATGATCTGGGGCTCCCTAAAAAGGAACATTGGCTGAAATGAGTTATAGCTACTAACTAGGGCTGTGGTAGAAAGTTAGCTTCCTTCTAACTAGACAAATAGCTCTTCAATATGAACGTAGATCTAACTCTATAGTGGTAAAAAATTGGGTTTATATGTAAGGACTCACACTGTCCACATAAAACTCGATTATAACTAGGGATGGTATAATACTGGGTGTGGCAATCTCAAAAAGAAAAGACACGAAAGGTTGGACTTGAAGACAGGAAATGAAAGACAAAGAACTCACACTCAAAATTTCAAAACATGTGAGAAAATTTAAAGCTCTAAAAGGTAGCCAAAACACTCAAAAACTGGAGAATTCATTCCTGAAGAAATGAAAATAATAATCCCCAATTGAGTAAAAGAAGGATAAACTTTATTTAAAAATACAAAGACTGACAGATATTAAGCATGAACAGGTAGATTTTTAAAAAAAGTATGATAGGAACCTGGACATGAAAATCATAGTTACTGAAATTAAAAAAAAAATCTCAACAGATGTGATCAAATCTGTGTACAAGATCTATCTGAGAAAAGTCCAGCCATTGTTAATATAATGAGACCATGGCCAACATGGAGGCATGGGTAGATACACTTTACCTCCTTGGACAACCAAAAGAAGGATAATAACAAATTTAAAAACAAAAAACAACCAGAATTGCCAGAAATTCAAATTGTATAGAAATCTAACAACCAAGGAGTCAAAGAAGAAATATTCATCCAGAGTGATAGGAGGGGCAGAGATGGGCAGCCAGGACTGAGAAGACACATGGCAAGGCAGTGGCTGGAGGACTGGGTGAGTGAGGCATCAGCTGGCAGACCAGGCAGTCCCACACTTGCCTGTGGATAAACCAGGAGGAACAACTGGGGAGCAAGACAGACCACACAACCCAGGGTCCCAGCAATGGAAAAGAAAGCCTCAAAACCTTTGTAAAAACCTGTGGGGGTTGCAGTGGTTTGAGAAACTCCCAACCTCACAGGAAAGTTCATTGGAGAGGCCCATAGGCCTCTAGAATGCACACAAACTCCCTACCTGGGAATCAGCATCAGAAGTGTCCAATTTGCATGTGGGTAGTGGAAAAGTGACTGAAAACTAGCTGAGAGTTGAGCGAGCCACATTATCCCTCTCTGACACCTCCCCAACAGACAGCACCACAACGCAGCAAAGTGGGTAGCCCCTCCCTGGTGAATACCTAAGACTCCACCCCTTACAACATCACAGGTACCCCGAGAAAAAGAAATATGGCCCAAATGAAAGAACAGATCAAAGCTCAAAAAACAGAACTAAGTGATGAAGAGATAGCCAAACTATCAGATGCACAGTTCAAAACACTGGTAATCAGGATGTTCACAGAAATGGTTGAGTATTGTCACAAAATAGAGGAAGAAGTGAAGGCTATGAAAAGTGAAATAAAAGAAAATGTACAGGAAACCAAGAGTGATGGGAAGGAAACTGGGACTCAAATCAATGGTGTGGACCAGAAGGAAGAAAGAAATATTCAACCAGAAAAGAATGAAGAAACAAGAATTCAAAAAAATGAGGAGAGGCTTAGAAACCTCCGTAACAACTTTAAATGTTCCAATATCCAGATCATAGGGGTACCAGAAGGAGAAGAGGAAGAGCAAGAAATTGAAAACTTATTTGAAAAAATAACGAGGGAGAACTTCCCCAATCTGGCAAAGGTATTAGACTTCTAGGAAGTCCAGAACTCTCAGAGAGTCCCAAAGAAGTTTTACCCAAGGAAGCACACACCAAGGCACATCCTAATTACATTACCCAAGATGAAAGATATGGAGAGAATTTAAAAGCAGCAAAAGAAATGGAGATATTGCCTGCAAAGGAGTTCCCATAAGACTATCAGCTGATTTCTCAAAAGAAACCTTATAGGCAAGAAGGACTGGAAAAAAGTATTCAAAATCATGAAAGCCAAGGACCTACATCCAAGATGACTCTATCCAGCAAAGCTATCATTTAGAATGGAAGGGCAAATAAAGTCTTCCCAGATAAGGTCAAGTTAAAGGAGTTCATCATCACCAAGCCATTATTACATGACATGTTAAAAGAACTTATTGAAGAAAAAGATGATCAAAAATATGAACAGTAAAATGACAACATGCTCACAACTGTCAACAACTGAACCTAAAAACAAAAACAAAAACAAACTAAGCAAACAACTAGAATAGGAAGAAAATCACAGAAATGGAGTTCACATAGAGGGTTATGAGTGGGGAGGGAGAGGGGACGAATGGGGGAAAAGTACAGGGAATAAGCATAAATGGTAGGCACAAAATAGACAGTGGGAGGTTAAGAATAGCATAGGACATTGAGAAGCCAAAAAGCTTATATGTATGACCCATGGGCATGAACTAAAACAGGGTGCGGGGGAATACTGGTGGGAAGGTGGGTGCAGGGAGGAGGGAAATAAAGGGAAGAAAAAATGGGACAACTGTAATAGCATAATCAATAAAATATACTTTAAAAATATAATGAAAACAGTTTACAGGACATCAGTGTGACCTGGCAGCAAAGGAGAGTAGACTGGAATGTGCTTGTGTGAACAATGATGACTTTACTATGCTAGTCAGTGGGGACAGTAGATGTCATTGAGTGAGCATGTGTATTGTGTGGCTGTTACATTCCAAATGACTGAGTAAAGCAATGAATCTGCATCACAATTTTTGTTAAGTTTGAATATCCCTCCACAGAAACTATTGGGATGATTTAGAAGGCCACAGCAATGGGCAACTGGTGGTTTGCACCTTCATCATGACAAAGTGCCCACTAATGCATTGTGTCTTCTGATTTTTGGTGAAACATCAAATCACCCTGGTGAATCAGCCCCACCAGAGATCAGATTTGGTGCCCTGTAACTTCTGACTTTTCCCAAAACTAGAATCACCTTTGAAAAGGAAGATATTTCAGATTGTCAATGAGATTCAGAAAAATATGACAGGGTAGCTGATGGTGATTGGGAGAACTGTGTGAGGTTCCAATGTGCCAACACTGAAGGGAACTGAGGCATTATTGTCCCATGTACAATGTTTCTTTTATCTTGTATTATGTTCAATAAATGTCTCTATTTTCATAGTACATGGCTGGATACTTTTTGGACAGACTTCATAAGACACAGCCAAAGAGAAGATGTAGTGAACTGCATTAAGTATTGAGGAATTCCCTCAGAATACAACACACGAGATCACAAAATGAAAGAGATGTGTGTAATGTGATATGTTAAATAGAGAGGCATCATCATACATTTATTTGTATTCCAGAAGGAGAGGAAATAGTGATGAAGAAATATTCAAAGAGATAATGGCTGAGAATTTTCAGAATAGATAAATATACAAGTCTTCCAGTTGAAAGAACACAGAATTTTGAAAACACAGATTAACTCTAGATCATCAAGAAAGAGAATTTAAGATACCAGAAAGGGGAAAATTCCTAAACCCAGATTATCCACAAAAGATAACAATTGGATTGAGAGCATACTTTCATCAGGAGTTTTAGGGATTAGAAGATCATGGAGAAATATCACTCATGGGTAGAAGAAAAACACTGTCAGCCCAGAATTCCTCAGAGGGCTGAATTATCACTCAAGAATGAGTGTACAATAATTTCAAAGCTACAAAGATAAAGAATGTACCTCATCAAAAATATAAGTAGATCCATAAGGAAGCAGTAAGATGCACTAAGCAATGGTCACTATAAATAATGCAACAAAGACCAAACTCTGACACTGACAATGCTGATATGTCAGGAAAATGCTCAACGTCTGACACAGCCCACTGGGATTACATTAGACATTAGAAACATGGGAACTAAAAGCAAAATTCCACTTCTGATTAAGCAAACTTCATTTCTCTGTAAAGAAAGAAGGGAAGCAGAAAGAAATAAGAAGAAAATAAAAAGACAGGGAGTGAGGAAGGAAGGGAGAAAGTTCTCCTGTTTCTAGATTTCTCGAGGAGGAGAAATGCTATGCTCCTAGAGAGATGTAATTGGAAATGTCAGCAGAAGGGAGTTTAAGCCTCTACCCCTGGAGTATTGGGAATGGGGGTTGGGGACACACAGAAAGCATGAGCCCAAGCTTTTCTGACCAGTGGGCAGGTGTCCACTCCCCTTGACAAGAATCCTACCAGAGAGGACAGCAGGCAGTAGGGCTCTATGGAAAGGGCAGCCTGGAGTGCAGGGCAGCACCCACCAGATTGAAAGTCAGACAGAGATTTCCTGGAACAAAAGGAGAGCATAAGTCACAGGCTCCTGTTCTGTATCAAGCCAGGCTGCATGAAGCTCATCCCTTAGGCTTGGTGAGAATGTCAAAGGCAGCTCTCTGCCCCCACCACTGTTAGGAACTTGAGAAGCCAATTGAGGTAACTGCTGGGTTATAATCAGTGGGGCTCTCTCTGGGAGAGAACCCCACTGATTATATGGTAGAGAAGATTTTTAACAAGTTTGCTCCAATTTATGAGTGAAATTCCTTCTTGGTCCCTTTTGAAAATGCATTAAGATTTTAAAATTGCTTTTAATTGGTTCTTTTGTTATCTGACTGGTATTTCTTTTATGTGATGCTATACTAATAACTTGGAGGTTCAGCTTTATTTGGGTTACACACATCAAAAGTAACTTCTAACCCTCTGGTAGAAGAGGAATAAACCAGACTTTCTTCTTGCCTCTTGGTTCTGATCTGCCCATGGAAAGACTAAAAGTTGCTTAGTATGATTGGGCTTGGAGAGTCAGGTGCTGGGCCAAACCTCACCACAGAACTTTTACACTGACTCAAAATTTCACGTGTTCTAGACTTTCTTCTCAGCAGGTCCAGCACGGCCTTTCCTGCACATGGGCCTTTCCTCTGTGGGACCACATCCCTCAGTGGGCAAGAGTAAAGGATGCTGACAAATTAGATCAGAGGCTTGGCCTCACATGTCGTGTGGCACTAAAAGTCACTTCCTATACCTGGAATCATGCCTAAATATTTGTTGAATGAAATGACTTTTATGGTGGATATCCCTTAGTGTGACCAGCTTTCATATTGGCTCTTTTATAAATACCTTTTAGAATGTGCATTGTATCATAATAGAGATCAAGCAAAAGCAGGTGTTGAATATCATATAGGATCAAATAGGCCAGGAAAATGCGGTTTAGAGAATAGACAGGTTCCTGAGTGCATTGTAAGTGGAGGGAAAAAGAAATCCATGCTGTCTGCTGCCTAAGAGATTTAGTATAAGAAATATTGCCATGCTATGAAATTAATTGCTATCAAAACAGAAAGCCTCCAGTGATTTAAAATGATATTGCGTATATCTATGTAGTATATTACAGTACATTAAGTAACTTAAAATAAATTAAAAGCTCTAAAACAATCCACATATTATTTCAAGGTCCCAGTGGCATATTAATTATGCCTTCTGCTCTATTCATTTTCTCTCTTTTGTAAATATAGGCAGTCTCAGTATTAAACCACTTTAATAAAAGGCCCTTGCATAGAAACATCCATTGATCCTCTGTCCTATTATAATTTCACAGAGGCCGCAGCCGCCCAAGTTCCTGGCTACCACTGACCCAAACAATGCCCTAAAGCTATTGCTCATGGAGGTCCCTGTGCTAATTTCCATTCCAACTTTTCTTTATGCCTTAAGGCTTCCTGCACTCTGTTCTTTTTTTGTGTTTCAAGAGTGACATTCTTTTTTATTTTTTACTTTTTTATTATTTTAATTTTTATTGTTGTTCTATTACAGTTGTCCTAATGTTTCCCCTGTTGTTCTTCCCTGCCTCACCTACCCCTGCCCCCATTCCCACAGTCAATCCCCACCCTGCTGTCCACGTCCTTTTGGGATACCCTGAGCAGTATTCTAACTGTGCTGATTCCACCCGTGATGAATTAGGCTGTGGGGGCTAGCCTGAGACTTTGGCCACCACTGAGAACATTTGTGTCAATTGTGAGTCCTTATAAAATAATTATCAAGAATGCACTTCTGGAGTGTTCAGATGTCTTGTTTCAGTTTCCAGGCTCTGATGTTTGTTAAAGAGCCTTTAACATTTTGGCTGCTCTTTGCCTTGTTTTTCTCATCTATAAAATGAAAACAATAATTATAATTGAACTTATAGGTCCTATTATAGGCTGAATGTGACTATATTTGGAAATAGAGCCTTTAATAGGGTAGTTGAGTAAAAATGAGATCCTATGGGTGAGCCCTTTTGCAATATGATTGGTGTCTGTATAAGAAGAGGGAATTAGGACACAGGCATGCACAGAGGGAGGATCCTGTGACGACACAGAAGATGCCACCTGTAAGCCAATGAGACAGGTTTCGGAAGAAAATAACCTTGCTGACACCTTGATATTGGACTTCTAGCACCTAGAATTGTGTGAAATAAATGCCTGTTGTTCAAGCCACCTGGACTGTGGTACATTGTTGTGGTAGACCTGGCAAACTAATACAGGTATGTTTGAGGATTCCAAGGGACAATGCATGAGTGGTATGCTTAGAAAAGTACCTTACATAGTAGGCATGTAATAAATGTCAGCTGTCATTATTCTGTAGGCAAATATGTTGCTAATTCTAAATAACTTTCTTAAGAATTAAGATTTACATCACAACCTATAAATGTTGTGAGTATTATTACATATTAAAATTACCTTGAAAATTGTCTTTTTTTACATTAAACATCCATTTGTTCATTTGGTCATAAAATAAACATGTATTCACTGACAATTTTGGTTTAGGAACTATGTTTGGTGTCAGCAGTGCAAGATGGATGGGACACAGCTCGTGACCCTTCCTTGAGGAGCTTATGGCATCTGGCAATGGCCCAACATGGTGCTTGGCATCATTAGAGTGATGGAGTGGTGGCTGGAGGCCAGTAAGGTTGAACATAGCAATAAAGGAGAACAATTGCCTGTCTGCAGGGCAGGCAGAAGAGGGGGTCTCTGGACCAGTTGAAAACCAATGCAGCTCTATAATGCTGTGGGTTTTCTCGGGAAGTTCTGTAGTCACCTGGTGCTGACCTTCCACATACAGAGAAAGATGGCTCAGTCTGAGTGAAGTTTTCATTCTGGACTGGAGGTTAAAAGGTTGCAAACAAAGGCCAGCTCTACGGGTGCAATTGTAGTCAGGGCACAAGTGCATAGCAGGTGCATAATCTAATGGGGAAAAAATGCTGATGCCGCCCCCTCTACCTGCCACACTTTCTGGAAGACAAATAACTTTTTTTTTTCCTTAGGGAGGATGCTTACGTCGCTAAGATCAGATTTCTCTGAAACTATAATGTCACTAAGGAGTTTCACCATTTGTTTATCTTAAACCACTTTATTCAGGTATAATTGACACATGCTCAAATGCATACATTTTAATTATAATATTTGATGTTTTGACATATAGATATGCCTGTGGAAAATTTGCCATGATCAAGATAGTAAACATATCCATCACCTCCCAAAGTCCCCTGCTGCCCCTTAGCAATCCTGCCTGCTCACTCCTCCTCTCTCCCTGCCTGCAGGCAACCACTGATATACTTTCTTCACTATAAATTAGCTGGTATTTCCATAATATTATATAACTAGAATCAGACAGTCTGTACTCTTTTTATATGTTTTTTCCCATCCAGCACAATTATTTTGAGATTTGCCAGTGTTGTTGGCATGTAGCAGTAGTTCCTTCCTTTCTCATTGCTAAGTAGTATTTCATTGCTAGAATATGCTGCATTTTTGTTTATCCATATACCTGATGAGGAACATGTGGGTTTTTTTCCTCGTTTAGGATTTTGCAAATAAAGCTACTGTGGATGTTTGTGTATAAGTCTTTGTGTGGATATACCTTTTCTCTTGGGTAAATATAGAGAAGTAGAATCATTGTATCATGTGCTAGGTGTATGAATACCTTTTAAAGAAACTGAAAAGTGTTCTCCAAAGTGTTTGTATCATTTCATATTCCCACCATCAGTGAAGACGAAATCAAGAAAAACATCCCATTTGATATAGCAAAAAGAAAAATAAAATACCTAGGAATAAACCTAACCAAGGAGGTAAAAGACTTGTATTCAGAAAACTACCTAACACTGAAGAAAGAAATCAAGGAGGACACAAAT